>CM014272.1:70428433-70483081 GCA_004135705.1 Alloteropsis semialata | reverse complement strand
ATGCATCACAACTACTGTTATTGCTTCCCTTTCAATTCAATTGCATTTGGGTCAACATCATCGCTGCCTCTCTATGGTTTTGGCCGTCTGGCCTGCGGATCATCGTTTTTGACATGACAACGCCAAACCTCGACATTGTTTGCTGGAATGTGAGGGGCTTAAACTCCTCTGCTCGATGCATAACGGTCCATGAGATGATGTCCTCCACCTTCTGCCACATTGCTTGTTTTCAAGAAACGAAGCTTGCCTCCATGGATGGCTCGTTGGCCTCCTTCCTAGGTGGATACAAGCACAATTGCTACACTCATAAACCTGCGGATGGTACACGAGGTGGAATCCTGATGCTCTGGAATGACAACTATGTTCATCTACAAGATATTCACATTCGCCAGTTCTCGATCACAGCCACGGCGGTGCTCAACCACCGGCGCCCGTGGCCACGCGGTGCAGCGTGCAGCTCGCGCGGAGGGCAAGGGTAGGCGGCTCAGCTTCTGCCGCGGCCCAGCAGGCCGGCCCACTTGCGCAGCGCAGGGGCAGCGCAGCAGCTCGGCCATGCAAGCACGCCAGTGCGGCCACGAGGGGGCTAGCAGGCCCACGAGCGGGCAGCAGCCCAGCCCAGGTGCCCGTGAGGACAGCAGCTAGCGAGCAGCAGCTCGTCCCAGCTCGGTAGCTGGCAGGCCAGCAGCAACCGTCGAGCAGGCCAGCTCGTGCGAGCAGCAGCTGATCAAGCAGCGCTGCAGTGCACAGCACACGCACGAGGCCCAAGTGACCAGGCTGCCCAACACCGAGCACAGCACATGCACGTGACATTAAGCTCAAGAAGGTTTGACTTTTATTTATTGCAATCATTAGTCTGTCATTGTTTAATCATTAACTAATCATTGCAGGTTTATCTAAGTAGCATTTTATTTAAGTAATTAATGCTTGCTTAGTTGCTTAATTAGTTTCCTCTTTTGCTAATCATACTTGTCTTTTAGTTAATCTATCTTTGCATGCTTAGCTAGTGAGGGTCAGTAGAGTTTTAGCTTAATCGCTTGTGCAAGCTTTTAGGTGTCTTGTTTTTGCTTCCGCTTTGCTTTGTGCCTCTCTAGTCGTTCCAGGGATAAGCTTGTCACGAGTTGGATTGTATTATCTTGACGATTAGGTGAGAAGCGTGTTGGGGTTTGAATCGGGATATAGGCCTTGTCTCCGAGAGAGAATTTTAGAGGCTCCCATTCACCCCTCTCTGGTCGCCCGTTTCGGTCCTTCAAATCCACAGGAGAAGCAGTAGCACCTTGACTCTCGTGAATGTCTGGAACACCATTCGTGGACAGACTGGAGTGGGGGAGAGACGACAATGGCAGGCGAGACAGAGGTTGAAGACGACGGGGAAAGGGGCAGGTTGGGTGGGATGGGAGGGCCAAGAATGAATGATGTTGGTTTGGAACTCCATCCATGGAGAAACTGCAGCGGTGGAGATCCGCCAATGGCGGCCTGCAGTGGTGGAGAACTGGAGATAAGCCAATGGCGAGCAAACAAGGCTTGAAGACGACAGGGAAAGGAGGGAGTAGGGTGGAATGGGAGAGACGAGTGCAAATGGTGTTAGTGCCCGTGACTTGCCGAGGAATCTGCCTGGTGGGAATCGTCGCTCCCTAAATTCACGCCTGAACGAAGCTTGGGGCATTAGAGCGGAGGCAGGAACATCTGACGGAAAGCTGACACAGTTGACTATCGCGAATCGTAAAGCAACCAGCACCGCACAATAGGGGGTGTTTAGTTCACTCTATTTTGCATCCATTTTGCAAAATGCACGCGGCCCAATGCACTTTTTCCTCTCTGTGCATGTAACTCAATGCATAAATACTATGCATAACAACTGCATCTAAACACCCCCTAAAGAGTGGGGCAACACACGGTTGTGGAAAAACCGCTTTGCCCAATAGTAGTAAAATCACACAGCAAAAAAGAAGAACGGAGGCATTCTGCAGTTGACTAATGTGCATAAATACGGTAATTGAAGCAAGTGGTGTGGGGTTTATGTTGGAGAAAAGGAGGATTAGTGGACTTCATCGTAAAGGTAGAAATTCAGCATCACCTCTTCTCTGCCTAGCTGCTGTCAGCTCGATGCCTTCCTTCTGCATCTAGCTCGTCCTTGTACCTCTGTTCTCATCCGAAATGCTTAAAAGTTACAGAACTTCCTCCAACAAAAAAAAAATACACACGCAGCTAAAATTAAAAAAAAACATGAACTAGAAATAGCCAAGAGCAATTTGTTGCTAAAAAAACAAATTGTGAAACAGTTTGTTTTTACACTAATTTCTCCTGTCAGTGCACATTTCTACAAAAAGAACATGAATTATTGAGAAAATAATACTTAGACAGTTAAAAGAAATTGCAAAGAGGAATCAATGACGAAGGATTAGCTTCTTCATGAATGCCAGTACAGCTGCTAGTCACTGATTGGAAATTGAGTGACTATATTGCCTACACTTGCGTGAATGAAGGAAAAGTGTTCTGCATGTTAACAGCAATCAGAAGGTATGTGTTCAGTGCCCCTATGGTGCAGTTGCTATTTTCCTTAATGCTCTACATTGACGAGGAGGTCAAGATCTAACTAGTAATTAATTTGTAGCTGCTTCACAAAGAAACAATCATCATGTGTTGCCAATAGGAAACTGAAAGACTATCTCTCCAGTTCTTAAGTAGAATCATGGGAAGAACACAATCTGGTTGCCAGCATCCAAAGCTGGCGATGCACATTTATTTTTAAAGCAACAACCATATTTGTGCAGATGGTTACGGATATATACCTGCTTCATAGCCTCGCTGACAGTAAACTCTTCATGGCCGATATACCAGTCATGAGCAGCCATATTGTTGATGTGATCAATGTACGTCTCCCAGTCAAAGTCACCACAATGGAGATCGCGACGCACAAGTTCTTCATCACTCCAGTCTGCGAGTCCATTAGGGGCGGCAAAAGGAGGACCTCTTCGCTTTGATGCGTTAACCTTGTCAGTATACATTGCGGTCTCCTTAAATATCTCATAGCGGCGAGCCTTCTCCTCCTCAGTACTGTATGATCGGCCATACTTCTCCATCCAGTCCTGAAACCTGGCCTTCATGGTTGCTTCATCGACCTTGATCACATCTTCTTGCTTCGCAGCTTCCTGTCACTCGCCTCCTTATCAACAGACACCTCTTTGTTGTAAAGAGGCATCCCCACCATAGTATGTTTGAGCATTGACATAATCTACGTACGCAGGCCAGTTAACTTTGCCGTCTTTGCCCACGAATCCTGTCTTGATGGCTGCCTCCCGACTCAGCCTCCCGACTCAGGTACGGCTCCTTGACGACGACCTCCCTGTCAGGCACCTCCTTCCTGGCCTCCTTGCCATTGCCAGCTACAGATTAACACTAGAAAAGGCCGCGGCGTTGCCGCGGATGCCAGTAGATGTACCCGTGCTACGGTTCTTTTAACGTTTGGTGGTATAAATATTTTTTTTAGAAATAAATACCAGAGTGCGTTGAACCTGTCAAAGCGCTCGGTGGAAATGTTGTTAATTTTGGAATATTGGGTATCTTTTGCTTTGAAGTGTATGTTATATTCAAATGTGAAAATTTGTGCAAGAAAATTAGAAAGGAGCATTGAATTCTATTTGCTATGTATGAATTTGGTAGGTTTTGGTATTTGGAGCAATTTTTATGTTCAAAAATTATTAATTTAAAAGCATTTTGGTGGTCGGATGTTAGATATAATGGGGGAATTGAAAAGTGAGTTTGATTTTTAAAGTTTGCTTTACATTTTGTTTGTTGGTTTTTAAATTTTGAGCCGCTTCCATGTTCAATTTTGAGCCGCTTCCATGTTCAATATTTTTTTAATTTCAAGATGTTTTGGTGTCCGAATCATAGGTGCAACGGATCTTATATAATTATTTATGCGAACAAATTATGAAAATACTTAGAATTTGAAATTTTGCTACAAAATGAAGTATAAGATTTTTAAAATTTGTTTTTTTGGTATTAAACACTTCTTAATTTGAGGACGTTTTGGAATCGGAATCGTATGTACGATGGATTGTAGATTTGCGCGAATGAATGGCGAAAGTGTTTCGAGTTCAAAAATGTGGTTTATAGTAAAGTTATAGGTTTTGAAATTTTAAGCAAATTTTATGTTCGACACATTTAGGTTCGAACGCGTTTTGGTGGTCGAATTGTACGTATAGTGTTGCTCGTATGGAAGTAACGAATAAAATGGATTGTTGCGTGATTTAAGTAAAATCTGAGGGTTTTTCCAAAAAGATTCCTGAGAGGAAAAGGATGGCGGATTGATTCTTACAAAACTCAGGGGGTTTTTTAAAATATTTTTGCACCGGTTTGGGGTGGACTGCGGGTTGATTTCGACGAAATCCGAGGGCTTCTTCGCAAAAAAATATGAGAGGGAAGTGGACGGCGGGTTATATTTTCATGAAACTGAAAGGTTCTTGATGTCGCCTAGAGGGGGGTGAATAGGCGAATCTGAAAATTCAAACTAAAAGCAGCGGATTAAAGTACTTGACCCGGCTCAGCCCAACTCGGCTCAGCCGGGTGCCACCCAGCTCAACCGACTTGAACCTGGTTCAGCTGGGTCAGAGAGTTTGACTTGAATTAAATTCAAAATCTAGCCAATGAAATTTGAATCTATGATTTACCACAGCCTTGGGAGGATGTATACTTGTAGATCCGTGGGGTACCTACACTCAAATAGCTCTAAACAAGTAGATCGAGTGAAGAGTACAAAAGTCAACTATGAACACAAGTATGAACACGAAGAACACAAGAACACAAGTTGACACAAGATTTACTCCCGAAGTTCACTCCCACAAAGGAAGCTACGTCTCCGTTGAGGTGCCCACAAAGAGCCGGGTTGTCCACTAACCCTTCCCTCTCCCAATCGACCACAAAGGAGGATTGAGTGACTTACTATGAAATCCTCCACGAGGATGGCCAATCCAAACGTCCGGGGCACAACCACACAAAGTTTGTGTGCTCCACGGCGACGCCTATGCCGTCTAGGAGCAAGCTCCAAGAGTAACAAATCCGAGGACGAAGCTTGAAGATGCCACCAAAGCTCAAGAGATGAAAATGGAGCTCAAAGGATGGGAATGGAGCTCACTCAAGCCTCTCACCAAGAACTCTCAAATCCCCACTTCAAATCTTGCAAGATTGGCTCAAGAGTGGGGAGGGAGAGGAGCAAGGGATGAAGAATGAAGCCTTGTTCAGTTTAGGTGAGGGAGAGGCAAGAGAGGGGAGAGAAAGGAGGTGGAGGGGTATATATATTCTCACCCACCAAATAGAGCCGTTGGTGTGCTGGACGCACAAACCCGGCTGAGCTGGGTGCCACCCAGCTGAGCCAGGTCGATAAATAATTGCTGCTGTTACAAGACAGAGAGGCTCACTGGGCTCAGCCAGGTTCAACCCGACTGAGCTGGGTGTAATTAATTTCGGGACAGAGAGCTTCACCTGGGTGAGCCAGGTTAACTCGGCTGAGCTGGGTTTTAGGCTGAACATGGGATTGATATGTGGTGACTTAGGGAGTGTGTCTATGGATAATAATATGATCTAATGAGCTTTGAGACACCTGCAAAACATCAACTTTGAATCCCCCTTTATAGTATGGCATTCCTAAACTCAAGATCAAAAATAAAATGAAATTAAACCTTCATCTTGAATTCAAAAGCCGTCAATATTTCCACTTTAAGAATGGGGAGCCGCCAATCATCAATATTCATTTCCCTTCAAATATAATCTGCTCTCATACTCAAATGAAACTCGTTAAACTCATTAGCACTTTAATTAGATTGTCATTAATTCACCAAAATGAGATGAATGCACTTTCAATCTCCCCCTTTTTGGTGATTGATGACAACCCAATTAAAGTGGATAAAATTTTGCAAGAAAGAACAATGAGTGAAGAGTTATGTATATGTGTGTGACTCCCCCTAAATGTGTGCATATGAATGAAATTCATGAAGATTGGCCTCACATGCCAATTGCACAATTTGGAGACAACAACATGAGAGCACACACATAGACATATATCCATAAGAATAACACAAGTGATATAATTAGATGAACAAAATGCATATGGCATGATATATCACACAACAAAGGTAAAACAACATCACACCAACTCATCATCATATCATGCTCAACACAAGATCAATAACAACACATATATCATGACATAGCAACATCACATTGTAGCACAAATAGAGTCTTACAACATAGAGAACATTAACCTAGCTAGTCATGAATAAAGGTCCAAGTCACATCACAGCCATACATATCCACATAGTTCATCACAATCATTACAAATAAAGTCTTACATGTCCCATACATAAATAAGATAAATAGATAGATAGATAAGGCCCACGACAATCCACAATTTCTCCCCCTTTGGCATCAAGCGCCAAAAAGAGAAGAAAAGACATCAAGTAGCACAAATGTCGTCGAAGCGAAGAGCAGCCAAGAGCATCAAATCCAAGGATCTAAATCCCCAAAGTGGTAGCTAGGAGCACCCTCAGAACCAAACCGCTGCTGATCATCAAGATCCATAGCATGCCCATGCTCATCAACAGCAGCACTAACACCCTCTGGAGCGGAGGAAGAACCCATGAACTGATCTTGCCATGAAAAGATATCATCTATGGGGTACATGGGAGGTGGGAGGGGCTCATAAGGTGGCAAAGGTGGAGGTGGGGGCTGCAGATTTGCGGCTGCACATAGCTGATTTTGTCTCTCTTGCACATCATAGAGTTGTTTCCTTATGCGCTCATTTTGGTGATATACATCCGTATGAACATTTTTCACACAACCAAAGAGAGCATTGAATCCTTTCTTGATAATTGCACTCAGCCCATGATTATCATTCTTATGATGATGTCTAGGATGAAAAGGCCTACGAGCGGAGGCAGCCCTAGATGATGATGGGTGCAAAGGTGGAGAAGGCATAGGTGAAGGACTAGAGATATTTGAAGGAGCCTTACGAGAGCGGCGAGCAGGATTAGTTGGATCAAACCAAGTTGGAACATAGCTGCCATGCTCAACATTCTTTGCAAATGTCTTCTTTGTGACAACCTCAATCATTTTCATAAGAAATGGGGCATGTGTGCAACTATTGCTAGGTGACCAAGAAGTGATAAGAATCTCATTCCAAATCATATCAAAGATATTAAATGGCTCAACATTTTCATCAGCTAGCATGTGCATGAGGGTTTTGGCTGTTGCTTGCACACATGTTTCATTTCCACTCTTAGGCAAAATAGTGACTATCAAGAGCTGATGGAGATAGTGATAGAAAGGATGCATATGTGCTGTCTTCCAATAATCATCAAGAGAAGTGTTGGGAAGATGCATGTATTCTACCTCGGTATACTTAGGAGGGCTAAGAGAATGTACCATGAGTAGAGACTCATCAAAATCAGCATCATCAAAGCCCAAAATGCGAGCAAAGCGAGTGTAGCTGCATCTGTACCATGTCCCTTGTATCATGAATTGGAGGTAGGGTTGAGGACCCTCAGTATTAATCCAAAGAGTGGTGTAGAACTGAGCAATAATCTCCTCACTCCATGAATACTGAAATGTCATAAGCTCTTTCAACTTCCAATCCACCAAGTGAGCAAGAACACGAGTGAGTTCCGAATCTCCAACAGAACTGCAAAGGTCCCAATCAATCCACTTGTGCTGTGTGACACGATTTTTCTTTGGAAGGATAACTGAATTATGGTAGTCAATGTGGACGATATTGTGAAAACGAGGATCAGCCACAAAAACTTCAGATTCATGTTCAGTAGGATCCTTGTACCTAAGAGCCTTTAGCTTCTTTGCTCCACCAGTAACACAGAAATTAACTTCTTTTGGACTGATGAGAGAAGGATGACCAACTCAACGAGCAGGCTCCATAGGAGATGGAGTAACAAATTCTGCATCACGGCCAGGTGCTGCAATATCCTCATCACTGTCATAGGAAGGACGGCGCCCACGCTGAGCAGCATGCTTACCCACTCGACCTTGAGAAGAGGTCTCCGCTGCCACTCCTTTTCCCTTGGAGGAAGTAGACTTTCTAGCAGGGGCACAGCGAGGACGAGGTACTGAAACGATCTCTTCGTCACTTTCAGTGTCCTCCTCAATCTCCACTTGCTCAGTCACAGGAACCCGCCGACCAGAAGCAGAAGCACGACCCACAGAAGCTGAAGTGGATAAAAGGCAGGTAAGAGACAGAAGATTGATTTGGAAAGAGGAGTCTAGTTGCAGTGCTAGCATGACATGAACAAGAATAGGAAATATACGATTTTGTGAGATATGGACCATGATAGCAAAAATCCTTACAGATCCTAGCAGCTTAGAGTAATCTAAGACAATGCCCAAAAGGAATTGAACTGCATTGCACAGGATAAAGAGATCGGGCATGAACAGGGAGTATATACCTCAAGAACAGGGGCCTGAAGATGACAGACGAGATGAGAACGTGGAAGATCCTGAGGAAGCAGATCAGGCCGAGAGAAGAACCTTCCCGGCGCCAGACATCACAGCCACACATGCAACGGCGCGCTGGCCCGCCCGGCCCTCAACCCTATGCGGCTGTGCCCGGGCGCGCAGAGCCGCAGCAGCCACGGCACAGCGCAGCACAGGGAGGGGAGCAGGCCCAGCACGAGCCAGAAGNTCCGGGGGGAGGGGGGCGGGACGGCGAGCCACCAGCGCCGGCGAGCAGAAGATTGGGGCGGCGCCGGTGGAAGTGGCCGACGGTGGCAGGGAACGGGGCGGCGCAGGTTGCGGTAAAAAAACAGGGGGGCGGTGAAAAAGTGAAAGGGTAAAAGGATTCGGTCTGAGTTACCACGGGAATGGATAAGGGAGGAGCGTCGGTAGTTTTTTTTTTTTGCCGACCGAGAGAGCTCAGCTGACCAGGACCCGGTTTAGCTACGCAAAAACGAATTTAGAGACAGAGACGTTAACTTGGCTGACCTAGGTGTCACTCGGCTCAGCTGGGTGGAAATAATTCCAGACAGAGAGCCTGACCAGGCTCAGCTGGGTGGCACCCAGCTCAGCCAGGTCAAACAGATAAAGCTGAATTTGAGAAGTTCTTGAGATAGATTTTGATCCAGATTTTGAGAGGATTTATATAGGGACATATAAGACAATTTGTCACAAAAATGATCAGCCACAAACAACAATACATAACAATGATCACTTGTGACAAATGTTGATCCAAAGATCCAAGAATCCAAATATTTTGCAATACACACACCAAGCCATTTTTGCAAACACCTATCTACAAAAGCTACAACTCTAGAACAAACAAGTTGTGTGCATGGTTTGAAGCCAAGTTACGAGAATCCAAGATATTTAGCTCATTCCTCAAAGCACAAAACCTTTGCTCATCAAGAGGCTTGGTGAAGATATCGGCTAGTTGTTTTTGGGTACTCACATGGCTTAAAGCGATATCTCCTTTGGCTTCATGGTCTCTCAAGAAATGGTGTCTTATGTCAATATGCTTGGTTCTTGAGTGTTGGACTGGGTTGTTTGCTAGTTTTATGGCACTCTCATTGTCACACAAGAGTGGGATATTTTTGTACTCACAACCAAAGTCACTCAAGGTTTGCCTCATCCAAAGTAGTTGAGCACAACAAGCACCGGCTGCAACGTACTCGGCCTCGGCGGTGGATAGGGCAACGGAATTTTGTTTCTTAGAACTCCAAGACACCAAAGACCGGCCAAGGAATTGACAAGTCCCGGTAGTACTCTTTCGATCTACCTTGCAACCGGCATAATCCGAATCGGAATAGCCAAGTAAATCGAAAGTGGAGCCCTTGGGATACCATAAGCCAAGATGTGGAGTATGCACCAAATATCTCAAGATTCTCTTAACGGCTACTAAATGACACTCTTTAGGATTAGCTTGAAATCTTGCACACATGCACACACTAAGCATGATATCGGGCCTAGATGCACAAAGGTAAAGGAGGGAGCCAATCATGGAGCGATATACCTTTTGGTCAACGGATTTCCCTTCTTCATTGAGATCAAGATGTCCATTTACGGCCATGGGTGTTTTGATGGGTTTTGCATCGGCCATGTCAAACTTCTTGAGCATATCATTCACATACTTGGTTTGACATATGAAAGTCCATTCCTTCATTTGTTTGATTTGAAATCCAAGAAAGAACTTCAATTCACCCATCATGGACATTTCAAATCTCTTGGTCATGATCATACTAAATTCTTCACAAAACTTTTCATTAGTAGAACCAAAGATAATATCATCAACATATATTTGACAAACAAATAAATCCTTGTCTACTTTTTGAGTGAAGAGAGTAGAATCGGTTTTGCCCATTACAAAACCGTTCTTGAGAAGAAATTCCCTAAGGCATTCATACCATGCTCTAGGAGCTTGTTTGAGCCCATAGAGCGCCTTATGGAGCTTGTACACGTAGTCGGGATGCTTGGGGTCTTCAAAGCCCGGTGGTTGCTCCACATATACCAACTCGGAGAGAGGCCCATTCAAGAATGCACTTTTCACATCCATTTGATAAAGCTTGAAATCATGGTGAGTAGCATAGGCAAGTAATATACGAATTGATTCAAGCCTAGCTACGGGAGCATAAGTCTCACCAAAATCCAAACCTTCAATTTGAGTGAACCCTTGAGCAACCAATCTTGCCTTGTTTCTTGTGACAACACCATGTTCATCTTGTTTGTTGCGGAATACCCACTTGGTGCCAATCACATTTTGCTTGGGTCTCTTCACCAATTCCCAAACTTCATTTCTTGTGAAGTTATTCAATTCTTCTTGCATTGCCATTACCCAATCCGCATCACCAAGTGCTTCTTCAACCTTGAGAGGTTCCAAAGAGGAAACAAACGAGTAACTAGCACAAAAATTTGCTAAACGAGAACGAGTAGTTACCCCTCTTCGGATGCTCCCAAGGATATTATCCACGGGATGATCCCGTTGGACACTTTGATGAACTCTAGGATGAGGTACTTGAGATTGCCTTTGAATAGGCCCATCATCATCTTCTTCATTAGCTTGAGGAGCAATATCATGAGTTTCTTCATCTTGACCTCCCCCTTGATCAATGCCATGATCATGATCATCACCATGAGCTTGATCTTGACCATGAGGAGAAGTGGATGGTTCAACTCTTGTTGAAGAGGATGGCTCACTAGTACCATCATCCGGAGCTTGAGCTTGCGCTTGATTCTTCATGAGAGTCTCCCTTGGCCTTACTTCACCTAGTCCCATCTTCAAGATGGATTCACTTGGAGGCTCTTCTTCATCTACAAGGTCATTTTCAACTTGCTCTACTTGAGAGCCGTTTGATTCATCAAATTTCACATCCACCGTGACCTCAACACAACCGGTGGTTTTGTTGAAGACACGGTAGGCGTGTTCGTTAGTACCATAACCAAGTAGAAAACCTTCATTAACCTTAGGTGCAAACTTAGAACTTTTGGCTTTCTTGTTAAGAATGTAACATTTGCAACCAAAAACTCTAAAGTGATGCACCTTAGGCTTGTTACCGGCAATTATCTCATATGGAGTCTTGTTCAAGTACTTTTGGAGATAGAGCCGGTTGGAGGCATGGCATGCGGTGTTGATTGCTTCGGCCCAAAAGATATCCGGAGTGTTGTACTCATCAAGCATGGTTCTTGCCATTTCAATCAATGTCCTATTCTTTCTCTCAACAATGCCATTTTGTTGAGGTGTATAGGGCGGAGAGCTCATGCAAGATGCCTTCTTCATCAAGAAATTCCTCAACACCGGTATTCCTAAACTCCGAGCCATTGTCACTTCTCATGCGCTTGACCTTCAACTCAAACTCATTTTGAGCCCTTCTAATAAACTTCTTGATAATTCCTTGAGCTTCACTCTTCTCTTTCAAAAAGAATACCCAAGTAAACCGAGAGAAATCATCCACAATGACAAGACCATATTTGTTGCCCCCAATGCTAATGTAAGCAATGGGTCCAAATAAATCCATGTGAAGAAGCTTCAAGGGTCTTGAGCTAGATAATATGTTCTTGGGTGGATGTGGAGCACCAACTTGCTTCCCGGCTTGACATGCACTACACAACCTATCTTTCTCAAAGACAACATTTGTTAGTCCTAGGATGTGTTCATTCTTTTAAAGTTTGGCCAAGTTCCTCATGCCAACATGAGCTAGTCGGCGATACCAAAGCCAACCCATGCTAGATTTTGCCACTAAACAAGTCTTCGGTTCCACTTTAGTAGTTGTGAAATCAACTAGATAAAGCTTTCCCTTAAGTTGACCCGTAAAAGCAATAGAGGAATCCTCCCTTCTCAAAATGGACACACCCTCATTAGTAAAGAGACAATTGTAGCCCATCTCACAAAGTTGTGATACCGACAACAAGTTGTATCCCAAAGAATCAACTAAGTAAACATTTGAAAGTTATGAATCATTTGAGATAGCAATTTTATCTTGACCTATCACATCACCATGATTATTGTCACCAAATGTGATCTTTTCAATAGGTGTAACATATTCTTCTAAAGATGAGAACATATTCTTCTCTCCGGTCATATGATTTGAACATCCACTATCAAGCAACCATGAAGTCCCACCAGAGGAATATGCCTACAAAACAAGTTAAGCTCAAGCTTTAGGTACCCAAACTTGTTTGGGTCCTTGAAGGTTAGAGTAAGCAATCTTAGGTATCCACACACTCCTCATCATCTTTCTAGTGTGAGCACCAATATACTTGACTACCATCTTGCCATTTTGGAATACAACCGTGTAGTCAATGGTGTAGTTGGGAGAAGGAGAATGTGTCACATTCTTGTTGCTTGCATTAACCTTGGTTGAGCTCTTGATGTTTACCTTGTTTGAGCTCTCAACCAAGGCCTTACCTTGTGCAACATTGCTCTTGGTGACACCATGAGCCATGTCCATCAAGTCACCAAGATTGGCACCCTTCTTCCATAATGGACGTGACTTGCCATTCACAATCTCTTCACCCTTTGTCTTACTTCCTCTTGTGTGGCCAAGTCCATCACGAATGGTGGGATACCTTGCGGCTTTGTAAGCCGGGTGAGTATCAAACTCACTCTTACCTTTGAGCTTGTCCTTACCAATATACATGTTCAATTTGTGGATTTGAGTATCTTTGTCCTTGATTGACTTTTCTAGCTTTGAAAGGTTAGTAGCACAAGCATCGATATCAACATTATAACATCTTGAGCAACCTTTGCTAGTGGAGATATTGGAGTCAAGAGTGGTTTTGGAGTTGGTTTTGGTGCTTTCCCAAAGAGTACCAAAGCTAATTTCAAGTTCTTTGTACGTATCTTCTAGGTGTGAATGCCTTTCTTGAAGCTCGCTATGCACATTCTTTAGGTTAGCTAGAGCATCATTTGCCAAAGCATGTTCCTTTGACATCCGCTCATATGAATGCTTGGCAAGGGACAAGTCCATCACCAATTTTTCAACCTTCACCTTTTCCTCTACTAGAGATTCTTCTAGAACTAGGTTTCTCTCCTTCTCAAGGTTGAGCAATTCTTCTAGTTCTCTAAGTGTCTCTTTCTTTTTCTCCAATTTCTTCACAAGCTTTTTAATTTCCTTATAGCCCTTTTTGCCAAATTGTTTTATCATGATAGCTTTATGTTCGGCTTCTTCTTCCTCATCTAAGTCATTTTCTACATTACTAGATGTAGAGGTGGGAGATGATGGAGAATTAGAATAGTTTGATACCTTAGTCCCTTTAGCCATGAAGCACATGGGGTAATCATCTTCATCATCGGAGAGGTTGTTGAAGAGCCTTGGTGTTGATGAAGCATCATGCATGGCAATGGATGCCACACCTTCATCATCGGACTCATCACTTGAATCCCATCCTTCACCAACATGAGCATGGCCATTCTTCATCTTGTACTCCTTGCTCTTCTATTTGTACCTCTTCTCTTTGTCCTTGAACTTCTTTTCTTCTTTGTTGTCCTCATCATCATCATCTTTCTTGTCCGGACACTCGGCAATGAGGTGACCAACTCTCTTACAAGCATAGCATCTTCTTGAGTTGTTCTTCTTCTTGTCACTTCTTCTCTTCATGAACCTCTTGAAGTTCTTGACCATCATGGCCGTTTCTTCATCCGTGCTCTCATCTTCACTTGAATCAACCTTCTTCTTTGATCTTGATGACTTCTCGGTTGGTTCAATCTTCTTGCTAGGTTCGGTCTTGAGAGCAATGGCTTTGACTTCATCTTGCCCAATTGACTTGGTAATATCCAAGTCATTCATCTCATGATATTCCAACTCATTGAGTAGTTGGATGGGCTTCATCTTCTTGTAGTTTTCCTTCCCTCTAATGATAGTTGCCAACGTCCGGTTCTTGGGAGCATAAGCTCTAAGCATCTTCTTTGTGACCTTGCTATCATCCCAATACTTGCTTCCAAGAGATCTAATGCCGGTCACAAGTAGCTTGAGCCTATCATACATTTGTCGGAGAGTTTCATCTTTCTTCATGACAAATGACTCCAATTCCCCTTGGAGTAGATCCATCTTCCCTTCCTTGACTTCATCGGAGCCTTCATGAGACAATTGAAGTATATCCCAAATTTCCTTGGCACTCTCAATCCCTCTAACCTTGTTGTACTCATAGGTGCAAAGAGAGCTTCTAATGACCCGAACGGCTTGAGCATTCCGAAACATGTCATGCTCTAGCTCCGGAGTGATAGGTTCATCTTCATCATGTTGTCTCACACCTACAACCACAATGGTCCAAAGAGCGGGATTAAGACCATAAAGATGCATTTTCATATCATCACTCCAACGGGCATAGTCACTCCCATCAAAGTGAGGGGCTTTGCTCATTGGAACCGGAGTAAATGAAAATGGAGAAGGGTTAGAAGTATTTTGTGAAGATGCCCCATATGGATGAGACACCGCATGAAGCCCATCAAGAGTATTCCTCTCCCTTTCTTCTTTGATCTTTTTCTTGAGAAGCTTTTGAGCCTTCTTCTCGGCTTTCTCTTGAATCTTCTTCTTTAGCTTCTCCTTTCTCATCTTCTTCTTTTCTTCATCATCGAAGTCACCCTCAACATCGCTCACATCAAAATCATCATCACTTGAGCTTGAGTCATATGGAGTTTGAGGATGACTTGTGCGGCCGCTCTTCATGAGTTGAGCGGCGGTAGCGGCTTGTGCTTCGGCGGACACATCCCCAACTTGCGACATCGTGTTTCTCTTAGCGGTTAAGCCTTAATCAAGAGATTAGGCTCTGATACCAATTAAAAGGTTCTTGATGTCGCCTAGAGGGGGGTGAATAGGCTATTCTAAAAATTCAAACTAAAAGCAGCGGATTAAAGTACTTGACCCGGCTCAGCCCAACTCGGCTCAGCCGGGTGCCACCCAGCTCAACCGACTTGAACCTGGTTCAGCTGGGTCAGAGAGTTTGACTTGAATTAAATTCAAAATCTAGCCAATGAAATTTGAATCTATGATTTACCACAGCCTTGGGAGGATGTAAACTTGTAGATCCGTGGGGTACCTACACTCAAATAGCTCTAAACAAGTAGATCGAGTGAAGAGTACAAAAGTCAACTATGAACACAAGTATGAACATGAAGAACACAAGAACACAAGTTGACACAAGATTTACTCCCGAAGTTCACTCCCACAAAGGAAGCTACGTCTCCGTTGAGGTGCCCACAAAGAGCCGGGTTGTCCACTAACCCTTCCCTCTCCCAATCGACCACAAAGGAGGATTGAGTGACTTACTATGAAATCCTCCACGAGGATGGGCAATACAAACGTCCGGGGCACAACCACACAAAGTTTATGTGCTCCACGGCGACGCCTATGCCGTCTAGGAGTAAGCTCCAAGAGTAACAAATCCGAAGACGAAGCTTGAAGATGCCACCAAAGTTCAAGAGATGAAAATGGAGCTCAAAGAATGGGAATGGAGCTCACTCAAGGCTCTCACCAAGAACTCTCAAATCCCCACTTCAAATCTTGCAAGATTGGCTCAAGAGTGGGGAGGGAGAGGAGCAAGGGATGAAGAATGAAGCCTTGTTCAGTTTAGGTGAGGGAAAGGCAAGAGAGGGGAGAGAAAGGAGGTGGAGGGGTATATATATTCTCACCCACCAAATAGAGCCGTTGGTGTGCTGGACGCACAAACCCGGCTGAGCTGGGTGCCACCCAGCTGAGCCAGGTCGATAAATAATTGCTGCAGTTACAAGACAGAGAGGCTCACTGGGCTCAGCCAGGTTCAACCCGACTGAGCTGGGTGTAATTAATTTCGGGACAGAGAGCTTCACCTGGGTGAGCCAGGTTAACTCGGCTGAGCTGGGTTTTAGGCTGAACATGGGATTGATATGTGGTGACTTAGGGAGTGTGTCTATGGATAATAATATGATCTAATGAGCTTTGAGACACCTGTAAAACATCAACTTTGGATCCCCTTTATAGTACGGCATTCGTAAACTCAAGATCAAAAATAAAATGAAATTAAACCTTCATCTTGAATTTGAAAGCCGTCAATATTTCCACTTTAAGAATGGGGAGCCGCCAATCATCAATATTCATTTCACTTCAAATATAATCTGCTCTCATACTTAAATGAAACTCGTTAAACTCATTAGCACTTTAATTAGATTGTCATTAATTCACCAAAACGAGATGAATGCACTTTCAGAAACCCGAGGTCTTTTTTGCAAAGTGACCGAGAAAAGCACGGGCCGTCCGTCCGGCCGATCCGACGGCCGGGAGCTGCAGGTCTTATGTTGAAATGCGAAAATTTGTGCAAGAGAATTGGAAGAATTGGAAAGGAGCATTGAATTCTATTTGCTATGTATGAATTTGGTAGGTTTTGGTATTTGGAGCAATTTTTATGTTGAAAAATTATTAATTTGAAAGCATTTTGGTGGTCGGATGTTAGCTATAATGGGGGAGTTGAAAAAGTGAGTTCAATTTTTTAAGTTTGTTTTACAGTATGTTTGTTTCTTTTTTAAATTTTGAGTCACTTCGATGTTCAATATTTTTTAATTTGAAGATGTTTTGGTGCCCAAATCGTAGGTGCAACGGAAGTATATTTGTTGGTTTTTAAATTTGTTTTTGGTGGTTGGATGTTAGCTATAATTGGGGAGTTGGAAAAGTGAGTTCATTTTTTTAAGTTTGTTCTATAGTATGTTTGTTTTTTTTTAATTTTGAGTCGTGTCTATGTTCAATATTTTTTAATTTGAAGATGTTTTGATGTCCGAATCGTAGGTGCAACGGATCTCATATTATTATTTGTGCGAACAAATTATGCAAACGATTTGAATTTGAAATTTTGCTGCAAAATGAAAATTAAGATTTTTTTTTGTATTGAGCACTTAATTTGAGGATGTTTTGGAATTGGGATCGTATGTATGATGGGTTGTACACATTTGCGCGAATGAATGACGAAAGTGTTTCGAGTTAAAAAATGTGTTATATAGTAAAGTTGTAGGTTTTAAAATTGTAACTAAATTTTATGTCGGACATATTTTCGTTCGAACGCGTTTTGGTGGTCGAATTGTACGTATAGTGTTGCTTGTATGGAAGTAATGAATAAAATGGATTGTTGGGTGATTTAAATAAAATTCGAGGGTTTTTTCAAAAACATTCCTGAGAGAGGAAAAGGATGGCGGGTTGATTGTAAGAAAACTCAGGGTGTTTTTTAAAAATTTAATTGGGCCGGGTTGGGGTGGACTGCGGGTTGATTTCGACGAAATCCGAGGGCTTTTTCGCAAAAAAACATGAGAGAGGGGAATGGACGGCGGGTTGTATTTTCATAAAACCCGAGGTCTTTTTTGCAAAATAATCAGAAAAAGCACGATCTCGGCCGTTCATCGGGCCGATCCGACGGCCGGGAAAAGCGGGCGACGTGGCCACGCTCCCCGGCCTCGGTATTGGCCAGGATTCGTAGGTAGAAGATATGAACAGTTAGGCAGTGGTCCATGGCTAGATCCTAGATCCTAGATCGCATGAAAAAGAGCTGGCAATGAGTCATCTGAATTCTGTAGGCCATCGATTTCTGTTCAGTGCATACCTGACTCATCTGCATCTTTCCCAAAGTACAGAACTCCAACCAGTCCAGCCAACGCACCCACAGCACCAACGGACTTTACAATGGTGCGGAGAGAGCTCGCTGCTGGCCTCCCCGCTGCCGACGCTGAGCCCACCTGGGTGACGATCGCCGGCGAGGACTCCGCCTGCGCCTGCGCGCGGGTGATCCCGCCTGGCGAGAACCACGACCTCTTCGTGAGGAGTGAACCGAGAGCCCGGAGGGACATGATCTCAGTCACCTCGATTTCCTTGTCAACGCTGTCCTCCGGCCGACGCCGCGGCCCTGCGCTCTCCTCCGGCCGACGCCGCCGCCACGGCAGGGTTTCTCTGACAGAATCTCAAAAGCCGCGGCCGACGTGTGGAGACCGGATTCACCGGAGAGCAGGGCTTATGAGTTATGAATCGAACGGCTTCAAGCTAGCCAGCTTGCGAGTTGAACAGAGCCGAGCTGCTCGCAGAGCGAGCCGAGCCGAGCGTTTGAGCTGGCTCGCTGGATGTTGCGTTCGTAACAGCTCGGGAAGCTCTCTTCTCCTCCTGTGCCGTCACTTTCCCTTCCACTCCCCATCTCTCTCTCCACACCGACCCCGTGATCTCGCGCTGCGAATGGCGGGCGGAAGCGGCGAGGCGGCAATGTCGCCGCCGTCATCCGGCGGCAGCGGGAGCGGCGGGGGGAAGCGCGGGCGGGACCCGGAGGAGGACGTGTACGTGGACAACCTCCACTCCCACAAGCGGTACCTCAGCGAGGTCGGTCGCCCACGCCCTTATCCTCCCTCCGGGCCCGTCGCCTCTTTGCTCGTCCTTGATTCGATTCGGGTGGTTCTAGGGTTGAGTAACTAGTGAGCGGAAAGGCGCGCGGGTTCCGGATGGTTTGCTGGCTAATTCCTTCCTCGGGTAGAGCGGGTTGTCAGTCCAATGTGTTGCGCCGATATGGGTTTGCGGGCTAATTCCACGAATTGGGTGGTTCCGGAGTCGGGGTTAGTTGGATCGCGGGCGGTCTCTTGCAGGTTAGATTGTCAGTTTGTGCTTTGTTTCGATTTGTGCTTCGTCGGCTCCATCCTTTGGGGTCTTAAAACCTAGCTGTGGCCTTGGCTGTGGAATGTTGTATTATTCTTCAAATCCTCTGTAAAAATGGTGCTGCCTTTTCCTCCAATTCCTTGAGGAAACTGGGTGACTTGGCAGTTAAAGCTGCCCTCCGTCTTTTCTCCTCTCAGTCAGAATTACTAAGCAATAGAGCATGTTTTCAGTTAAATCTTTGCGCCCTGTGTATTGTTCCTTGACCAGCTAATACTTGCAGATAATGGCGTCCAGCCTGAATGGACTGTCTGTTGGAGATTCACTGCCTGACAACATCATGGAGTCCCCTGCAAGATCAGAGACTGCTTCTTGCTTCAGGTTTGTGTGCTTTCATCTCGTATACTCTAATTTTGCCACAATATCCATGAATGCTTATGTATGCATACTCCACCATGTATTGGTGGTGTATCGTCAAACAATTGAAATGACAAGATGGGAAGAAATTACAATACTGGATCTCACAATATTACCGATTATTCTTAGTGCTATTCAGAAAAAAAAATTCCTGGAAGTGTATGTGCCAAAATTTATGGTTCCTCTTAGTTGTGAGATGAGACAAACAGTGTTAGTGTTCCATTTTTTTTAAGTTGCTAATGCATCATGCCCTAAAATGTATGATTCTTCATTCTCATCAAACTTTGTATCTTAGGCACACCTTTGATCCCGATTCCCTATTATCCCTCTTTTAACCTTGGCTCATTACCTGAAAATTGATGTAACAGGAAATATTTGTGCAAGTCAGAAAATCTGGCTTTGGTTTTGAATACAGTTACCAAACAACAAAGTTTTGTTGACTGAAAGGCTTTAGTGCAATTGCTACTGAATATTGAGTGGCCTTTGTAGTGTGGATGCTATTGTGTTTTTAGATTCAATTGCCATTCCATCCCATCTCTGCCTTGAATTAACTGACACTTGTGCTTGCAATGTAACCCAACACACCTCCACAACTTAGTAGTTTGTAAGATGATTAGTTTGTTCTTCATAGGTTTTACTAACTACATACTAATATCCATGGTATGATCAAACGTCTATGTAGGGTTCCGCGCTATACATGGTTCCAGAAAATATTGTCTATGCTCAGTAAATTGGAGATAGTATGATTACTCTCGTCCAATTGCTCCATTGGTTGCACCCACATGTAACATTACATTGAACATTTTTTAAGCATATAATAGGTATGTCATATTCCAGAACATGTCAAGTTATCATAATATAGTTAATGTTATTACTTGAATGGTGCATGTGGCTATGAACTTTGATGCCCATGACACTTTGTTGATAGTTGGTTAGCCATGTGGGAACTGTTGTCAGGGAGCACTAAAAATACACCTAGAAGCATCATCTTGTTTCTGTGGGTTTTATTTCTGTTGGTTTCGTACTTCTACTTGTCAACAATTATATTGTGATGCACCTATGGTATGAATTTCATAATGAATTTTCATACTTGTCTCCTTTCAGGGATGAGATATTGTCCCAATACTCACCAATGTCAGAAGATTCGGATGACTACCGGTGCTACGACACTCAATTAAACCCTAGTGTGAGTCAACCTGATGCGATGATCAGCCCTTCAACCAGTCCAATGTCATCTCCTCACCGGCACCAGAAACCACAATCTCCTTTGTTACCTTCAAACCCGTACCCTCTTCCGAGCTGCTCCCTCTCATCTGTGGTCTGCTCTCATGCTCGCCGTGGCTCCGACAATGAAGGCCGGTTCCCATCCTCACCGAATGACATGTGCCATGGGGCAGATCTGAGGCGAACAGCACTACTGAGGTCAGTGCAAATGAGGGTGCAAGGACCCCATGCATATGACCTGTCATTCGGCATCAGACAAGAACAAGAACATGTTCATGAGCATGAACATGAACATGAGCATGGGCATCTAGAGGGTTTGGAAGGGGCGGAAAGATCAGCCTCTTGCAATAAATCGATCGATGATGTTGGGTACCGGAGACCGGACCATGATTTTGGGCGACCAGAGCATGAGATAGATTACATCGGCAACTGCACATCGGATGATTGTCCAAGTGACCCAAAATTTAAGCAAGAAGACAAGAGCCATTGTAAATTTGATACCAGTATGGATAAGAATAGATAGCTCAGGGAAAATACGGTCCCATTTTCATGTTAATTGTTGGGAATTAGAACTCTGCTTAATTCTGTTGCAGTTTTGATGGTTGTCTTATCTACTAGTGTATGTGGTTAGAGCATCAGCACTGCTAGTACTGATATGTAGTATTTGAGAGAAATTTACCTTTGGAATGTTGCAATGCAATCTGATTGTATATATTCTCACTGTCAAAATTGTTTAAACCGGTACATTAGCCCCCAGCATTGTTCAGGATGTGTAACTCAAGTGCCAAGATTGAGGGCCTACTCGAATGCAGCAATTTTGCTGCCATAGGGAACAGCTGAGTTATTGCAGGAACTAGCGAAAAAGAATGGGGCCTGAAGTTCACAGTATTGTGAATTAGCATAGTTGTGTTTGACATCAACAGCCATGGCGAAGGCGAACACATCTGAGGGGATCTTCTGACTTGCTGCACACAGACCCGCACGTCAGCGAGTCTGAGGATTGGCGTCCATATGATGATCAGAGTGACCCTCTGCCCAACAGAGCTGGCCAATCGAAATAGGATAGATCAAGATTGCCTTTCACCAGATTATATTATAACAAAATAACTACCAGAAGCTGAATATCCAACTTATTAGATTCAATAAACACAATGTACGGGTGTCCTCTCGGGATGGCTACATAAACCTCTTCTGTGTGAAGTAAGCAAAGTCAAACCCTGTAATCACAAAAGGACATCGGCCTGCAGCTGGTTACAAGTTTGTTCAACACAAAATCCAACAACTAGCTTTGCCACCACTGGACTTCCACTACCACCTTCTGATATATCATCCCATTTCTTCTGTTTCCCTTTCCTCACAAGTGGTGGTTGCACTATTCGGCTCTAGCTCACTGGCAGGCCGGGGTCATGGGTCATCATCTTCAAGAAGAGAATGTTGCGAGAATGTTCTTCTTGATGATGAATTCATCAGCTTTGGAAGGACTGATTGACTGCATATGAATGTGGAAATTAGCTTCTAAACTTAGTAAAAATGACTCACGAATTAAATGGGGGATGAATTTTTTTGTTGCGCACCTTCTCCAACATGCGTTGAAGCCTCTCGGTCTCCTTCTTAGTATAGTCAGAGCCCTTGTCCATAATCTTCTTTGCAGCTGTCACATAGATCTTTCCATGCCTGGTTTAGAAGCAAAAAGAGTTACTACTAGTATTTTGACAATGGTATTGCATACATGAACTGGTAGGCCAAGCGAGTAGCTTGTAAACATAGGGACAGAAAGGTGGCAGGTTGTACTTGGCAGCAGAACCACTGAGCTTAGCAACATCCTCTTCTATTTTGGAGAGGACTTCTTTCCGCTTGTCATCTGCAGCATTGAGAAACTCCTTCACAAGAGGATTCAAGCTTGCCACAAGCCCAGCCTACAGAAGCCAGAAACAGAATGTATCACATTATGCATTCATCCAACTTAATTCCAAAGTTCATCTTCTTAAGTTTAACCAACCTCTGAAGTAAGTTGGCCCTTTGAATCCCGGCTGGTGCCACACTTCTCATTAATGAACTTGACAAAGTCATCCAGGTCCCGGCCACCATCATAATCTTCACCAGCTTTGTTTCCCTTCGGGAAGAACTTCAATGTGGGGAAACCAGAAACACCATATCTGAGAAAGTTATATACATTATTACAATTCTGCTGTGATCATGGGAGAAAGAATCATAGCCAAACTTATCACAAACTCAGGAATAGTTTCTGCTAGTTCTAACCGTCCGTAAAACTATGAAAGCGCCGCTTCCATGTTTCCACAGGAAAACATACCATTAGAAAATGAGATGAAAACCCAGCAATATATTAAACTAAAGAGAGAAAGCTAATGGACATGACAACCACTGAAACAGAAAATTCAGAATCCATACTTTTCAGCCAAGTCAGTATGCTTATCAGCATCAAGATTGGCAATCACAACACCCTCGTCCTGCTTGAAAACTGAAGCCAGCTTCTCATAAACCTAAAACAGGTACAAGTTTGTGTTCAGTCCAACAAAAAATTAAGATCCGGCTGCAATAATATGGAAACTTTCAAACCAATACTATCTACTAACCGGAGCAAGATGCTTGCAGTGACCACACCTGTAAACAGAAGAGCCATTATTTTCATTAAAATAGTGTCATGAAAAGGATTTAGGTGGACAGTAAGTTGAACACGATAACCAACCATGGGGCGTAGAACTCAACAAGGACATCTTTGGTTTCATCAAGGACAACTGAGTCAAAGGTCTCTGGAGTCAGAACCACGACACTTGAAGGAACTGCAGCTATCTTTACATTGGTGCCTGTAAGAGGGTACATTAGTTGACAATCGTCGATTCTTCAACAAGTAGCACTCGATAGGACTTTAATCAAAACAAAGATGACACCACTCAATTACTAGAGGAGCTTTTGCATCGTAACAAGGCGCTTATCCAACGTTAAAGTGCTAAACTTCCCAAATGGAAAATAAATATATGAATGTTATCAACAGCATCTGTAAGTAACAAGGGACCAAAGGATGGCAGTAAATAGTGCATGTTGCTAATTTCAGTTGATGTTCATTGCTCGAGATTTAGTGTTTCCATGGTCACAGAACTCATACAATAATCTAGATAAAGTGATTTCTGTGTGCATGTTTTTTTTTTGAAGGAATAACACTAGGGGAAGCCCCTACCATGGTAATTGTAATCATGTAATATATGTTTCATAGTCCACTAATTTGGTAACTAGAAAACAAGAAAGCATGGTTGAAAACTGGTCTTGGCAACAGGTGAGACCTACCTGCTTCACTGTTAACGAATTCTGCAAGGGCTTCCACAGAACGTTGACCCTCATACCTGCACAAGAGTAGATTCAACATTATTATCTCAATAAAAAAAAACAACAATGTACAAAACAAAACGGTATGAATTCTCACTTCTTCGGCTCCAATGAACCTTTGGGGAACCATTGAATTGTGGGGTATCCAGAAACCCCATACTTGCTGCACACACTCTTGTGCTCATCGCAGTCAACCTAGATAGTAGATATGAAAAACGGAGTCAATTCATCACAGCAAGTTTGAAGAGAAATTTGAAAAATGGAGTCAATTCATCACAGTCAATTCCAAAAAATGTAATTAGAAATTTGAAACAAGTTTTGGTAAAATAGAAAATCATGGGGATGTAGATGAAGAGAACTGTTGCAATATCCAATATCAACATTCAAGCAGGGAGACTAAGCAAGGTGGTAAATTCTAAATCTCCACAAGGATAAGATGTACCTTTGCGATTAAAACAGATTTAGACTTCTTGAAACTTGCACCAAGTTTTTCATACTCAGGGGCAAGCTTCTTGCAGTGGCCACACCTAAGAAACAGAAGCATATGATCAGAAAAAATAGAACCAAACAATAACATCAGCAAAAAAAATGTTCACAGACAGCATTGCACATATGTGAGCAAACGTAAAAGTAGACCAGATTTGAAATGATGATTCTACAAATTATGGTAAACTCTCCTATAATTGAAACAGTCAATCTGATTGGCAACATTATCACTTCTAGAAGCTTTTCTTAACAAATGGAACTCACACAATACAGTTCCTAAAGAATTGCCCAAGTATAGAAGAACTAATTATCCTGAGTTCTGATTACATACCCTAAAAGGAATTTAAATGCTCCGTGTCATTCGGCATGCTTTACTCATTAATGCAATGAACATGAACTGCCAGTAGGTATATCAACAGCACACCTCAACACAAGATTTGACCATTTTCTTTCTACAATCAAGTACTAGTTGCAAACACTCCCTTAACAGTTATGCTTGTCACTAGGCATACTACAGACATAGAGGGGGGAAATCAAACAACGCAACCTTGTAATATTAACAGGATCTGATCTCACATATTCTCAGTGTAATATAACACTCGTCCATATCTACTAGGAAAAACTTTTGTGCTTCCATTTGGCAAGAGCGTTGATGCAACCTGTTCGGCTGGTTCAGCCAGAACCAGCCAGCAGTACTTTTCTCTCACAGAAAATCAGCACCAGCCATCAGCCACCAACCAGCCAGCAGTACTTTTCTCTCACAGAAAATCAGCACCAGCCGAACCAGCACAGCCAGCCGAATCTGCTGCAACTCGCAGCCTGCTACTTATCAACGTGAAACACTGAAACACGCAGCAGAAAGATCCAGGCTTCCTGGCTCCTGCAGAGCACAGGCAGCCGCCAGCCAGATCCATCTCGCCCAAGCAGCCAGACTGGTCAACTCAATCCCCAACTTGCTACAGATTTATCAAGCTCGAAAAATTGCTATAGATTCCAGGACCAAAAACAAGCAATTCAGAAAGATCTGACGCTGCACTGGCACGCTCCATCATCGCGGCTCCCCGCACGAGCCAACCAACCATGGGATCCGACGCGGTTACGACAAGGTGTGAGGAGAGGGGACGAACCATGGGGCGTAGAACTCGACGAGGGCGCCGCGGTCCTGGCCGACCTCCTTCTCGAAGTCGGCCTCCGTCAGGGCCACCACCTCGTCGGCGGCCGCCGGCGACGCGGCCGCGGCCGCGGCCGCGGCGGCGAGGAGGAGCAGGAGGCCGAGGGTTCTGCGGGAGATCTGAGGGAGCGCCATGGTCGAATGGAACGCACTCGCGAGCTCGAGTGAGAGAAGTCAGGGGAGGAGTGAAGCCAATTAACGGGGGATTAAAGGTTAAATTTGAAGCCAACTGTGGGGCCAGGGCACGTGAAACGCAGATGACATGAGAGGATCCGCTTCATCTACGCCATGATTTTTTCAACTTTTCATGCTACGCAAGATGACATCACCTGACAAAACTTGAGCACCGTCAAAAATGGATGTGTGTACAGAACAGTTTGGATTCGGCGGGTGTCCGAAGTTCCAAACGGAGGAATAGAATGGAATCAAAGGCTCAATAAAAAGAGAAATCAAAGGAAGATCTTAATCGGACGACACAATGCATAGGCAACAATGGTTTAGTCACTTTGAAGTTTTTTTTTTTGAAAGACCAGTACAGCAGACACTCACACGCACGCACACTCATCCCTATAAATACACGCACGCAAACCCTACCCCTATGAGCACTTCCGAGAGACTGGGCCGGCTGTTCTGATCTTGAGATTGACGAAGTCACCACAGGCGCCTCGCTATCGACGGGCACGTCGCCTACCACTGAAAGAATAGCACCGGTTAAATCCTGGAATAAATCCAGGAAAATATGACACTCGTGCCGAGTCGGAGACTCGAACCCGGGTGGGTAGGTTCTACCACAAGGAACCTAACCAACTAAGTTACGCCTAGTTCCACTAGTCACTTTGAAGTATTATTAAATAATTCTTTTAATTCAGAGCGAAATGCATATGCAACAATGGTTTTCTTTCTGTGTTTTTAGAGAAAGAGAACAACCTGAAATTTTTTTTGGAAGAACTTCCCTTATGATGTTGCCTTGCTGAGTTAAGACATCAAAGTGTCAAACGGTATATGTTACGATTTGCGGTTAACAAAAAAGATGAATCATCAAAATGTCCATTTGTCTGTCTCTTGGATGCTACAGTAGCGCGTGGCTATCTCTTGGCATTCAGGGAAAAAAAAAGAAGTGGATGTGGCTGTGTGTGTGTTCATTATTTTACTCGTCGTATTGTTTTCTTTTTAAAAAATTGAGATTCCTCGCATTTGTTCTATTCCATTGACATTCCAAGGTGAATAGTCTGTTGATAACCTCATTCTGTTGTTCACCTCTTTCTTACGTGCCCTGACCAAATTGTGGTTGTATTTGAAGTTCTTGTCACATAATTTTTGGTGAGTTCCTTTGTACCGCCTACAAAGATGTAACATGAAAAGAATCAAGAAAGGAGGCGAAGTGGTTGCTTGTGAACATGATCTAATGAATCCAAATAAACCTTGAAATAGATCAAAAGGTGCGCCTCACCTTCACATTTTTTGTAGCAACGATGTGAATCTGCATTGGAGTGCACATATGAAGGGAGGAGTGAGGCTTCTGATATCGATGGTGGTTGGTATGATTTCTACTACCATGGATATTGATCTCATGCTGCAGTTGACCTAGAGTTTTGGTAATTAAGATGCCTGCATCATCTTTAGGGATGAGAGGAATTGGATTATGGGGAAACCCGATCACTCCAAAGGTGTGTGAGTGTGTCCGCTTATGTGATCTAATGAATTAGAGATGATAGCTCACAGAGAAAGGCTTCACCAATGGTCTGGATAAGTGGACCTGTCGTTCTCAAAACTCATAGTCGAATTGCGCTGTCGCAAACTCAATGCAAAATGGGGAGCTTGATCAGCCAATATACGCACTGATAGTTCAAAATGTAAAGGAAATTATGAAAGCTGCCGATGCCCAGGTAACTAGGGTTAATGTTTAGGAAAGATCAAGTTATGGTAGCTTATGGAGCGCAGTTATTACTCTAAGGGTGCGTTTGGTACGGCTGTGGCTGTGGCTGAAACAGCTCCGACTGTGGCTGTGCTGGTGGAGCAGCTTCTCTGGTGGAGCTGAAACTATTCTGGAAAGTGGTTGGCAAAACAGCTCCGGCTGTGGCTGTGCTGATGGATGAGAGTGATCAAATATTCTGTATGCCCTTGGCTTTGTGTATTGTTTGAATGGTGAAGGACCGGAACGGCGACCAGAGGGGGGGGTGAATGGGAGCTTCACAAATTTCTCGCGATCGAGAACGGGCCTATGTCCCAAATCACACCACGCGCGAGAATTCTAGCACTTGCCAAGATCACGTAGCAACTGAGTGCCTACTGACCCTAGGAACAAGTCTAGAACCCAGCGAACCGAGCGAGCGAGCAAAAACGAACGAGCAGCGGAAACAGCCTGTGTTCAGCCAGCCAAAACCGGTGCCACCGGTTTTCCAAAACCGGTGCCACCGGTTTTTCCTGGAGCTGCTGAGCACCTCGGGAAAAACCCAAAACTAGACCAAATGACCTCCAAAATTCATCACAAAAATTCCAGAGGCCAAACACAAGATCTAGAACTTTTCCAACTCGAAAACCAGAGCAAACAACACCTTGCCTAAAACCGGTGCCACCGGTTTTCCAAAACCGGTACCACCGGTTTTTCCTGGGCAGAGACGAAACTTGAGAATAAAACCCTAAATCCACTCAAACGAGGTCCAAACTCCGTGAAATTTGAGCCATAGCTGCGCAAGGACTTGGTGAGTGTTATCCAAAAGATCTCTCCAAGAAAGATCAATCCATCACCATGAATTTCACGGATTTGACCAAAAACACAAGAACTCGGGGTAGAGAGAAGAACTTCAAATCCGAGGCAAATCCGTGGGTTTGAGGGGGAAAGATCATGGGGAAAATGGTCACAAGGAACCTATGAGTGATCCCCTCAAAGAAATCCCACAAGAAACGGCCCCAAATCCGAAGAACGAAAAATCCAAGAAAAATAGCCCGAAAATGGCCAAAAAAGAAAAACGCCGGGAACAAAAGATTTGGCACAAGATTAAGAGGATGAAATCACTAAGAATCACTTAGCCATATCCGGTTACAAGCCACTCACAAGTATTGCAAAACTTGGATGGCAAAAAGCTCAAGAACAAGAGCCTCTCCTCTCTTCTCTCCTCAAACCCTAAAAATCCTCTCACATGTGCAAATGAGAGAGACCTCCACCTCCTAAGCCCAAGAGAGTGTTGAAATTTCAGCCTCTCCACATATAAATAGGCATCCAGAAAATGACCGGAATACCCTTACATGAAGCACTTAAGATACAAGCCCACGCAGGGGCATTTTGGACCAAGTCCAGGAATATTGATCGGACGCCCACGCCGCCTTCACGACTTTGCTTCGCCTCGACGCAAGCTTCGCGATGCCACCACGTGTCGCCCCACTCGAAGCTTCCGGCCGCATCGAACCGCACCCAGTCCCACCGGGCCGCATCCGACCGCACCGTGCTCCACCCGCGTTTTGAGGCCCAAACCGGGAAAACCTGCCTCTGGCCGGTTTTGAGGACCAAACCGCCAAACCCTCCTTGCACGCCGCCGCACGACGTGACTCACCGATGTCGACGCGTGTCCGGCCTCCGCCAAGCCTCCGACGCCTCCAAGTCTTTCGCTCCCGCTCTCGGGCCGCCTACTCGACTCGCCTCCGTCCCGCTTGACTCGACCAACGCCGTCTTCATCCCATCATGTACTCTTGCTCTTCCGTGCACCATATGGATCGCCCATGACTCCGCCCGGACTCCTCGGGTCCCTCAGTCCAAGCCTACTCGTTCACCCTTCACCGCCCTCGGTCCATCGGCATGAACCTTTCGCGCTTGACCTTCACCACATGCCGTCGACTGCCATGTCGCATCCTACACCTGCACGTCACAAGCCAAGAGATACATCAAACCACACAACGGTTGTCAATCACTCATCATCCAAGGGTGACCACCATTGGTCCACAAATGGATAATTTTTTGAATGTTTAACATTAGTTTCTAATTTGATTTAACATTAGTTTTTAATTTGGCTTTGTGTATACCCAAGAAAGGAGAGAGAAAAAAAAAGAAGCAAGAACAGAGAACCAGAGCAGGCGAGAGGCCTCGTCATCTGCAGAGGATCTCCGTCTCGGAGGAGCAGGAGCAGTCGCACATGGAGGCGCCGGCGGCGTCCTTCTTCCTGCCCTGCACGAGGCGGAGGATGCCCTCGAAGACCTCGACGTCGCAGGGGATCCGGAGCGCGCCCTCGTGCCGGAACCCGAACTCCTCCTCGGCCTCCCGGAGCAGCTCCGCGAACGCCCAGTGGCCCAGGTACTCGGTGGGGATCACGAACCGCCGCATCTCCTCGCCGACGTACACCGCGAAGGAGCCCCTCGGCACGCTGCTCCTGCCGCCGCCGACGGCGTGACCGTGGCTAGCTTCTTCCACTTCTTGAGCTGCTGCTGCAGCCGCACGATGTCCAGACGGGGAGGGAGCCGCGGGGAGCGACTATTTTTCCGCTCCCGCTCGCTGGAACCGCGCCACTCAGCGGGTTTTCCGGGGATTCGACGTCGAAGCTGTTTTTCTTCCGCCGTTTGGCACGGCTTCGGATGAATCCGATGCAGGAGCGGTTGGAGAAGCGGTGCCAAAGGCACCCTAAGCAACTCTTGGTTAATGAACGAACATCAGGCAATAGCTTTGGTCCAAATTACACGAATTATTGACGAGCGTGCGATTCAGGGCAAAGGGTCGACTAGATCATCACGTCAACTCCCGGCCCCACCGGTCGGTCGTTGACGTGTACCCTGCCATGGGGCACCTAGCAATTCGGCCTGACCACAAAAGTAGGAGCCATGTCCACGTGGACCCTCCCCATTCGCTCCGGAGCCCAACACACGGCCTCCCATTGGTCCACGTCACGCGCTCCACGTCCCCGGGCCACTTCTCCCCGATGGACCGCCCGATTCCTTCTAGAAAGTTTTAAACCGCGGAGAGCCACTGAGCACGACGAAGGGAGAGGCGACGACGAGGAGGAGGAGGAGGAGGGAGACGAGGTCAGGGCAACCCCGCGGCACGCGCGCTTGCGCGTTAGTGCACCTCCTTTCATCTCCCAGCGCGGGAGCTCGCGGCCGCCGGTTGGTGTGTGTCAGCCTGTCAGGAGCAGGGAGTGCCTCGAGGAGGCGGGAGCGGGATCGGGATGGCGGCGCCGGGGATGGGAGGGGCAGCGCGGGTCGCCGCCGCCTTACTCGTCCTCCTGCATCTCATTGCGGCGATCGCTGGGTAAGGGTTTGGGCGCGGATCAGCTGCCCACTCTCGCGCCGTTTCTTCGAGATCCCATCGCTTTTATTCCGCTGATTAGGCGCTTAGAAATACGTTTTCCGCTGTTTTGATCCGGTTTCCTCTGAATTCACATGTTTTGTTTTCTTTTTTCGCGTTTTTTATGTTCCTGGTACATCGGCTCGAGATCTGTGTGCTCGACTCGCTTTCGTTTAACCAACAATGCTTTGGATTTGACTGAAATTTTGATGTCGGTGGTGCAGAAAGAGCTACTACGACGTGCTCCAAGTGCCCAAGGGCGCGTCCGATGATCAGATCAAGAGGTCTTACCGCAAGCTCGCGCTTAAGTACCACCCCGACAAAAACCCGGACAACGAGGAGGCCAACAGGCGCTTTGCTGAGATCAACAATGGTACTAGTCACCTAGTACTCATCCCATTTGACAATCCATTTGAATGCATAGCCTAAAATTGACCAATTGTGCTGGAAGTTTGACAAACATGTTATGTTGCAGCATACGAGGTGCTGATGGACCAGGAGAAGAGGAAGATCTATGACAGGTACGGCGAGGAAGGGTTGAAGCAGTTCCAAGGCCGTGGAGGGGGTGGTGGTGGGATGAACATTCAGGACATCTTTAGCAGGTGAGGCGAATCCTACCAAGCATCTGCTTTTTTGTTATTCCAATCGTGGCATGAGGCTTAGGACTAACTTATCTAAGCTATTAAAAATTTACAATACAAATGATGTTATGCAGACTTAGTGTGATCTTTGAAAAATAAGAAGGTACAGGCCTCCACGGGTCAACTAGAAGTCTTGTATTGCCCTCTTGCCCCTAGGTTGTTGTGTATATGTGAGTCAACACAGATTCTGCATCAAATAACTCCCCAAAATACAATCATGAAAAACTATTTTCTTTTGTAATTTCCACACAAAAGATACAAATGTATGCAGCAATGATAACAGAGGCTTTAATTGGAACTTCCGAAGCAAGTCGTAGGCTAAAAGATGACAATGATATCATGTTTCAATATTTCAATCTCAATGTAGAAGAATGTACCGATTGACAAAGTTTGGATGGTTGAACTGCAGCAATCAGAAATGACACTTTTTTGGCTGAAGGTAGTATATAAATCATTTTTAAGTTGCGAGAAGGAATAACTTGGTGGGATGCCTTTTTTGCATATCAACGAATCTCTTCCAACAGCATCAGCTAGATGCATTCTCTATTCTTACTACACCCCCCTGAATGGTTGGCATTAATCTTTCATCATTAAATGTTCACTTTTCTTTGTTTTCACAAATTTCTCTAGCTTTTTTGGTGGTGGTGGTGGGATGGAAGAGGAGGAAGAACAGATCTTAAAAGGTGATGAGGTGATTGTTGAATTGGATGCTTCACTAGAGGACTTATACATGGGCGGTTCCTTAAAGGTAGCATGATTTGTCTTGCTGACAGACAAGTATAGCTAAGATTTCACTTTGCTTTTATAAATTTTGTCCTGCAATAGTTCCATACATGTTTTGAAATATGTGCCTTCTAGATATTTATTTCCAGTATACTCTAAGGCTGCACTGTGTTGAGGAAAAGCGTGGAACTTATTTTTTATGTTCATGGTAGGTTTGGAGAGAGAAAAATGTCATTAAACCAGCAGCAGGAAAGAGAAAGTGCAACTGCAGGAATGAAGTTTACCATCGACAAATTGGTCCTGGAATGTATCAACAGATGACTGAGCAGGTATTTTTCTAGTTACATTATACATGATCTGTGTTTTAATCCATTCATAGATTGATGTACTGAGGTTGTTCATTATTTGTTAAGGTCTGCGACCAATGTCCAAATGTGAAATTTGTACGAGAAGGTGAATTTTTGACTGTTGATATTGAGAAGGGAATGCAAGATGGACAGGTATAAAGCAGCTTTTTATCTATCCTCCATTACATAACTGTGGCTGTATCAATATTATTTACATTGTACTGTTTTAGCACAAACAAACTTAGTTGCTTACGATTTGCGAAAACTGGATTATTCAGAGTTTCAGACAAACTGGCTGGTTTACTGCTTGCTAGTGCCAACTGGTATTACTTGTGACTTGGTAGGTTTGAACTGCTAGCAGTTTGCACCTGTAGTTTCATAGAAACATAATAAATTAGTTTTTACAACTTCTGTGTATGTTTGAATTTCCTTAAAGAGAATCCTGCGGACAAGATGCCATGGTTCTGATTTGTGACACTGCAATATCCTTGTCTGATTCCCATCATGAGCTAGTTTGAGCGTTATCATTGCCGTTTGTAGACATTTTTTTTATACATCCAAGCATCTCTTTTTGTGGAATGTTAAGTTTAAATGCTTTCCTGTTAAATTCTCACGCTAACGGTCCATAGTCTGCCACTTTGTTAACGACATTTAAAGATCTTAACTGGTCCATCATGCATCTGTTGTTGTCAGTAGGTTCTTCTATTTTGTATTTGACAACATCATCTGATTTTATTCAGGAGGTTTTATTTTTCGAGGAAGGTGAGCCTAAAATTGATGGTGAACCTGGTGATTTGAAGGTTTGATTTGTCCCTGTCTCTGTTTATTTGAAATTTACTTAGGGTGCCACGAACTTTACTAATTGTGGCCTTCCATTAAATAACCTCATGAGCAGTTTAAGATCCGAACAGCACCACATGGACGCTTCAGAAGAGAAGGCAATGACCTCCATGCAACAGTTACAATCTCCCTGGTACTGTCCTCTTGTCCTGTGCATTAGTGCATGTTCTGCATCTTGATGAAAAAGCATGGTCATCTCACGTACCAAAGAAATATTCTTTGAATGCTGACTGGATGAGTTCAATAAAAGCCCTGTTTGGAATTTGGTCACTAATTTAGCTATAAACTTAGTCTAAACTTACTACTGCATCCTAAACTTGCCCTCCTCAAAGGAAACAATATGGAAGACACTGTGTTTGTACTCTGCTGAATCCAACTTTTTCCATCCAATAATTCTCTCTAGTGTTCTCTGCAAGACGCTGTTAGTTTCGCGCTAGACCCCCTCTAATAGCATCTTGCTGCTGCAGCTGCAATCCTTGGTTGGTTTTGAGAAGACCATCAAGCATCTTGACAACCATCTGGTGGAAATCGGCACCAAGGTAAAGACATGGCCACCCAACAAGAAGAAGATTGTTGTCATATGCAACATGTCAGCTAAATTTTGTCTCAAACTCGCAGGGTATCACCAAGCCAAAGGAGATAAGGAAATTCAAAGGCGAAGGCATGCCGCTGTACCAAAGCAACAAGAAAGGTGACCTGTACGTCACATTTGAGGTGTTGTTCCCAAAAACCCTAAGTGACGACCAGAAGGCCAAGCTAAAGGACGTTCTCGTGTAGACCATTTTTTGCTCGTGTGCTACAGATAGTTTGAGGCATGTGCCTCGAGGAAATTTTCCATGTAGCTTGCATAGAAAGAAGCAGCTGCTGCGTTTCTGGGTGTGATTTTGCATTGCTAAGTAATAGTAGCCGCTCTGTTTTAGTTCTCTTTCCCTTGTTTTGCCATGTCCTTAACAGCTCAATGTAGTTGTAGAAAGCAACAAAAGTGTACCAGGACATTTGTAATTTGGAATTCAGAATACATTGACTACAAAGTGTAGTAGCGTGTAAAAGTCTCATCCAAATTGGTACCTCCTTTGTTCTGTTTCAACGACACAACTCAACTTCACCGGATTCAAAGCAGAAGCAGATCTATACGATAATTAGCTATCGTTTCAGACTTCTGCACAGCAACCTCCAAACATGGGCTCTTTGGTCTCTAGCAGAGCAGAATAGCAGATGGACAACCATCCGACCACTTGGCAACACATAAGAATATAGCATTTTTGTAGATTTCTTGCGTTAAGACAGTAAATGTTATTTTCGTGATAACTTTCGTGTTTACTAACCCAGCCAAAAGCCACTACATTTGCCAAAATACAAATACAGCATCACAGGCAGACGCTCCAAACTATTTGAACCTAGCTATCAGCATCACAGCACACGGAATGCATTGCCACAGAAGATGGGCAGCTTGAAGATGGAACAGCAAGAAGCAAACTAACATCACTGGATGAAGTGGGTTTCTGACATGTACATCACACACCAACATTAACACGAATGGCTAACTTCAAGATTCCAACGAAGCGCATGACCCAATTCGAGAGCACTCTTAACATACGATTAGCTGAGCAGGCAGAATCCGCATAGCAACAGTTGCATCTTTGGATGACCAGCAGACCTGCATGTAGGAAGCTTTTTCAGTCCCAAGGATTGCAGTAATGGTGCAGTTTACAGTTTTATCAAAATGTGTTGTGTAACAAACAAGGGTCATCACATATAGCACTCAAACAAGGATAAACTTTCAAGAAATGATTTACTGGCAAAGACAATGAGCAGATAGATTGCAAGTAATTTATAACAGATATTGTGTTCAAAGAGGGCATCTAAAGGTGATCAAGTGTTAAAACAAGGTGCCATGTGGCTGTTCAATTCAAATGATTGCGGATCAAACTACAACAGTGACAATAGTGTTTAAGGCTGAGACATCACCTCGATATTTACACCACCAACTTAGAATCAAGTGCAGCCGCAACGTTTGCCTCTCCAGGATCCTGCTTTGGAGCAAATTCACTCAGTGTTTCATAAAAAAATGAGGTACAAGAATTTTAGATTGCAGCAAATTACCTCCATTCCCCATTTGATGTAATCTGGTGACTCGCAAGCCTTGTACTCATCAACTAGGCTCTCTATTATTTCTCGAGATTCATCAAATTCTGAGAGATCATTGTCCTGCATGAAGGTCACAGAGATCAATCCATTGGGGAAAAAAGGTGGGAATGTTAGCTACAAGCCTGCACCTACAAGGCTCTACATAGCACTATTCTCACACAAGAACCACATGGGACACTATATTCATAGGCAGAGTAATTTTGCCAAGTATCTAATTGCTTTTACATAAAACTGCAAGATATTATTTTCAGTTACTTGGTGTCATAAAGGGATCTGAACTTGAAAACAACAATAACACAGCAGCAGAAAAAGTTAACATCGAGAAATAATGAAATATGCATAAACATCATACACCAGATAATTCAGAATATTTATATGCTACCAAATTTAAAACTGGCATAAATTTGTCCTTACAGCAAACATAGGGAACTTCCTGTAGTTGTCAAGAAAGGCTTGCTTTTTCCTTAGCTTTTCATACTGTCCCAGGCATTTGCTGAATAAGTGGCGTATGCTAGTATGATTTGCTAACATCAAACCACTAACCTGTTGCACAGAGTTAGTTGAGCGCTACACTTCTTTTTCAGCAGAGAAATAACAGCAAATGAGGGAGGAAGGGGTAGAGGAGATCATTTACCCTGTGAGTTGTTTGAACATATGGGGATTTTCTTGACAAAGCAACCTGTTGCCGTTGGAACAATTATAAATAAAATGCAAGAAAAATTATGCTAAAAACTATTTTAGTTGTGTGACAACCTGAATGCTTGCAGGGGCCCAGTCTATGAAGTTAACAAGCTTCCTCTCGCGTATCCTTTGCAAACTCTCATGGACCTATATCCACAAGAAGATTAAACTATAAGCACAAAATGAAACAATATATCAGTCTACTCCAGCTAAAAAGTTATTGATGAACAAACATGATTCAATCATGCTAGTACGTACAACAGGGCATTTACAAAATGGAGTAAAACTTCAAGTTACTTTCACCCAATACAGGATACATGAGTTTTAAGGAGAAACGGACGTACAAAGTATACTTGTGCTAATTATTCAACATACTGATAAACAACGCATTTGAATTGTTTCACATGTCTGAAACAATATCTTACTTTGGATAGAGAATGTCACAAGTGCATAGTGATGGTAGTTCCATGTTTTATTGTGAATTCTTAAAAGGCATACCCAGTGCTGAAAGTTCCCACTTCCCACACAAGGTGAGATCCAGGGGGAGGGAATGTAGGTAGCCTTACCCTTGCATATTTTGCAAGGGGGTTTATTTGGACCCAGGACCTCCAGAACACAAGTGGAGACTCTACCACCCTTTATTTTGAATCCTTGATTCATAGTTCTGATCAAATTATTACCGCATACACATCTGTAACTCCCGAGTCATTATGTCTCAGTAATTGGTAAACCTTATTTCACTAATCAGTTTCACCTCAATAAAACCAAAATGCACTAAAAAGTTCATACAAGATGACAAGAACACTGCACCTGTGTAGGGTCCACCTCTCCTTGAATAATGTTAAGTATGGAAATGTATTTTGCCTGGCTGGCTTCCTTTGTCCGAGCGTATGATGACACCATTATATTCTTTGTCTGCAATATACCATAGATAAAGCTTAAATATCTCACAAAGACAACAGGGTTGCACACCCATCCTAGAGAGATAAGTAATACCTGAAGAAGTCTTCTCATGACATCCAGTACTGTTGTTTTGCGTATCATGTTAACCTGCCAAAGAGAAGATCCAATAAATCATGAACCGAATTGTTTAGAATCGTAACAAAAAAACAAGCACCAGTGTATCTAGTTTCCCTAATCATTTCAATAAGTGTCCATTACAATGAAAGTCAACTAAAAGTAACTAAACTACTACAGACCACAGAGTTCACAAAAGGCGACAAAATGTGGCATAAGCATGCCACATGAATCAATGTAACAGCTGAGGAATAGATAATCAAATTACCTGCCGTTCTACAGTCAATGGAGTATAACCTGTCATCAGAAAATGACACCTTGGAGTGGGGATGAGGGAGGCAAGAAGGCCAACCAGATCATTGTTCATATATCCAGGATACCTCAAAGTAGTTGTGCTTGCAGACATAACTGTGGAGACCAAAGAGTTTGTTTGGGCAAAAGTAGGATTTGATAGATGAAGACGCTCCACAGCAATCCTATTAAGAGCCGTATTGTCAAGAACAACCACACAGTCGGCATTCAGTGTCAGCCGCTTCAGAGTTAACAGTGAGTTGTAAGGTTGGACAACAACATCACTTGTTTCCATCTGATTTGGGAAAACACTATATGTCTGCACAAGCTTTTTGCTGTATCGATCATTAAGGGTCTCCAATAGATAAGAACCCATACCTGAATGAACATAGGAAACAGGGACCAAATTAGTCATATGGTAGCAGAATGACCATGATAGTGTTTCATGAAAATAAGGCAGCATCCCATGTACTGTGAGTCAAAGAAATACTACAATTATGACAGCCAGTTAACCAACCTGAACCAGTTCCACCAGCAATAGAGTGACAAAGGACAAAACCCTCAAGGCTATCACTTCCATCTGCTTCTCTATCAACCATGTCCATGATATCATCAACAACTTGTTCACCCTATGAGTATGAGAGCACCTATAAGTATTTGTTTCTAAAGCACAAAAGGGTGCGACCAGCCTAGTGAGTAGTGACACGACACAAAGCCTACAATATTGGTTCACCCACTGGAAATCATAGAAGAAAACAAAGAAATACAATGCAACTGTACCTGATGATACCCACTGGCCCAGTTGTTCCCAGCACCACCACCATGCTCAGCGACAAATATGTTTTCATGGTTATACAGGTTCCTATACTCACTGTTCTGAATTCCATTGATCACTCTCGGCTCCAGGTCAATAAGAAGAGACCTCGGTATGAAGTGCTGATCATCAGCCTGGTAAAAGAAGACATCCTTCCTGTCGCCCCCCTGCAGGTAAATTCTAGAAATCAGAGCTGGGTCTAGTTTAATCCAGTCACCAGCCCACCACCATAAATGGCAGATACTATTAATGAAGAACAATAGATTGCAGTTGCCCTTTCCGGTATAAGGGAACATATGGAACATGGGTGTTATATGCATCACTGTTCATTCAATATCTTGTATGCAGTTCTCATCTATTCCAGCTAAATCTAGCAATATATACTCCTATATCAAAAGCCACTGTAAACACTAATCCTTATTGATTGTTAAATGACGACTTGTTGAACTTAAAGACACTAAATCCAGTACCAAACAACTAATACCAACTGAAAACTGCAAAATTCAGTCATAGGTTTGAGCATGACTTGTTAAAATTCTACTAGTGTGCATGCTACTGGACATCAGTAAAGTCTGAAACCTAAAGAAACCCCCGCCGCTATGTCCACGAACCGCAGACACTGGTGCCGCTGATCTCGAGCGGCAACCAACAGAAACGTCAAGCACTGGACACACCACAGCCAGCGCGTGACGAGAGGGGGAATGGGGCGCGACGATGTACCTGAGTGGCGAAGTCCTCGAGGAGGCCGTCCTTGCCGATGCCGTGCTCGAGGCAGAGCTGCTTCCAGAACTCCATCCCGATCTGGTTCCCGCATTGCCCCACCTGGATCGTGATGATCTCGCGCGGCATTTTTCCCCGACTCCGGTGGCGGCGGGCGCCCAAGGCGGGTAGGGTTAGGGTTGCTGCGAGGCTAGGGGAGGCCGGGGCCGGAGGGAGGGAGGGAGGGAGCCTGGCCGGCGCCGGCGGTGGGACGCTAGGGTTTTTGGCTTGCTTGGTTTGGACGCGAGCGCGCACCAACTGCGAATGAGATTGGGGGGCGTGGGGGTGAGGTGGGGGACTGGGAGGCGAGCAAGACGGCGCCACGGCGGGGAAGCGGAAGAGGGGAGGAGATTTTTGAGGAACGAAATGGGCGCAATTTTCGAATTTCCGGGGGTTTGGGACAAGTCCAAGCAAAGTCATTTCTGCAATTTCGTGCTTCTGCTGCCTCTTTTAACATCGTATCACATGACATTATATCACGAAAAATACTGATGTAGATCTCCTGGCCCGTGGTATACTATGAATATAACTTTAAACATAACATTGCACCCATTGCACATGAAGATACATCGTTAATTCATTTTGATCTAACGAGTTAGGAACGTTGCACCCACCGCACATGAAGTTACATTATTGTTTCACTTTTTGGTCCAATAAATTGCAAATGTTGTACTCATCATACACTAGTTATCCATTATATGCATATAGAGTCCACTGTACTCAAGAGTGTATATTCTATGGATGCCAAGTGGCAAATTTAGCACCAACAGATGGCGCTTATCCAATGGCATGTGTCGACACACCCAATGACACCAACACCATCAGCAATCCAGCTACAACAAGCGACCGAGGATGGCCACGCTATATTTAATAGGATTCCATTTCCACAATTTTTTTAAACACTTGAGTTAAAGTTAGTTATTAGTAATTCAAAAACTTTAAGTATCAAGAAGCGCAATTAGCCATACACTCAGACAAGTGCCAACATATATACACAGCCAAAATTGCAAATCGAGGGAGTGATTGGTTGTCTTCTTTGGAAAGCCAAGCTCGCATGAGGGAGCCAGGCCGGCCGAGGCGAGGCAACGTATGCAACATGCTCGTGATTGGTTTCGTGTATCATTTCAGCCAGGCTCGAGAGAGATGGTGATTGGTTGCATGTATAGAAAATGATTCAAAGAGAAACAGAGTCGTCACCACATCACGGGAGCCTGGCTCTGGAACAACGAAGCGTTTCTTTGTATCCCGAGAGCCTGGCTTGAGGGCTCCTCTTGCATCTGCTGGGCCAGGCTCGATGGCCAACTCAGACAACCAATCAGCACAAGGTTGTATGTTGAGAGCCTGGCTGGCCAACAATCCAGGCAACCAATCAGACCCCGAGAGATCTTCTGGAACGGAGAGAGTTCACAGCCTAGTTATTATGACTGAACCAAACCAGACCGGCGGTCCGACCGTAAAAGCAGAAACCGAAGCCTCCACCCATAGATAGGGATGGATATGGATATTCAGACATCCGAATTATTCGTATCCGTATTCGACTAAAACGTCAATATGGATATCTGTATTCGTATTTGAATTTAATGTGGATGTTAAATGGAAATATCTGAATTCATTTTATGTTATTTTTCTCTATCCGAATCCATATTCATATTCGGGCCTTGTTTAGTTCATGAAAGTTGGTTGAATTGACTGTAGAAAAAGTGCATTGGGAAGCGTGTTGCAGAGAGGAGGGCACGTTTTTCAATGCGTTACTTTTGGTTGAATTGCAGAAACTTGCTGGAACTAAACAAGGCTTCGAATAAAATGTGGAATATCCGATATTATCCGTATCCGTGAAGAATTAACATGTGATAAAGCCATCTATCCGAATGTGAATCCATATTCGATATATTCGTTTTGTATTCATATCCGACAAGAATGGACAACATCTGCATCCGTATTCGTATCCGACAATATTCGTATTCGAATTAAAATATGATAAAAGATGATATCCAGATTCGATTCTATGCGAATCCGGTCCGAATCCATCCTAGCCATGGAGGAGTCGAACACGCGAGCTACTACGTGAGTGTTGTTAATTATTTGAACGAGTGTAAGCCAGCGGTCCAACCAGTTACACCAATCAAACTATGAACCGAGAGGTCCAACGGTTAATAACTATGGCTCACACCACAGGTCACGTAGCTCGGTCCGGACGTGGCCCGCCGAGGCCAACGACTTGCCAAATAGTTGTCGAACCGAATCGGATTCTTCGTGCCACACATTTGACGTCCTCGGAACCTCCGTACGAGTAGGGTCAACGCCAAGCTACAATACAATACCTCGACGTTTTGATCATGGTACACCCGGCTGGACATCGATCCTTATTTCAAACAAGCGGGGGAGGTGGGCATGGTTCAACCTTGGAGCGAACCGTAACTGATCCACCGATCCATTTGACGTGTGGAGGAGCACCATTTGTTCCATTTTATTAGATGCTGACCCTTTGGTGCTCCAATGGATACCACGGATCAGCCCATGCGTTTATGCCTGCTACTGCTCGTGGTTGCATTGTCCGACGATGACGGACACCACTCGGTGACGAGGATCCCACATGTAGACATTGAAGCAACTGAACTTGCATGCGCTCCCAATGTTTGTTCCCGCGGGAATCATAATGAGGTCCGAGGTTGCCGCTCTCGTCCGGCGGACCACGAAGAGCATCGCGATTGCCGGCAAGAGGACCATGACGTTCGCAAGGGAGAGGAGGACCGCGGCGCAGCGAGGCAGGGCAGGGCCGCGGGCGCAAGCGGTGGGGCTCGGCGAGCCATCGTGCGGGCTGTGCTTGGCGCCGCCGTTTCGCTGAGCCGCGCAGGCCACTGCCGGTGGCGGCCGTGGGCCACTGCTTCGCCCACCCATGTGCGGACATCCGCTGTCGGCTTCATCGTCAGACCTCATCGGCGGCAGCTCTCCGTTCTCCTAACACGAAGAACGCAAGCTTACAGAAACTCGATCCATATGAATCCAACAAATCTCAACTGGAAGTTTATCAATTAACTAAATGATCCAGAGACGGTGAACCGCAATGGCCAAATCAAATTACTATTAGTGCTATATGCTAGCTAGGCTAGCAGTCAGCACCAACTCCGGCGAACTTGTCGATGTTGGAGTAATATATCCATGAAGCCACCATCCACTAGCAGATCGCCGGCTCCGCAGCGCAGGCTCGATCATCTGCTACCGGGCAGGCGGCGCTCGTCCTCCGGCAAGAGCGCAGGCAGGGACGGCCTCTTGTGTGGCTCGATCGGCTGCAGGAGTAGGCTGGTAAGCAGGATCGAGGAGTTCAGCGACAAAAAAAAAAAAGACGAAGGAACTCACTCCGGATTGATCCGCTCTATCCTATGGTTATCCGCGGGTCGAACCGGTGCCCCTCCTCTCTTTTCTTATGCCGAACCGGAGCCCAATAGTTTCGTAGTTTTGGAGCGGATCACCCAGCGGGTCGAACCGAACCATGCCCATCATTAAGCGGGGCTAGTCTCGGCACTTAAGCTTAACAGTTACAGGACAAGCAACAAAGAACGAAGGCAGCAAAAACCCACCCAACTGGCAGAGGGGACCCTTTCACAAAAATTGGACCAATGAAAATCTGCGAGGGGGTATTCCCGGTGCTGGTGAATTTCTTTTCTCAAAAATCTGTAGCACGCAGATGTTAGATACAACACCTCCTCCCCATTGTTGAACTATCGTTGCCGATCTCGTCTCGGGGAAGATAGCAGGGCCGTGATGAAGCTAAGGACCTTCAGGAGCGGTTGGGGTGGCTGGGTCGGCTTGCTGTCCTGCCCTCCTCTGGGCTGCAACTGATTCATTTACAGAATGAGAAACACCCGAACTAACCTGTTGGAAACAGAGCGACCATCGCTCGCAATGGTTCAGATTTCAGGTGGACAAGAGATATGAATCTAAGAAGATATTGTGGTGTTGATGTATACCTTGGCTGCTTTGAAGAGTTCATCCAGGACCTCGGACAATGTAGGGTGTGCATGGACAGCAAACTTGATGTCCTGCACGGTGGAAACAATTATTTTGTTGGTTCGAACTGATGATGACAAATGGTGATGCTAAGTTAATAAGACTAAATTGTCAGCAACACTCACTTGTACACGAGTTCCTAGGGCGATGGCATTCGATGCCTCATGGATGAGATCAGCAGCATGCAAACCCAAAATGTGAACCCCAAGAATTTCACCCGTGTCAGGCCGGTAGATCAACTGCAGAGAAGAGCTCATATTGTAAAGTTCAGTTAATGCAAGATTGCGAAGCAGAGGTTCAAATTCTGGAGAAAACAGACTTACTTTTGCAATCCCATCTCCTTCATTTTCTGCCAAAGCTTTAGTGTTAGCCTTGAAGCTGGTCTTAACAACATCTACCTCAAATCCTTCTTTATCAGCCTTTTCTCTGGCTTGTGGCTGAGAAAGTTTCAAAAACAGTGTTAAGCAAGTTTTAAGACTTCATCCATTTACATCCTCTGAGAAGCAATGTTAACAAAATAATTACAGTTAATAGCAAACAATGTCAAAATATTCAGCTGGTGAATTTATATGCAGCAATTAGAAGGGAATACATGAAACTGACAAGATTAACAACTGAAATAAGAAAAAGAAAAACTAGACTCACCTCTGTCAGTCCAACCATACTAATCTCTGGATGAGTGAAACAAGCAGCTGGGATGCTTAAATGATTTAGAATGTGGTCCCTTCCAGAGATTTGCTCAACAACTACATTTGAATAGAGATTCAACATCAGAGAGACAAGTCATAAGTACAGCAATAAGCTTGCTGCAAGAAACAAAACAAGAAAAAGGATAAAAGTTTCTCAAGTACCTGAAATTCCTTGTGCACTGGCAGCATGAGCAAGCATGAGTTTGCCATTGGCATCTCCAATGCAATATAAATTGGGTACCTATATAATATTGTATGTGAATTACATAAAAGCCTTGGAGACACTAGTTCTCAAGAAAGAAAGTATCACTATAATTTTTGCAACATACCACACTGCCATCTGCATCCATGACTCGCATCCGTTCATCGACAGGTACAAAACCACGCTGTGTAACAACATTGATCTGAAGAGAAAGTAAATAAGTTTCACCATTCTTTCTTTTAAACTGTAACATATATATGATCTGGCAGAAAATAGATTCAACTTTCTGACACTCACATTTTCCAAGCCAAGCCCTTCGGTGAATGGCGCCCTTCCTGTGGCAATAAGGGCCGCATCTACCTATTAATTGCACACAAATTTTCAAATTCCACAGTAAGCATTGTAGCTTGCTTACAAAGTATCAATGGCAAAGTTGAAAGCTAGAACAAATGTTGTATATGTGCACACCAATCAGATTAACACTGCACCCTTCGCACATTGTTGTTTTGATGACTAAGACTAATTGTTGTCCACATTTACCAAGTTATTGTAAGAACAGCTAACTAGCTAAGTAGAACCTTAACTAAAGGATCAAGGAGTACATATTATTGACAAACATTTTTAACTTCTTCATTACCATGCTTGTAGCAAGTAACTGTTACAACAATCTGCACTGAACGAACCAGACATTAAGCTGGATATAGGACCTATAGGAAGGATTCACTTAGTAAATACATGCAACTCTAGAGTCTAGACAAGGAGATAATAAAAGAGCATGTGTATTGTACTGTTGTAACACCGAAAAAAAAGGTGGCTGACAATAGTACAGTTGCCAAAACAATCCATAAGAATAAAAATAACGTGTCAAAGATATTAAAAGGTAACTTACCTCGAGGGTTTCTTTGTGTTCCTTTGTCTTTGCATCAATGAGCTCGATGAGCACAGGTTTTCCGTCCTTTGCTGGAGTAATCTAGAGAAAAGTCCATGGACCATTCAAAATATAGATTATTCAACTATGTCAAATGAGTATTAAATACTTTCTGTATGGTTCTTTTTCTTTTTTATATTATATATAAAATACCACAGTGGGGGTCTCCCCCGCTGTACAGTTTCAAAAAAAAAAGTATTAAATACTTTGAGAAAGCTAGATTGAAAGGTGAAACCAACCTTGCTTGCAAAAACACCAGTGTGATAGTCGATTTTCCGAGGATTAATAAGAACTCTCTGGGCTAATTTTGCAATTTCAGGATCAAATCCTGGCATCAGCTGGTCAAGAGCTTCAACAAAGGTGACCTGCCCAATATTCGATTGAGTAAATTCAAGTGAGAAAATAACTGACAACGGCCATGTTCCACATGCAACTGCAGATGATGTGTCAGAAGTATTGTAGAATCTGTCTATTTGAATCCTTGAGCATTTAATTTAAAATGTTGGAGTCATACTTTGCATGACAGCCAAACAATTTGTGCAACCAACATGAAAATCAGTGAGAATGACATCAAGTATTTAAACTAAAGGATACCACTACTGCACCTTCTGTAATTTATATGGAGCTGTGGACCATGGTCCTAGGAAAATAACATGATCTAGCAAGTAATTTCATGCCCCCAAATATTCATCGCAAGAACTTCGAACGTACCTCACTTCCTAGAGCTGTGTATACATCACTGAACTCAAGTCCAATGTAACCACTTCCAACAATAGCTATCCAGTCTGGAACTGACTCAAGCTTTAGTGCATGATCACTAGTGAATACAGTCTTCCCTGCATAAAATCACCCAGCAGACTTTGTGAGAACAAATAAAACAAGTTTAAAAAATGACAACTAAAGCACTGCACCTGCAATAAAAGAATGCGACAGGTTGCTCCATCACTAATGTGGTCATTATTTTCTCGGCTTGTTTGTGATGTGAAAAGGCAGTAACAGTGACAACAGAATGGCCACAAAGATTATCTTACAGTATATACTCTCAAAGTTGAACAACTGAAAATCTCTATAAACTGGCATATCCATATGGATAAATATACAAGACATAACAAATAGCACTTTGCTTTATGTCTCTGGTGATTCCAGATCTGACCTAAATAAATGTGGTGAGATAGGATTCTCGGTGCTGGAGGTGACATAGCATTTGCATTTTTCTAACAGTAATGACAAATATAATGGCTAGACTACTAAACTGACAGACAAGGAAAACAAGATTACACGTAACTCTGAATGAGGATTGAGGAATGTTTGCATAATTATGAGCTACTAGAAAGTTCTGAAAGTAGAGTAGTGCCTAAAGTCACAAGGGGCATGAAAAACGTAAACTTTGTAAGCATATCTAGCATATGACTGTTTCCCATAGGTATTGAAGGTTAACATAACTGAAAACAATAAAATTTGTAATATAAATATAATCTCCAGCATGAACTGTTCATTTTGTAAAGTCTTTTATGTTTTCAACATTTAACTATAACACAAATAGAAGCATGATTCATCCAGAGAATGAACATTACCATCAATCTCGATGCCTTTGGGGACAAAAGGAACTGATCCAGTGGCAATTATGATGTTCCTGGCAGTGATTTCTTTATCAGGAAAACCGACTTTTCCACAGCGTACCTTTTGCTTTCCCTGATCAGGGCATCAATGGAAACGGGTATCTTACTACACGCATTATTTATAAGTACAGAGATCCCATTTCCATGTCCGTGCATAAGATATCGCCATGCACAATATCTATCATTGGACATAACTGATGTCATAATATTTACCGGAAATATTCAGATTGTTTGATTTCTGATGAGATCATGGAGTTCAATTTTAATGGTGTCATACCTAACTACTGCTCATAGATATGTGATTTACCTTAAGTACATGCATATTACGCAAAATCAATAAAAATGAGAAACCAAAGCAGGCGCAAAGTTTTTTTAACAATTTGAAAGCCTTTACAGGAAGTGCAACTAAATGTTCAGCACTAATAACTCTCGAAGTGTTGTTTGATGTCAACAGTACACAGCACAGTATTAGACAGGAATGCATGCAGCTTGACTCTTAATAATCAACCTTACTTCTTGCCAAAGGAAGGGGGATATAACTCTCACGTACATAACTATCAGTTCCATGACAATCAAGTAAAGGACTAAAGATAACTTACAACAATAGTGCCAACACCTGTCAATATATCCACACCCAGAGCTTTCATTGAGTTTGTCAGGTTGCTTCGGATTTTGGAGGCAAGATTGTTTGCATGATCGGCAACACCTTGTCTATCATATCCAGCAGAGGAAACCTATAGCCAACAATTCAGCAATCAGCATCAATCAGGATTAAAAACGTTAGGATAAAAACTGCTAATGCCCAAACGTAATGGTTGAAGCCTTCATGTAATCATGTCTCCTAAAAACAAGCGGATTGCTTATTTAAAACGTTTCAAATCTACAGGAAAGAAAACTCATCTAATAAAAATTCGACCTGTGGGGGGTAAAGGCAGCCCCTGGGTTTTTGCTAAGAAAAGGACCTTCTCACGCAGGTCGAGAAAATTCATCTAATGAAGAGTAGCATAGAAAATTGATACTAAACTTACACAGGATCACAACTCACAAAAGAATACAAGAGTGTTGTTTTTATCTTGGCTCTCTTCTCTTTATTAGGACGCTGTACAGCTTCTCCCTGCCTTCTTCAGTTTTTCTCTTTTTCTTTATATTTGGTGGTGGGTTTGGGCCGCCTCTTTATATTCAATGTAAATACCACAGTAGGGGTCTACCCTACTTTCCCCCCTCAATGAAGAACAACATAATAAGCCCAAAAGCTTTGCACCCAAAGCTTTACTGCACACAGCATATTCAACAATAGTTTTCTAAAAAGGTTTACACTTCTAGAGGTAAATGATAACCAGGGAGCCTGAACCTTGCACTACAGGCGTGTTTCGATGTGATCCAGCCCAGGCAGCTTCGTCTAAGCAGCTTTGCCAGCCGCAAGCGTCCGCGTGCCTGATCCAGGCAAGCTTTCTAGGACGCAAAGCAAACAGTCCCTATAAGTCATTCCGTTGTCTAGTACTCTTTGGCACCCAAAAGCACAAATAAAGATTTGGCTCTTAAACAAGAAACTGGAATGGACAGATAAAGTCAAATTATACTAATTGGGATAAATATGTATACAATCAGGTGTTATGAAATAGAAACAGGCTCCTAAAAGCACCTAAAGTGAATGTTACTTTTTGAGTTAGGCGTTACAAAAGAGAAAAGGGCTCCTAAAAGCACCTAAACTGAATGTTGCTTTTTGTCAATCTTATATATGTAGATAAGTCAGTTTGAAACAGCAAATCAAGACTCTCCAACTCATCTGACCTGTAGACCCAAAGATTTCATATGATGTTCATCATGAAGCTCCCGCATCCGACCACTCACTGCAAGGAGTGCTTTCGATGGGACACAACCTCTGTTCACACAAGTTCCACCCACAACATCTCCCTCAATTATGGCAGTTTTCAAACCCTGCATAGAGCAAAGTGAAAAGATCAATATATGCTCCTCCAAACATTTGCTGCATGATTAATGCCCAGCATCATTCTTCTTTGCTGGTCTCTGATAAAACATGAGCTTAAAAGGAGAAAATACTGTTGTTTCATGGAACAACCACTGATCAGTAAAAGATCAACAAACCAACTACAATGGCAAGCAGAGCACTAACACAGTAACACCTCTAAATGCATCAAGTGATCAATGGATTGCCCCTGATGTGGCAAACAAATTTGGAATTGTTTGAGGAATAGGCATAGGTTGCAAATTGCGAATTTCCTGATCCAAAATACAGGCACATGCCTGAGATTTCCACCAATCTCTGCCTAAATTTTTACCGACCGTGGTGGCACTTCTCCACATCTGAGTCTAAATCTTCAGCAAATACACAAAAATGGACGATCACCTCATTCAAGCAAATTTTCCATCTCCACAACCAAATAAACAATGAGGGTCTCACGTTTCACCATTCAGCACTAACGCATCTCATGACAGAGCAACTTCACAGCTCCACTTTACCGCGGTTACTCGTTAGCTAACGCTTTAGTCGTTTAGTAGCCAAGTAGCCATTCCACATCCCAACAGACCCACGCGAACACTGTCGATGCTACATCGTGCAGCAAACACCGCACGAGCATACCTCCTCGACGGCGTGCAGCGCGGCGCCGTGGCCCCCGACTCCCGCGCCGATGATGACGAGATCGTAGTCGAACCCGCCGCTCCCCGCCACCGCGCCGTTCGTGACCGCCGCCGCCCTCGCCACCGCCCGCCTCGCTGGCGCCAGCGAGATCCGCAGAGAGGAGCACGCTAGGGACTCGCCCCGGAGCCCGCAGACCCGGAGGCCTCCGTGCCGCCGCGTTGCCTCGGATCTGGCGCCGCCGCCGGAGGCGATCGCCGAGGCGGAGATGGAGACGGCCGCAGTGGACTGCATCGCGACGGAATGCGACAAGAAGGGAGGGCTATCGCGCGATGGGGCCGCGAGGGAGGCGTATAAGTTGAGGAAGGAGGGAGGCTGGGCGGAGGAGGCGAAGAGGGGTTTATGCGACGGGGCGGAGGTTTCGAAGTTGGCAGAGGGCGGAAGCCGGAGCGGGGAGCCGCGGATGGAAGGAGAAGAACGCTCCGACGGTAGGACCCACACGTCAGTGCCCAACGTTGGTGAGCGGGCGCCAGGTCAGCTGCAGGCGTGGTTTGCGTGGCCAGCTGGTACAATTGTTTTCTTCGCAGATTATACAATATAATATATAGCTTAATTAAAAGGTAACATGGTAAAAAACCAACATGGACTATAAAATAATCTGAAATGCGAAATTTACAAGGTAAGATTTCCATTTCTTCTTAAAAAAGAGTTTCCGGGTCTTCCTCGACGATTTTGCAGGATCGGCATCATCATGGTGGTGGAGCCGGGAGGCCTGTGCTGGATTCGCCTGTGGCGTCATGGTGGCGCTCCTGGCTGTCCCGGGTCTCTTTTTTGCAGGGATGTTGCGGAGGCGGCAGGGAGCGTGCTGCTGTCATTTGGTCATGTGTGTGCTGTAGGTTTGGGGATCAGCCGGGCGAAAGCCTTCATCGACACTCCTGTCGGTTGCAATGGTGACGGCGTCTTTGAGCGTCGTTTTCCCTGTTGGGGGCACCATTGTGGAGTACCTTACCTTGCAGCACAGGGTTCTCGGGGTGAAAACCCTGCCCAGTTGGGCGAGCGATGGCGGCGCCATGGGCGTCGCGTCCTCCTTGGAGGCGTCGTCTCTTGAGACCCGCATAGGCCTGTGACAGTGTTGATGGTGGTGGAGGTGCGCTCGCTCTGTGTCGGTGGCAATGTGCGGAGGGCCCATGGGTGCTGGAGGACTTGTTTTGGCGCGCAGGATGTTGTGGTGACCTCGGTGACGGCTGGGCGGAGGCGATGCTTCCTTAGCGGTTTCAGATATCTGTGTCCTTGGCAGAGGAGTGTGAGGCGGTGGGTGGGGCGAGGCCCCCACGCAGAGTGGCCAAGACCAGTGTTTTCCAGTGGTGCTGTGATAGGAGTGTTCAGCTGAAGCAACGCTGAAGCAGGGGGGTCGACGATCGTGTGCGTGCGGCTTGAGGGTGACAGACTCATGGTGGAGGAGTTCAGGGGGCCGCTCGGGCTTGCAGCGGGCCACAACTTTGGCGTGGCACAGCATTGGCAACAACGGCGCAGGTGGCGGTGGCCTGTCTCGTTCTCTTCTCCTAGGTGGTGAGGGGTGGTGGTGTGCTGTGTTGGGTGTGTTTGTTCATGTTCGGGGTTTTGTTCGTGTGGTGGTGTCCGCTTCGGCGCGTTATGTAACCTTGCTTCTTCTTCTTAAATAACATAGCAGTGCTCCTGCTTTTATTTAAAAAAAAATTAAAAAAGGGTTCCTTTTTATGTAAGAATCACCTTTCCTTGTCCACATATAGCTTATTTGGATTATTTAGTAGTCTATGATGATATTTTATCATGTTACCGTCAACCATAAGCTAGATTATATAATTCTAAGTGGAAACAAACAGGACCAGTTCATTTGTGCTCAAGATAACTTCCTACTTGACACCATTAAAATGACTCTTTTTTTGTCTTTAAAAAATTTTCGTTCTTATTTGATCAACTTTCATTTTTAAGTCGACGCTTTGCATGACTGAAAATTTTGCCCCTTTTATATGTGGGCCCCACCGCTTTTGGCCCCGCATGGCCGTTGCTCTGCTGCTCTGCTCCAACGCGGCTTGCCCGCATCGAGTCTTGCGCCTCATTTAGTTTCAGCAAGTTTCTGCAATTCAGCCAAAAGTAACGTATTGAAAAACGTGCCCTCCTCTCCGCAATACGCTTCCCAATGTATTTTTTCTACAGGAAATTCAACCAATTTTCACGACCTTGCTCGCTGGTTTACTCTCGAGGCTAGGATCACCGCTCACGCCTCCGCTACGCTTGCCTACGCGGCTGCTTCCGCGTGAGGTCGCATACCCCGCTGCGTTGCCGCTCGTGCCCGGACGCTCCCATGCTTGTTGCCTCTGTCTCGAGTAGAAATTAAGGTCATTCTCAACCCAAGACACTACATAGTTTCCATAATCTCCACATCATCAAGAAACTAGTGTTAGACACCACATCTCCAATACAAACACTGCTAGTTCATATGCAAATTTAATGCTATATATCTCTTATTGTGTGTTGGATATTGTGTAGAAACTATGTCTAATGCAAGATCTAGTTTTCTTCTCTTTCTTCATTAACTCACATGTCACATCACCTTTTACCCTAGGTACCAGCTCATTTAGGGCGTGTTTGTTTTTGCTTCTCTCGACCATGCTTAGATTTTAAGATAAGCGAAAATTTTCTTGATTCTCGATTATTGTAGTTCAAAAATATCTGAAATGGATTATCAGAGAATCGAGATTAAGCAAAAATAATCAAGGTGTTTGGGTGGGATTCTCGCTTATTTTGACCATAAGCTGATTATAAGCGGAAACAAACACGCCCTTAATTCCATGGACACCATCCTAGTCATTGGGTTGGGATGGCCTAATGAAAGATCCACGCGGGTCCGCTTGGATTACTTTGATACTCTTTTTGGTTTTTTACATGTCGTATTAGTTTTGTCCCAAGTCAAAGTTGTTCAACTTGGACCAAATTTTTAGAAAAAAATATAGCATCTACAATGCCAAATTTGTTTCTTTGCATTCACCATAGAATATATTTCGATAGTACATACTATTGGTATGATAAATATTTTTATGTTTTTCTATAAATTTGACTTAAGACAAACCTAATACGACATCTATTAAAAACACATGGAGTAGAAGTATAGCTAGGGATGGGAACGGGTCGAGTCAACCTATTGGGTAGTTGGCTTGATAAAAAAACAAGGCCGTTGGATCATGTGGGACGCCCTAAAATAGTAGGGATGGGAATGGGTCGGCACGGCCCCATGGCCTCAAGGTCAATTTTAAGGGTCATATGACGATCCAATTTTAGTGTTTAACTATGGTTTTTGGGTCGGTCCAATATATTTTAAACTATATTAATACAAGCACTTTAAGGGGGTGTTTGTTTCCTATCTGGATTATATAATGTAGCTTATAAGTCATGGGTACTATGGTAAAAGACCATCACGGACCACCAAATAATCTCAAATAAGCTGCACATGGGTAGCTTATTTCAGATTATTTTGTGGTCCATGGTGAGCTTTTACCATAGTGCTCTTGACTCATAAGCTAGATTATATAATCTATGTGGTAAACAAACATGGCCTAAGATATATAAGAGATGCAATTTATATTAATAGTATCTTAAATCACACATTTAGGCCCTGTTTGAAAAGCAGTAATTTCGTAGAAATTGTACAGGAATTTCACAGTAAACAATTTAATTTTACACGAAACTAGTGGAGAGGCACGTGCCACAGGCACGTTTTTCAAAAACTTAGTAATAAGAATTTTATATTTAAAAAATCTAGTATAAATAATTTAATATTTATAGAAAAAATGATATGCGTCTTTTTTAAAAAAGAAATTTAGTATTATAGCACCAGAGATTGAAATTATCCTGCCCACACGTGTTTAAATAAATCAAGATTTTTTATGAAGAAAAATCATGGACCATCAGATTATATACCAAAAAATTTAGGAAGGAGGCCTACATATTAGTGCATCTTTGTTAAAAGAGTAGAGTGCGCATAAATATTTTTAAAACAAATCACGTAAAGCTCTTGTATAACAAGCATATACACAGAACACGCTCATTGAAGTAATCAATCACGTGAAGCTCTTATATAGTTTATCTCTACACATCTGCCAAAAAAATAACAAGCAGGCCACCGCCAGGGAAAAGCACCTTGCTCAAACAAATAATCATAACATAAAAAGTTTCTCTCGTCTCTACGTTATGGTTCTCCCATATCACAGGTTCTACTACCAAACAATTTCCCAATCTCTTCATGTAGCTGGCATGCAATCAATTTCTCAATCTCTTCTGGTAGCTGGCATGCTGCTACAACCACCAGAATAATAGAACCCGTAGGTGTTAAAATTGGACTGTGTGATATGATGATCCTTCGAAGAATGGGCACCACAGATGCTGCATGAGCTTGAATTTCAATGATTACTGAATATGCCCCGTCCTTCCAGTAAGTCTGAATACTGAAAATCCATATGAACTGTGATCTAGAAAAGGATAAAAAAAACAAGCATGCTGCCGCCATTACATTTGGTGTAGGAGTCATGTTATTTCCAGTGGAGAGACATTACTCGCTCACTTACTCATAAAGAATAGCCTCCACAGTCCACACCATAGAGCAAAACTGCAAAAGGGTCAGGTCACATGTTCCTACAAATCACAAACTAATGAACATTTATGTAGATGACCTCACTGGCTAGGAGGCGAGAAATAGCATGGTGTCCGCGAAGGCCCTCACCTCATGGCTGTATGTGGCGGCAAGCGTGCGGGTGCTGGTGCGTGCGCAGAGTTGATGATTTTCCTCTAAATCATGGAACACACTAATCAACAACATTATATAAGTGAATGGAGAAATATTCAGTGTTCATACCTGAAAAAAATCAAACATGGACATTTCTCTAAAGTATCCAGCACAATTATGAAATTTCCACTAAGAGGAAAATGTTCTTTGGCATGAGCATAGTCTGTACCGGCATGCACAAAGCCAATGGTCCATCAGTCTGGGACCAAGCCGGCTCAATGAAGATGACCAAAGCAGCAGGAGCGCTGAAAGAAATAAGAAATTTCAGAATTCTTAGATTTTTCAAAAGACAATAATTTGAATGCACTTTCATAAAAAATTAATCTGAATGCACCAAATTTCTAGATAAAGACAAAATAAACCTTTTCTGCAAGTTATCCTAGGTCAACACAATTCAAGAATACCAGAAGAGAGTAGAAGTGATTTCAGTGAAACCTAGTGTGCTTACTTGTGGGTATTGCTTTGATTCAAATACTTTTAAATTTTAGTGGACCTGAAATAGGAGTAAATTTTTTGGATTAAAGTAATAATGGAAAAG
>CM014272.1:70410064-70427433 GCA_004135705.1 Alloteropsis semialata | reverse complement strand
ACTGAAGCAACTAATTCACCCAGTCACCCTCCCTCTCCCTTAGATAGAACTGCAGAATGAAATAAGAAACACATCACAAAATTTAAGAATAAGATTTTACACAGAGCAGGCCACAATGACTAAAAAAAGCATGATTGATGGTGTTTGTAACATCTCCAAGCGGAACACAATGACTAATTACGCTTTACGGAACAATGGCAACATGTAAGTAGTAGCATATATCAAAAAGAAAATGCAACTATTGTTTGAGTATTTGTTAATCACCAACAAACTGTATTAGATAAGACAAGATAATACTGGAAGAGAAATAAGAAATGTATTGCCTCAAAATATTTGTGTATTTCTACTGCAACAAACTCAATCCACATGTAGGCCATAGCATCACATATTTTTACCCCAGTACATTTCCACATCTACTCCTTAATTAGCAAAACATTGGCGACCTACCCAACCCCGCTCCAAGGGCAAGGAATGCAAACCGGGACCATGCTCATATATAGTGTCAGTTTGCATCACAATTTCACAACAGCTGGTCCTAGCTAGTCTTTGTGCATGAATCATTAGTCATGTATAATTTCGACAAATAAGCAAAGTGGCGTGTAGCTCACAGTAGAAAAAGGAGCCTCATCTTGGAACCTTTGACCTGCAACTAACATCCTAAATTGGATGAGAAAGCCATTCAAGCCTCCTAGCCTCCTGATAATCAAATCCATATGAATGTGCATTCTGGTCTTCCAATCTACAATATGACCCTGAAAATGGCAAAAGATAAATGAGAATTCTCAATTAATATGCAAAACCGAATGGGGCATCTGGCTTCCAACATTATATCCAAATATTTTAAATAGCAATGCAAGTTATGGCCAGAATAATCACCAAGCAATGGTAACAAAATGATATATAATGCAGTGCAAACAAGAGATACAGTTTTCCAAATTCTTCATGCAAGAATATATACATGTAGTAGAGATGCTATAGCAAAGTGCAATGTAGATTATTTCTTCCACCTCACCTTCCTACAGAAAACATATGAATTCTGTCGTCGGCTTAATTCACCTATCCAGAGACCATGGATAATCAACCAGTAGAAATCAGGTAGTGGAAGGAAAGGCCTATTATCAGCAGGCACCAAGGACAATAAGGAAGGAAATCAACTAACTAATCACTGACCTGATTAAAAAAGGAAATCAGGATAGGGTCAATCACTTTTGAAAACAAACCTGGTAGCAATACTGGCATGGTGTCAAACAAAAAGGAAAGAAATAATATGGAGTCCTGGGCATTTTAAAATTTCGAAACCTGGCACCAAAAAAAGGCAGGCAATTTACTGATGGCGGCATTTGCTGATGGAGTCCTGGCATGCGGCATCAAAAAAGGTAGGCAATTGAAATTTTGAAATTATTTGACGTGATGGGGTCCTGGCGTGCGACCTCTTTAAATTTTGAATCAAATAAGGCAATTAGCAGCCAGGCAATAAGGAAACAAATACCCGAAAATGGGGCGGGATTGGAATTTTGAATGGTGGGTACACGGGTGGGTAACTAAAAAGCGTGGTGAGAAAAAATTAAAATATTTTGCCGCAGCTATTTTCTAACAATCAAGTTTTCCCTCTCCCCCCCCTCCTGTCAAACTTTTTGGACTGCATTGTGGGCCCATCAAAGGAATTTGTGAGAGGTAAGGTGGGTAGCTTTTGAGTGAGAATTGTCTCCAAAAGTTATTCTCTTTATAGTATAGATATAGATTTACTACTGCACGTTTCGTCAACTTTCTTGCTTCAGGAATTTGGTAGAAAAATTCTGAGAACAATAGTGGCAAGGATATTGGATAGCAGAGGGAAGGATCAAACTTACCGATGCTATTATCGATGACTCCCCATCCAGCTCACCTTGGTCCTGTCCACCTGCATCTGAAACTGCTGGATGTGAAGCATATGCCTGAGCCATCAAAAAAGTAAATTAAGCTGTAGCAAAATCGAAGAAGTCTATTAAGTTGGTGATATGAAATTTGAGTTTTGGAAGACATGGTCTGTTTAGGAAATATATTTGTCCACCCAACAGACAATCTGATTCTTAGCATGCTGCAAACTTCACATTGATTTTGAAAGTATAAGGTATACAAAATACAGAATTACCACACGCTACAAATTGTGTACCAAACTAAAGAAAAAGCTATCCAGAAGCTGAATTAGACATACACTTATATAGCACTATAATAAAACCAAATAAAATGGCTAAGAATCCACAACTTTGTTTAAAGCCTACATTGGTGATTTTCCCCATAGATAATCAGATTAGAATATCTACTATGAGAACAGCAAAAAATATAGATTGAAAATAGAAAAAAGAAAGATGGTATTTTTATTTGTCAACATGAGCTACTTACACCCTTGGATTTCCATGGATGTTCTGAGAACCTTTTGGGCCTCTTATGCAGAACCATCCAGTTTGCAACCTCAGATTTATGTTCTCTTGTTTGGGGACTATCCATTTGAGAGATACTCAGGAGCAATATGCACAATAATGCCCCAACTGCAGTAGTAACATGTGCCTTGAATTTAAAGTGCAGATAGATCATTTCTTTCTTGAATGCTATTCTGTCTGCGACACATGTGCAGAGGCATGAAACCAAAATATTTCATGATAATAGTACTTGACTACTGGTCCTGACAATCACTCAACGTTCTTAGCAACCAAATAGTACTTGAAACATCACTTTTTATACATACTTTTCAAAAAGGAAACATATACTAAAAATGTGGGAGATGTTACCTTGGAGTAGCCAATAAAGTCACAGATTTTAGGTGCGATAGCACGCTGCCATCCTACAGCATGTCCTCCACTCCAACTTCAAGTCCCTGTGGAAAATTTGATGTGGACCCAAACATAATTGCAATCACACACCTCAACAGCACAATTATCAAACAATTTTATTTTATAAAGAATATATTTTACTTGGTTCCTATTCTCATCATGAAGCGGCAGTAGCTGATCATAGATGAACTGTTGGGAAAAATTACCTCGCCTACCCAAAATCATGAAACAAAAGTACATCACATTTTTCTTCAAACTGGAGCATAACATCATGGAAAACTCCTGGAAGTTCCCCTCTTTTGGCTTACCCCCTTCAACCATAATCCTGTAGTGGTTTATGATCTCCCTCACCACAAAAAATGAAGTCTTAAGTGCCACAAATTCTGCAGGAATATAGGTGTTAGAACATTGAAATGGTCAAACAGAAAGAAAATATCTCAACGCCTAAATTAGGATAAGGGGGAGAAATTGATGATCCTATCCAACTAAATTGCTTCTCTTTGGAATTCTTATCTTAAAATGCTAACAACAAGATATCATCAAAAAGAAGAACCTACATTTCTCACTGATCAGGGGAAACCTACACCATTAATCTGTTTTTTTCTGGCAAAAGGCAGTTGTAATAAACAAAGGGGCACACATGCTATAAACTCTGAGACCTTCAGAAGATATCCTCATAATATGCTATTGAGAAAAATAAAAAAATTAACAACATAAAGGAGATAAAAAATGCAAAAGCATAAGATCAACCGTATGAACTGTGGAATAGTCTACAAGTATGGTTTAAACATGCATCCACACCTAATGGAATAGCACATCGTTAGAATTTTCTAATTCCTTATCAGTTTCAGCAGAACAAAACACAAAACAAAATCAATCAAATTCTTTGCAATTTGACTGTGAACATACTACAACCTACAGGTTCAATTCATATAGATGCACTAATAAGCCTCAAGCTGAAAAGAACAACAAATATGGTATGAGTTGTACCTTTCATTGGATGTCATTCAAGAGATGGAAACACTGCTAGGCCTGGTGCCTTGCCTAGGCACAACGAGCTTACACCTTGCTTTGCTCCGCCGAAATCATGGAGAACTCCCACTGGATTCTCTGAGAGAGAGCTCATTGACGAGCACCTCGCATCACAGTGGCGTCCACACCGGCATTTTGAATAGAAATATTCAGACCTGCAAAAAATAAATACATAATTAGAGCTGAAACAATTAATAATATAAGTAAAAAAAGGATCTAACACACAACCATGTTTTATAATTATAATCTCCAGGAAACAACAAATGCAAATGCAAGAAGTGCAAGCTATAAGAAAAGCAGGTTTAAATAGAAACACATGGTACATTCGTCAACAGAAAAGATAGCAAACTCTCTACCAATGAAAAAGTAGAATATTTCATAGCAATTAGGAACGCCATCTCTCTTTACGATATTCTTCAACCATGGGTTCCTAAATACATGAATTTGCGCAGTCCAAATCAGGGATAACCTTTGGGGTTGGAATAATGATCCATAGGTGTTGTAGCTCCTCATTGCCGGTGCAGCGATTGCTTATCGGATCGTGTGTCCACATGGCAAGGCCTTGAGTCAAACCTAATGAAAACATTTAATCAGATTAGAAGGAATCTAAATTATAAGGGAATCACATTTATTGAACATTGGTTTGAAATTATAAATATCAGGAACAATGATGATATCTGATAATCTGCAATACTCCTTTATTTCTGTTCAGCTCACAGCCCATGAGAAAGATTCACTGTCATCAATGGATACTTAGGGCACGTTTGTTTTTCGGGCAAGCATTGGCCTTGCCTTGCTTGCCCAGAAATCGAGAAGAAGCAAATGTTTGGATTTCTAGCGAGCTTATCTCGGGGGTTACGTTGGCAAGAATTTTTCTTGCTTCCGTGGGAGAGCCGATTCGGCTCGCCTGCGCGGGCAAGGCTGGCCTTGCTTGGCGAGGCGAGGCAAGCAAAGCAGGCAACAGAACCAAACGAGCCCTTAATTTTACCAATCAGGCAAGTAACAATAAATATTGAAATGAAGTCCATATACATACCAGTGCCAGTGACACATACAGCTTTGACATAGGTCCAATACCCATCTTTCTTTGCTTGATCAATCTATACAGCTTTGACACTGCACAAATTGCTAGCTGTTAATGTGAGAACATAAATAAATAAACCTTTACTTACAGCCCTAATTCTTACTTTGACAATATTTCATTTTGATCTCAGAAAACAGAGTTTGTGTCATCAATTGGTAAAACCTAAACCCTAGCACCAGCAAACACCAAATCCTTGCAGATCTCTAACAGAGAGGTAGCGGTAGCGTACCTAAAAATCCTCATCAGTAGCATGAGTTATGTCATCCATGAACTACATGTAGGACAGCACGCGTGCGTGCTACTCCGGTGGGATGCCATCGATCTATGCACGCCTAGTCAAAATTTCGAAGGCAAGTTGGATAGCTGACTAAAATTACGAATCATTTCCCCTGCTTGATTTTTGGAATGGCTTTAGAAATCGCTAGAACAAGCATCGTTGCTAACTGTGATCTGAATGGTTATCAAGCGCTAATAAAAATTTTAAAATAACACAACTGACAAAGCTATTACAAATATTAATCCTAAAAATAGAACTATCTAAATATGTGTGAAATTATTCCCTTCTCACAGGGAACATTGCAGAAGTGGACTATAGAAAGAATGGCAAGTGTCTGAATACAAATCATCCCAAACTGTAAATTTCAGAAGCACATACACCTCCAACGGAATGATCAAAGAGCCTTTAGTAGCTTTTGACCACAAGAAATTAACCATATGAATGAATATTTCTACAATTTGAGGACACAGGCTAATCCAGATTATTATCAACAACTTCCAAGAATTAGATATTACTGGACACGGGGAGTAAATGAAAAGGGAAAATGGAGAAGGAAAAAGTCACCTTGCTGCTGGTGAAGAGGAGCTTCTCGCTGTGGTCGTTCCTCCAGGAGACATCCTATCCACTGTGTAGGTTCACCTGCAATGAAAATCAATCAATCCAAAGCAGCGAAATGCCCCTTCAGGATCACACCAAGCCAAGAACTGGGGGATGAAATAATTCAAGAAATGCTTGGTTGATATATGGCTCATCATGTTAAATTTTTATTGATACAGTGGGTGGAGATATCTTTCCTTTACCTGCGATTGCAGCTGGCTGAGCCTGTCGAAGTCCTTGACGGTGAGCACGTGGGCCATGATGCAGGAAGACTGAGAACCACCCACGCCCTAGGAATGCGCCATTGCCATTCCATCCAACCTCGATGCACAATTCTGTATTATGTGCAGATAAGCCACAATAGTACCAGACCTCGGGCAAGAAACCCAATCAAATAGACAGTGGAAACACTGATGTGCAAAAATTGAATGCAGTGCTTGTGCATCAAAAAATTCTGACCTTAGCTGAAGTAGTTGTTGGGCTCCTTCCTCGCCGGTTCCTTCAAGGAATGCACACTGAACCAACAAACACACGATCGAGTCAAGTGCCAGCACACAGACTAATTCCCCTCCTTTCAAAATTGGGGATTATTATTAATCTAAAAAGAATGACTTCTGCCGACCGAAGTCTTAGTGTGGCTGCATCAGAATGCCTCAGGGAGGGGAACATGCTACTGCATTCAATGGACTAAAGAGACAGATGTATATATTGATTGAAGAAAAAGGAGACATTGTACAGATTCCTCACCCATGGAAGATGACAGCTCTTGTGCACATGCTTGTAGTACATCTACAGATCGAGTAGAATACCTAGACCTTGAGGAAGCATCAACATCAATCGATCACCACATTGCCGAATTAAAAAATTAAATAGACAATTGATCGAACAGATTGCCGCCGCCAATGCATACCAATGAGCAAGGTGAAAGCGAAGGAAGGCGGCGATGTCGCTTGCAGTGAGACTGGCGGCGACAGCTGCAACCCAGGAGAGATGGAACTGCTCCCGTCCCGCCGCTACGGCGCCATCTCCCAAAGCCGCTGCCGTGGAGCCCTCGAAGCCGCTGCCTGAAGGAGAGGGGCGGTGGAGGCCGCGTGTGGAGGCCGTCCGCCGCCGGCGCCCGAATCCGGCCATCGCAAGGAGAGGGAGGGGCGGCGGATGAGAGGGAGAGGGAGCCGGAGCTTCGCCGCCGGCCCGCGCGAGCTCCGCGGCCGGCCCGCCCTGCTCCGTGGCCCGGCGCCCCTGAGTTCCGCGGCCGGGCGAGCTCCGCGCCTCTGCGACCGAAGAGGGCCGACCGGAGAGAGAGGGGAAGGGAGGGACGGGAGCCCCCTGCGCCGCCGGTGGAGAGGTTGCAGACGTGGTACACGCCGGCGTGCGGCAAGGAGAGGAGGGTGAGCCCGCGGCACGGCCTGGTGGCGGACACGGCGAGGTCCGTGGCGCGCAGGTTGCCCAAGGCCACGAGCTCGCGGGCCGACGCCGCCACAGCGTTCTCGTCCGACGACGACGCCCTGTCGTCGCTCTTCCGGGCGGTCAGATCCAGCTTCCACTAATAGAAGGAGGTGGCGTTGGAGGAGCGTGCGGTGCAGGCGCGGCGGCCAGTGCTGGCACGAAGAAGACGATCTACGACGGCTGATGGGCGCCGCCGTTTCTGGCCGCACGGTGGGCCTCGATGACGCCCGGTTGGTGGCTGATGGATAAAGAGGGGCGAAGACCGGGGAGAAGGAAAGTCGTAACAAAAGGAGAAGGCCTGCGTGATCGACGTGCATAATTCACGGAGGCGGGTCGGCGAGGGTACGCGAGCGGGTAAGGACATCGGGTGGTGAAAAAAAATCGCTCAAAACGTCGGAACTATTTTCTATCATCTTTTTTTTCGATCTCCCCCCCTCATCCTGTCAAACTTTTGGGCTGTCATGTGGGCCTTCTGTGATGGGTTGTGAGGGGTAAGGATGTCTAATGTTGGGTGAAAATTGTTTTCAAAAGTTATTCTCTTTATAGTATAGAATAGAAAATACAGGAATAGAAAAAATTTCCAGCGTTCTATACAGCGCCTTAGGTCGGTCGTACTTTTAACCCATTGGGTAGGTTTTGGGTTGGATCCTTTTAATCCTTGGAACCCGTCCCCTTCTTTAGTCTCCTCCTACCGTCCGGTCGTCCCAAGATTTCTTCGATGTTGGTTGGGAAAATTTGGCTTAGATCCCCAAATTGACTCCCCACCCAGTCCAATCTCTGTTCCACTACCCTCCACGATCCAGATCAGGCTTCCTTCCGCTCGCTTCCGCTGTCGAATTCGGCGGCGGCGGCGGCGGACCATCTGTTAGCCGGCGATTCCGAATGTCGCCGCCGTTTTTTCCAAAACGCATCCCGTGCAGCAGCGTGAAGCGTCGCCGGCTCGCGTCCCACGGAGCGCGACCATGGGCTTCGCTGCCGAAGGATCTAGTTCAGCTTATTGGGTGGCAGGTGCTGGCCGGGGATCTGCTGGACTATGTCCGCTTCCGTGCCGTCTGCACCCACTGGAACTCGAGCACCGTCCGCCCGGGCGGCCGCGGCATCCTCGATCCGCGCTTTCACCCACGCCGCTGGATGATGCTGCCTGAGGGCCACGACCTACATCCCGGCCATCCCCATCTCGGCGGGTACGTGCGCTTCTTCAACCTCTCCACGGGCGTGTTCGTCCGCGTCCACCTCCCGCTCTTCGGCGACCACATCGTCCTCGACTCGGTCGACGGCCTCCTGCTCCTGCTTCTGCACCGCGACCACTGCACCGCCATCCGCCTCCTCCATCCCTTCACCGGCGAAATCGCCGAGCTCCTACCGCTGCTGTCCCTCCTGCCACAGATTATACCCCAAGCGCACTACCTCGATATGAGCGAGGGTAGCAAGTTCCATGAGCTCCGCATCTTCCTCAGGGGGGTTTGTGCTGCCGTTTCCATTAACGCCACCGGCGCCATCACTGTCATGCTAGCCCTTGATATGAGAGGCCGCATAGCACACGCCACCGCCGGTGACCTGCGCTGGACTCTATCAACCTGGGAGCTTCCTTGTTTGCTAGCACCAACAGTTTCATTCGAGGGCAAGCTGTACATGGTGTCGCCGAGGTCGGCTAACAAGTACAGTGTAGGAATCCGCCAGGTTGATCCACCACAACTGAACTCGCTATCTCTGCCTCCACCGAGGATGATTGTGGAGTGCCCGCTGGTTGGAGCTATCGGCGCAGTCCACCTGGTCGAATGTGGCTTGGAGCTCATGGTTGTTGGCTTCAATGACAACTCACGGGAACACCTGGTAGTTTACAGACTTGCTGACCTTATAGGTGGAAGAATTGCTCCTGTAACAAACATTGGAGATCATGCTCTCTTTCTTGGGGAACGAAGCATCTGTGTTTCACTGAACAAGGGGCTTCCTTCTGTTTTGGGTAACACTATCATTGGCAAGCATAGATGCTTGCCGATGCACAATCCACAAGTGGGAACACGAGGACTGTATCGACCTATCGAGGAATACCATCTGGGTACTGGCACTTGGTCTCCAGCCACTGATGAAGATACTTCATGGAAGAATACATTTGTGCCGAGCCCTCATATGCTCGTCCATCATATTTACGCCTGTTGCTACCGTAGTTACTGGTATGTCAAGCGTGCCTGATCTTTTCCATTTGCGTTTATGTATGCCATGCTAGAAATACTGCTAGAGATGTTATCTGATATTTTTTCCCCTATTTAGAAAGCTAATGTTCTATAGTATTCTCATTTCAGGAATAAAGGGCTAATGTTCCGAGGAGGAACAAGACCAGACTGGTCGGTGAAGCCAAATTTATGGAGAGGGGTAATTCCTCGTTTCGATTAACCACCTAGTCAACTAGGAGTATTTGCAAGTAGTGTAATGTCCCCATTGCATTAAATTTCTCATAGCTTATCCATCATGTGGCCATAGCTTCTTATTATTGGGATAAAAACCATGCTTGTAAAAGATGCGGTTCTCTTTCATGTCTAGATACTTGATATTTTCAGTTACTCTTTTGTGTTCATTCTAGAACATATTGGTTGGTTTGATCAGTAGGCATATGGTTTACTTACTGTATTGCCATTTTCGATCTAACCTCTGCCTTTTGTTTTTACTCTGTTATTTCGATTTAGTTCGTCTCCTGTCTTCTGCCCTCCTTTTCTAAACAAGATTTTGTTTTGATTGCTCTATCCACTGCTTTTTTAAAATAAGTCGGTCCTGGCATTCATCTTATTTCCAGATTTAACGGATGGCCTGCCATGTTACCTTCGCAATGTTTACTGAAGGCTCATGCGAACTTCAAGTTGGCCAGCACTGGAGACTTAACAGAAGTGTGCAGCTAACTTCTATCTGGGCGAATACTCTGAGACTTAGATTGACAGAAGTGTTTGCACACTTGTGCTCCTGTATCTGTATCATTGCAGCCCTAATTATGTTCACTATAGTTAGCATGCAGTACTATACTGTGACCAAGTTTCCTTATTTTGCGAAAGAGTGTGTGACCAAGTTATAGTTAGCATGCAGTACTATACTGTGACCAAGTTCCCTAATTTTGCGAAAGAGTGTGTGACCAAGTTATTCGTAAAGCAAACAGGTATGTCCTGAATTATTGATCTGTCTTGCCGATTTTGGTTTGGCCATGAAACACTTACTGTCCGTATCTGTTAGACATACACGCTGATTACAAGTTTTGGATGACTATATGTCTATATGCTTACTGCCCGCATCTTTTAATACGTATGCGCTGATTAAAAGTGTTAATTTGAACTGATAAGTATGCTGGCAGTCGCGGTCCCAGGCCGATGCACAACCTCTCTTTTGAATGAAGGGTAAAAGGAAGATATCTTTGAGAGTTTGTGACCCATCGCTGTGTATAAATATGTAATGGTCGCATCAAAATTTTACACGAGTCGAAGCAAAGTCAACAAAAATAGTTTAATTCTGTTATTGACAAGTAGCAACATATATCCAAAAAGGGTTAATGGTTGAAAGGGCACACGGTAAACATCAATTGTCGTGTAATCATAAAACTGGGTTACATTCGTTGATAGCCAGTGAACGTAATCTCCTTATCTTGATGAAACCAATTCCACTTCATCTTTGCTCTGCCTATCCGTTTCCTAAAGCAACTAGATTGGGTTTGGGGAGCCCAAAAATGGAGAGCTACTTCTCAACGATCTTGTTTCATGAACGAAAAGAATTTGTATATGGTATTATATGCTGATCATATAGTCGAGCAACAAATTATCTAAAACTAATGACAGATGGAAAATACAATCGCACCATGCTATGGCAGTGGAGCAAGGACTATTATTTCTGGCCAATTCAGAGACAATAACTCCAACAATTGATGACACATTGATCGCAAATAGTAAACTACTTTTCTTTCACATTGAGGAACATGTGACAGCTTCAGGTCATAATAAAAGAGTTAGAAATAGCACTACGCTTGCTCTGTTTGTTTCCACTTAAGATTATATAATCTAGCTTATGGTTGAGGCCAACATAGTAAAATATCAACATAGACCACCAAATAATCCCAAATAAGCTGCACATAGGTAGATTATTTCAGATTATTTTGTGGTCCATGATGACCTTTTACCATGTTACCCCTCCATCATAAGCTAGATTATATAATCTATGGAGAAAACAAACACCCCCTTATCTGTCAGATCAGTTGCACATTGCAAGTCCCAAAACTAAAGATGCTCATAAAACGAACCTTGAAAGGAATACATACTACGTAGCAGTCACTGTTGCAAAAGGAATACAATAGCAATGCAAACTACAAAGCACGTACCTAGTTAAGAATCTAGAAAAAGTACAGGACCCAATGCATTTTACTCAGTTACTTATATAGACCAACATACCTCAATGTACTACACTCAAATAAAAATCAACTACAGAATTGGCGAATGGCGGAACTATCTGTTCACTGAAAAGATACTGCAATTAACAGTTTGCTATTCTCGACTAAAAAATCTTCATTCTTCACCATCCTACTGGCGTGAAGAAGAAAAGTTGATTCTTCAAGTTTTGTAATTTAGCACCTGATGGGTAAAAACTCAGTTCGTATGTTTCAAGAAACAAAAGAATTTATTTCATACGATTATTGATCAACAATCAAGCAACAGATTTTGTATTCGGCTGGCACAACAGGCACACCACCTCTAAATAAACTGACACATGAGTTGGCACTCACTATCATTATTTGCATGTGCCAACCTCTTTAACATTACCAGGCTGACAAACAAGTTATCAGTAATTTCCTATGGCATATAATTGGCAGAAAGAAAACCGTAGCATCCTCAGGCATTAGAACGGGACTGTACTATTTTAGGGGGCAATTCAGAGACAGAACCAGCACATTTTGGACATTTGATGAAACAACGATAGAAAATAGCTTCAACAGATCAAATGATAGCAAACGATTCAGTTTTCTTTCCACTTTACAGAAACATGTGACAGCTTTAAGTGATATTATATATGTGAGAAATAGTACTACCCAAAGTTGAACACACCTAGCATATCTCAGGTGGCACGATATACGTTTGATTCATCACAACCAAACAAGTAATGCAATGAAGCACAGAAGTAGACGGGCAACCCATCACATATCTACCAAAAAAGCACAAACTGATTCTTCCATGGCCAGACAAAATATGTGCATCGTAATTTTGCAAGTTCAGTGAAACTGAAAATGGCAACCACATTTCACATGTATTGTGAACATTCCAATCACAACACATAAACTGGAAATCAACACCAACAAAATATGAACAGATAGTAAGGCTAACAAACAGAGATAACAGTATGACTTGCAGCATATTCATAAGGAGACTGCAGTACGATTCTTCATGACTGACCCTTTGTACGATTATCTGATGACGGGCACCTGCACGTAGAAGAGTGAATTAGTGACCTAGCACCAGCAGGAACCAAAGTAGTACATAATAGGTTAAATGAATGACCGGGAAGTGATGGAGACCGTACCTTTAGCTTGCAAGATCAGGCATGGCCTGGTAGAAGCTATAGGGGGGCGGAATGGGCCATCTCCCCCTCCATCTGATCTGGAACTTGGAAGCACCTACTGACCTCACCAGGGAACGGACCAGACCAGACGCCTGCATCCCTAATGAGATGGAACCTGTCGGCGGCATCAAGGTCCTCATGACCCCATTCCACATCCCCCATGACATCCCCCATGAAATACACTCCCTCATGATGGACAGGGAGATCAGCAACCTCATAGGACCTTGACGAGCCCCGCGCCACAAAGAGCATGCGCCCATTGAGTGTTGGCAGCTCAATCCAAGCTGTTGGTCTCCCCATCCTCACGGTACCTTCGTACCATAAGCAACTCGCCACGGGACTCAACCAAGTAACGATCCTCCGGAGGCTCAAGGTCGTCGTCCCCCGCGTCCTCCATGAACCAGAACACGCCAACACCTGGATGAAGCGTCTCATCTGCAGCATCCAGGTGTGGATTTACAACCACGAGCTGCTCGTCCATGGTGAGAAAATAAAAACGCCCTCCCATGTGTATCACATCTATGGCCTCAGATCTAGGTATATCCATTGCTGAATCGCGCGAACCCCAACCCGTGATAGCCCCGTTCCTCAGATCTAGGTATATCCATTGCTGAATCGCGCGAACCCCAACCCGTGATAGCCCCGTTCCTCCAGAACATGACATCGCGGACCCAGCCATGATGCAGGCGTCCGCTGACTAGAGCCGCGCCTATGGTATCATCAGCCAGGGGGGAACCGGAGAGCGTGGCAACGAGGATAGTGACAGGCTTGGGGTCCTCTCCGTACTTGAACCGGATGGTATCGGGAAGGGGGCACCACGTATCCATACCGATGTTGTAAGCGTAGTTGTAGTTGGTGTGGGCCGGCGACAGGAGAATCCAACCTCCGTCGTGAGAGGAGAAGCAGCGGCCCGTCATCACGTCCTGGTGGAGCCTGAGCTCGCGGCACCCCCCGCCACACCAGCAGGAGATGGCTCGCGCCATGGCGTTGAGGAAGAAGATGGACGGCGGCGACGCTAGAAGGGCAGGCACCATTTGTCAGGCTTCTTCAGAGTTCATTCGGCATTCACATTCAGTTCGTCAGTCTTCAGAGTCGGCGTCCAACTTACCGCTTCGTCGACTTTGCTCCAACCGTTCATCTGTCATCCAACGGCGGAGGTTCTAATGGAACTCATTCCCGCGCTAATGTAATTGTCGGGTGTTAAACAGTATTCGCTAATGTAATTGCGTCTGTAATGAATCGGGTATAAAACCGATCGGGAGACGAAGGGGAAAGCTAAGGAAGAACTCGGGTATGAACCCTAGGTAGTAGTAGTCGTAGCTAGCTGCCGATCTCGCTACTCCGGCTTGATCTCTGTAATCCGGACCCCTTTAACTTGTTGGATTACTGAATAGTCAGCTGCTATCCTACTGCTACATCATGTTTCCGGGTTGAATCCTCCCTGTTCTTGCGTTTCCATTGCATTTTCGTTCGAATCCTCTTCGAGATCCTCACAATTGGTATCAAGAGCCTTCAATCCTTGGAATTTCTTCAATTTCCTTCAATCTCCACAGCCCCGTTCTTGGATCTGCGACCGATTGGCGCGTGGTTGGGGGTTGCGGCTTACCCGCGTGAAATCCCACCCTCCCACCCAGATCTAGGAACAACACCCAATCTTCCCTTTCATCAGTGGTAGAATTGGTTAGAGCAAGGGTTGTAGGGCACTTGTCCCTGCGTAAAATTCCGTGAGATCGAGCTAATTCAGATCCACGGAGGCGACGGCGAGAAACATCACTTGGTAGAGGTTGCACAGCTTGTCTGTGTGTAAAATTCCCGAGCCAATCCGTGTTCCTGGAGGAGCGGTTTACTGCAGATTCTTGTGGGGAGAGCTTGCTCGAACCGAATCTCAGTAAAGATGGTGAACGTTGATGAGGAGGTGTCCGATGATGTTCAGTATGCAACCTCGGTGGAGGTCGATGGAATCAGAAGGACCCTGGATTTGTTCATGAAGAAACAAGAGGACAGGAATGATGCTCTGTCAGCAAAGTTGGACAAACTCATGTCCATGATCACAAACAAAGGGGTTGCTGCAGGACTATCACCAGTGGAGGACAAAGGGTCAAGTGTCAAGCCATCCAAGCCAGTACTACCTTCTGATCACAAGCCTGAAGTCAAGCTTGACCACAAGGTAACTACTACTGCTCAGAAACATAGTATAGCACCACATATAGCTCAGCAGCAGTTTTATGTGCCACCAAATATGAGAAGAGTGGAGATCAATCATATGCATGGTCCAGAGTCTTCCCATTTTGCAAAAATGCACACCAGTAACCACAAGGCAGGAGATACTATGCAAAATGCATTGATACAGCATGATACTGGGGAACCATGGCATGGAGGGGAATTTGAGAACCAAGAAGAGCATGAGTACCAGCATCAGCACTACAAACACAACTTGCCTTCACCAGCCAACAACCATAATTATCATGCACACTTTTCTTCTGAGCATAGAACCATTGCTAAAGGACCAAAACTTAGCTTTCCAGAGTTTGATGGGTCAGATCCAGATGGATGGATAAGAAAAGCTGAAAAATACTTTGAATTAGTTGGGGTTCCCACTGAAGATAGAGTTAAGCTTTCAGTAATGTACATCACAGGGAGAGCTGAATATTGGTGGAGGGGATTGGGCTGCAATCCAAATGTGTTACCATGGCACCATTTTTGTAGAATGTTGGGAGATAGATTCAATGAAATTTCAACATTTGAGATAGTTGGCCAATTTCACAATCTGAAACAGCTGGGAACAGTTACAGAATATGTGGATAAGTTCGAAGAATTGATGGGAATGGTAAAAAGAAATAATCCATCTCTTCATGACAGCTATTTTGTCTCTAGTTTTGTAGCTGGTCTTAAAGATTACATCCAACCACATGTCCAGTGCCATCATCCTAATTCTCTTACTGGAGCTTATTGGTTAGCTAAGAGATTGGAACAAGTTACTCCTGCCCCAAAGAAGTACTCTTCTTTCAACTCTTCTGCAAGACCACCAAAGCAGTGGGTGTCTGATCCAAAACAAGTACCCACCAAAGAATTGCCATCAAACACCATTTCAGAACTGAGAGCAGCTGGGAAATGTTTCAAATGTAGAGAACCTTGGATACCAGGCCATGCAAAAGTGTGCAAAGGGAAGCAAAATTTCTCAGTTATTCTAGTACAGAATGAGGAGGGAAAAGAAGAAGTAGCAGTGGTGGAAGACAGCATACCTTCTGAACAGGAGGAATATTTTGATGCCAATCCTACTCCAACCTTGCAAGTGTCCATGCATGCACTCACAGGTTCTACTTCTTTGGCGAGTACATTCACCTTGAAGCTCAACATTGGTACTAAAACAGCTACAGCTTTGGTAGACAGTGGAAGTGATGTCTCCTTCATCAGCTCTAAATTTGCAATTAAAGCAAATTGCCAAATACAAACAGTACCAGAGGTGAAAGTAATTGCAGCTAATGGAACTCACATGATCAGCCAATCTTCTTGTGTGGCTTGCCACTATACTATACAAGGTCATGAATTTGTTTCTGATTTCAGACTTTTGGAAGTACAAGGCTATGATGTGATACTAGGAGTTGATTGGATTTATGCTCATAGTCCAGTGGGACTCAATTTAAGAACTAGAGAACTCTCTGTAACAAAACATGGAAATACAATTATCACATTACAAGATGAAACCTTACAGGATAGTGCATTGGTGATTGGTCAGAAAAAGTTATATAATCTTCTGAAGAAAAAGGCTATTGGAGCTGTGGTGATGTTGAATACAAATAATCCTTCTGTTGACACTAACACAGTTTCCTTGCCACCACAAATACAGTCAATTCTGCATGAATATGAAGATGTTTTTCAAGAACCACAAGAACTGCCACCAATGAGATCAGTAGACCATCATATTCCCTTAATTGACAATACTAAGGCAGTCAATCAAAGGGCTTATAGGGTTCCTCATCATCAGAAAAGCACAAGGGAAGCATTAGTTCAGCACTTGCTGCAATCTAATATGATCAGACCTAGCACCAGTCCCTATTCCTCTCCTGTCATCTTAGTGAAGAAAAAAGATGGAACTTGGAGGTTGTGTGTTGATTACAGGCAGCTGAATGCAAATACAGTGAAAAACAAGTATCCAATTCCAATCATTGAGGATTTACTTGATGAGTTATTTGGAGCAAAAATTTTTTCCAAGATAGATCTCAGATCTGGATACCATCAGATCAGAATGAAAGAGGAGGATATCTATAAAACTGCATTTACAACACATGTGGGCCATTTTGAATACATAGTTATGCCATTTGGGCTGACTAATGCCCCTGCAACTTTTCAGACACTAATGAACACAGTCTTGGCTGAAGTGCTTAGAAAATTTGCATTAGTTTTCTTTGATGATATTCTGATTTATAGCACAACTCTGGAGGAACATATCATGCACTTGAGGACAGTTTTAGAACTTCTCAGGCAGCACAAATTATATGCTAAGTTAGCAAAGTGCTCCTTTGGCCAAACTTCAGTGGAA
>CM014272.1:70376792-70404954 GCA_004135705.1 Alloteropsis semialata | reverse complement strand
GCCCTCACGCGGAGCCGCCGCCTCCCTGCTTCCCCGGCCAAGGTGAGCACGGGGGTGGTTTCCCCGTGGCGCCCTCGTGCTCGTGCGCTGCTCGCCGGGCGTCCCCGCGGCCCGGAGGGCCGGGAACGCCGGCGAGGCCGAGCGCCGCCGCCGCCGTTTCCCCCTTCTCTGTTCGGCCGGCGTGGGAAGGAGAAAAAGGGCGCCCATTTTCCGAATAACCCCCTGCCAAAACTCCTTTTCTATAAAGAGCCCTTCCACCGTTGCCAAACTTCCAGAAAACCCCCTGTCTTCTCCAGTTATTCTCAAATATGTCCCTGGTTGTTTCCAAAACCCCCCAAATACTTTCCAAATTCACAACCATACCCTTCCACCCTATAAAATCCTTACAACCAGGTCCCTGGCCCCTTTTATTTATTATAAAGAGATCCTAAAACCCCCGTTTAAGCCCTAAACCTCCCTTAACTCGTCATTTCATGCGCCAAATCTCTCCGGTTTTCCACCAAACTCCACCATGCCTATCTTATATCCAATCCGGCCAAGCTTTACACAAATCATCCCAATATAATTCCGTTTCCTATTTTATTTTGTTCTTTCCTGTTTCCAACTCATCGGTTAAGGAATGTGTTTTCTTATTGTGCGTTTGTTTGATCGTGCCCTAGACGACGGAGTGAACGAGGAGGAGCAGTACCGCGAGCAGGACTACGCAGGAGAGTACCGCGAGCCCGACTCCGAGGACCCGTACCCCGAGCAGGATCTCCCAGGAGCTTTTGTTGACGGCAAGTCCAATCCCATCCTTTGATGCATGTTTATCCCATGTTTTATAAACACAACCTATTAAGCCTTTGATATTGCATTGTTTTAGTTCAAAACCCGGTTGGTTAGCCACTCCTTGATTGATATGACATTCCTTGATTACCCAGTTATCGCTAAATATGATTTACTCTGTTTAAGTGATAACACTTTCTAGAATGCTTAGGTTTAGAATGCATAGGATTTGTTACCATTACTCAATCATGACTATACACTTGTTTTATCAAAAGATCAACTGTGTGAGTTGGTTTGGTTTTGGGTTTTGGGTTTGAAAAAGAGTAAAACTGTGTGGATAAAATGGATGGGCATAACTTTGTGAAATGCCATTAAGGAGGCTTGTACCTTTGTGGTTAAGCATGTTGGGAGATATCCATTTTGTCCGGTTTTAAACCGAAGTGATGTGTCATCTTGCCTAACCCACTTTACTCGTACAACCACTCGACTCTTGTATGGTGCAAGGGCTTAGTCTAAATCCCACTAGCCGTGCTGTTAGTTGTCTGGAGGCAGGTGTGCAGCGGGAAAACCAAGTGCCGTCTTAGTGACATGGTTGCCGTCTTAGTGACATAAACCCCTTGGTGTTTTTCTCGTGATGGCTAGGCAGTTTTGGCTAAGGTGGGTAATGACTTCGATAGGATCCGCACTGACACTAAGGTGATCGTGTTGCGGTACCCTACTTGTGGTGAAAGTGTACACCTCTGCAGAGTTTCCCAATCTATTCGAATAGCCGTGCCCACGGTTATGGGCGAGTTATGGCTTGGTCACAATACTAAGGTTTTGGGATGGGTTTGGAGTGTGTGTTTTGGAATGAGTTCGGCTTTGTGCCAAAAGCTACGGCGGATGGGAAATCCGGTAGCACTTAAAAGATGGATCCTTTGTGGATCAACCCCCCCCTACTTACTTGTCTTGTTTTAAAGAGCTTGCTTTGCTAAAGTTGATCCTTGATAAACCACTGCATGAGAAAAATTAGCTTTATTGCAAATTTAAACCTTAGCCTTATTCCTTGATTTATCATATGCATAATTCTGTGTTAACCCTCCGTGGGTGTGGTTGGACTTGTTGAGTACTTTTGTACTCACCCTTGTTGTTGTTAATCCAGAAGAAGACCCGGACTTTGTTGAGGACGCTGAATAGGTGGTCGCTTCCGCACCCAGCTTGCCTGTGGAGTTTGGTCCCGCCCAAGATGGCTTCGCTGTCGCAGAACTCTGATCCCTTGGTTGAACCGGTCTGGTTCATCCTTTGGCTCACCGCCGTAGTTTACCTTTTAGCAGTCTTAGTTTGTATCAGGTGCCCGCTTCCTCGTGGGCTGTGAGTTTCTGTACCAACTGTTGAATAAATGTGTATCAGCCTCCTGGGACTGATAATTTGTATCACATTTAGTCTCTGCTTAGGCAGGGGCGCTTCATCGGCCGGCCGTCTGGCCAACGAGCTGCCCTCCAGGCCGGCCACCAAGCCATGGCCTGCGCTCAGTTCGGTCTCCTGTCCAAGGAAGAAGAAGGTGGGGTGAATGGTAAGGGAGAGAGAAGTATAGGGGGTTATGCATAAAAGTGCTGGATTTATGCTAAAGGATCCGAATATATCAGGGGCTGTGCTGTGAAGTTGTTTTGATTTTTATTTTTCTTTTTATGTGAATAGGCTGAAAACGGTTAAATGCATAGAAAATCACAGAAAAATCGTAAAATCACAAACTTGGACTTTCTAGAATCCTTGTGAAATTATCTTTCCAATGGTATATCATATGCATGTGTAAACTATTGTGTGCAAATTGTATTGCTGTATGTATGAATGAGTGCTTGAGAGATTGTTTATTGCTTTATAAGTCATATGGATGTGCTAAAAATGCAAAACCACCTTTGATGGTTCTGTTGTGATTAGTAGTGTTGAGTTGAGCATCTGTTGGCCAAAGTTTATTCATGATTTTGGTAGGTGTGGAATTAGTTAAGTTAATGGAGTAGAAAAGGTAATAAATATATAGACTACTCAATAAAATTTGGCAAGTTTTGTTAGAGCTTCTCTGGAGTATAAGAACCCTCACAAAAAGAATTAGCTCCAGAAAGTGTATAATTTTTAAGTTATGGATTAAATTTGGCTCTAGCTAGATAAGTGTAGATAAATCACCAAATATTCTGTATGGGTTATAAAAATATGAAAAATTCACAGAAAATGTCTCTGGTAGATTAGTAGTTGCAGTAAAAAAAATTTGCTGCAGAAAGTATTTGTAGAATTTATTATGATTTTCTAACTAGTGGTAAATGTTGGCGGTTAAAAGAAATAGAAAACAAATAGGTAAAATGTTGGAAAATTCCTGAAACATAAGTTTAGCTGTCAAGAACACAGAAACATGCTCACCATAACCTCTTTTCATGAACATGTATTTTTCTAGGTTTAATTTGGTATGAACTTGCTAGGAGTGCTTAAGACCGGTCAGACCGGTGCCAAATCCGGTCAGACTGGTCCAAACCGGTTAAACCGGTATGACTATCCGGTTATACCGGTTCTTCCCCTGAAACAAAATGAATATAAAATTCTGCTATAGGAACTCTTTTTACTACTAGTGGTCATTTATAGATATTTCACTTAAATTATGAAATAGTTTAAGTTGTTTTTAATATGTTAAAAGACTTCATAAAACTTCCTTGTATGTTAATTCGGATCTAAACTAAGTTTAATCAGCAAATAAAAGCAACCCCACCCAGCTTTCTTTATGAGTTTCTTAGTTGTTTATACTCCGTAAATGATTGCCCAGTGATGTATTAGTGAGTTGTTGCAGTGATTCCGATGATTGAATTGCTTGCGCATTACTGCATCTCATGCATCTGCATCTCATGTAGATAATCCCATTGTTGACGGAGTATACGAGATCGAGGTCGAGCCCGAGGGTGATCCCGTTGCTGCTGAGGTGAACTACACTGCTGCTCAAGACCTGGACCAAAGTCCGGAAGGGCCCAAGGCCGGTGATCAGAAAGGCAAGCCCCGGAGCATGTCCCTCTGTTACAACTAACACTCCTACTTTATGCCTTACTTTGTGCATTTAAGTTTTGAGGAGTTGGAAGAAACCCTAGTTGCATAATCCCTAGGTACCTATATCCCAATACTAGTATGTGTAGGTCGTATAGAATGCCATGCTTAATTAGGACCGGTAGAAGTCGAGTGATTGCCTTGTCACTCGCGAGATATAGGTTTTACTTTATATCAGTTTTTGGATATTCGGCAAGCGGGGCTTGTGCGATATTCCTGTTTGATTGAACGTCCCGCTTGCACAGATAATGGTTGGCCAAGGCATTGCTTGTGTGGCGTTGTTGGTCAAGCTTTGGAAGGTACTAATCGTATGCCGGAAAATAGGGTAAACTGGTAAACCTAGTACTTGATTCAAACTGACGTCTGACGGGTCTTCCTACTCTATTGGGCGAGGGGGATGATGGCGAGTGTAGCAGTGGCCGCGGCACAGGTTTGCCTGGGGCACCTGGGGTTCGTTGGGGCGTGCACTCGGGTGGAATGGGCCCTGATGGCAGATGGCAGGGAGAGATGGGAACGGTTGCCTCGTGAGGTCCTGGGTGTCTCTCACGGGTCGTACGATTAGGTTGTCCCATGCATGGGTAAAATCAACTCAAGTTGTCCGTCCTTCGCGGTTACATGAAGCTGCTTGATCGCTTGTCGCACATCAGTGGCTTGGGCAATGGGTAGAATTGTGGTTAGATGAGAAATGTTGATATCTGGTTAATCAATTGTTTTTCGACACTGATTGTTGTTGGATAGCTTGGCAAACTTAGTAATGATTAGTCTCACTTTAAACTTGGCTAAAATATTGAAAATAGGATCAACTCGTAGATGCTTTTGGCAAAACAAACCCCACAACCATAAAGCCTTGCATGTCTAGAATTTAACCTGGTCGGGTAAGTCTTGCTGATTATTATTATACTCAGCCTTGCTTGTGGCTTTTTTTTCCAGATAATTGTGATGGCTATGACCCTGTTGCTGCTCTGACTTGGCCGTGTGTGCTTCCTGATGTTTGGACTGTGGAGCGGGTGCCGTCTGAGTCCGACTCAGGCCGCGGTGATTAGATGTTGTGCGAGGGCTCCGCATAATGTCTTTTGTTTCGACGTTTAGACTTCCGCTGTATTATAACTCTGGTTTGTAATAACTAAAACTTATGCACTGTGTTTGTATAATTATCCATGTGAACCTGGTGATGTAAAATTTGTGATGGGTTGTACTGCCTGAGCCCATCTTCGAGTGGGACTGCTGCTATTTCGTTTCGGTCGAGAGAAATGGTGGTTTAATCGGGAAGATATCCGACGGATTGCACGATTAGCTCGGTTTAAGGGCATGGAGCACTGCTATGATAGTGGTCCCATGCTTTTAAACCGAATTAATTGGGGCGGTCTGCCACAGCTGGTATCAGAGCCAAAAAATAGGCAGCGGGTGGTATGACAAGTCTTAAAAATGTTTCTTGATGTGCAAAAGTTTAATCTTGACTTAGGATTTCATTGGTTGCGCTAGGGTTTGAAAATAATAGAACGTGAGCCCTAGAGAGAATTATGGGTATGTTTAGGTGGCATAATATGTATATGACTAACTTCCAGCACATTACTTTTATATACCGACGACTCCAAGTAAAGTATTTGTCGCCCATTGCCAGAGGGTGTGACTACTGGACGCTGTTCTGCAAGCAGTGGCCTACTTGGGGTGCAGTCAATATAACATCTTCACGGTATTATAATGATTGTAGTGCTTTTACTTTACTGGTTAAACTGTTGCTTCTATAGTGAGCAACAGGGTGTGGTCATCATATGTGGGTAACCGCATATGCGCCACCCATGTGGCGTGAGGTACATGGGGACTGTTTGTGAGTGCTGGCACAAATGGTTCAGTGATGAATGTTTTCTGCAGGTACACTAACCACGAAACGCTAGGATGTGTGATCGATAGAATACCGACTAGCTATTAAAGGAAGAGACGTATTATATGTGCCACCGATGAATAACCACGTAAGTCCAAGGTTACTTGGCAATTGTTCTGTTTGTGAGGACGAATAGGACCATTTCATACATGCATCATGCCATGAATCATTGAACAATGTATAAGGAACAATAGGAGGAAAATATAAAATTTACGTCACATGAATTCTTGCACTTCACATAAGGTGGTTCTAGAGAAATTCCTAACCTTCTGCTGGTATAAATTTTTCGACCAGCTAGATCATCTCTTCTGTAGATGACCAAATAAGAAAAGTTATTCCAAAATTGTTTATCTAGCTGATGCCAAAATTTTGAAATTTTTGGCCCAGCCAATTAGGAGTTATGACAGTTTTATCCTTGTATTGAAATCTGTCAACTTTGCGAAGATCCGATTGCAGCAAGGATTCATCCTTTTTAATGATGTTTCTTTTGAAACTCATATTTACCAAAGTTGTTACCAACTTGATCATCTATTCACTGCCAAAATTTCAGGTCATTTGGCCCAGCAGATAGTGAGGTATAGTCTTTTTACTAACTCTCTGTTCTGCTGAAATTCTGGATACACCAGTTACCAAACTCTAAGGATTTGGACACTTTACTGCAGTATTTAGCAATGTCCTAGAGTACCAAAGTTGTAGATAACTTATCTAGGAACACTCTGGTAAAATTTGAGAATTTTTGGCTCAATAAATTCTGGGTTATGAATTTTTCTAGCTCAGCACAGAATCTGCCCTGTTGAATTGTTCCTTATGTATAGATAACACTTGATTATACCGAAATGGATCAATGGCCATAACAATTGACATCACATGATCATCACTACAATGTCATGCATAGCATCATGTTGCACCTTTGCATATCACATGTTTAACCAGTATCATTGGATAGCATATGCATCTTGGGGAAAGTTATCGAGTAACTAACAGGGTATATTTTGTTTTTGATGTCACTTGTGTTTGTTTCCCTCTATTCCCCTTTTCTTGCCGTCACTTCTACTCTAAGCCGGTTATGTATTGATTTATCTAGAGGTGACATCTGCCACACAACCATGGTGCCGTGTCGGAACCTAAGGCCTCATCGCACTGATGCCTAGAGATGTGTGGGTGTGATTTCACTACGATTTTGTGCAACCCTTACCAATGTTTTATGTCCTCTTGACTTCTTGGGCACGATGTGGGGGGAAACTTGGTATGAGTATATGCAAGCCACGCAATTGCTAACATGCATTGCATGGTGTGCATCATAACATCCTATGTATATGCATCCATATGCACCATTTCATCTACTACATGGGTCATTTCATCGGTGCATTGCATCATTACAACTATGCATCTCATGAGTGCACCATATAATTGCACTGATGCATCGTATTGTCATTTTCATATCACAATGGCATTTCTGGCAGAGTACTTAATTAAGAAACTGGCTTAAAATTTTGATAAGCGAATTGCTGTCAAAAAAAATTCAGTCACTTTGGCCTTCTAGAGCAGGAGATTTGGTTGGAATACTCACTGCTTATTTTGCTGAATTCCAGCATGCACGAGTTTCGAATCGATAAGGACTTGATCAGTTTAGTTTCACATTTAGCTCAACCATACCACACGAAAGTTGCAGTCAATTTGATCAGCCACATTGTGGTAAAATATGAGCATTTTTGGCATAATAGTTTGAGAGATATGCCGGATTCCTTACACACCTTAAATTTGCCAAGTCTGAATAGTTGCTTTGGGAGGATTTTTCCACCCTATAGATTATATTTCTGGCAGGTGTGTCGAATAAGAAAGTGGTTCTAAATTTGATAAGCTTGTCACTGACAAAAATTCAGCTCTATTGGAGCAATAGAACAAAAGTTATGGTCAAAATGCCATAACTCAGTTTTCTGAAATTCCAGGATGCAGACAGATAGGAAATTGAAAATTTCACATCCTCCCTATCAGAACCAGCCTTTCCACTGAATACAAAAGATGTAGAGAATTATATAAGCTCTCTGCTAGCGAAGGATGAGAATTTTTGGTTTAACAAAACTCAAGATAGGCCTTTTTCATTTCATTGCTGAAATTGCTAGCATACCAGATTTCACTCCATTGGTGAACTCAATCTTTGGTAGCTCCTTAAGCATTGTTCAACAAGTTAGAGATTTGACTCTCGATGCAATGGATAATGTTTTAAACTAACCAACAAGGCAAAATGCAAGTGGCTCTTGTTCGACAAGGAAGAGTCAGTTTGTAACAATGGATCAACTTTCACAAGGCGCACAAGTTATGACGAGTATAGTTTTCTCTCCGAATGCCAACTGTGATTTTATTTGACCACCAGTTATCCAAGTCTCTAAAATTAAGTCTAAGTATCTAGCTTTCCGCACTAAATTCTTGCACTGGAATCTCGAGGGCGAGATTCTTTTAAGGGGGAGGGCTGTGACACCCCCAGTGTCACTATAGTAATTAAGACCCTTAATAAACTTAATTAAACCAATCATGACATGCATCATTTCATAAGCATGTTGATTGTGCATAATTGTGTGTATGTGTTGACTTAGTCAACCAAAATAGTCAAAATAGTCAAAATACAAAAATTATACCAAAATATCACAATTAATGTCAACTATACGTTTATGAACTCAAATGAGTATGGAAAGTTCAAACAAAAATTCGGAATTCAATTTTGAACTCATTTGACCGTCATTTCATGTGTTGTAAGTTTTACTTTTTACCTTTCTCGAGAGGCTAATATCTTTAGATTTTGCCTAAGCACTTGAAATTCCACCAATATAAAAGTTGGAGTACAAAGTACCCTCTTTACAATGGTGGTGATGTGGATCAATGAAAACTTTGTTTGGTTGCTCGAATTCTTGGTCAAATTCGAGTCAAAATGCTGAAAATTCAGCATTCAACTGAATCGTCCAAGTCTGAAAAACGTGAATTTTGCCCATTTTCTCAGCCCCGTAACTTTCAAACCGCTGCTCAAAAGAAGTGACACCCTTTGTAGAAGTTGTAGCCTAATGTACCATCTCTAACTTTCGTATTGGACGAATCAAATGTTTATATACGACCCTCCGCACGCCTCTTGTCCTTGCCGGGTGGTCCATGCCTCGGTGGCAAGCCGTACGCGCGCAAGGAAAACAGAGCCGCCAACTCGCCATCGCGGTCGCCATGACCGTAATGACCGGCTGCCAAAATTCACCCTCCCCACTCAGTCACTCCGCAATTACTCGCACCCAGAGCTTCTCCACCTCGTCCTCTCCGCCCTCCACTCCCTTGCTCTCTCCTCCATCGACAGAATCGCCGGCAATTTGAGTTTTTCCAGCCATCTTCCATGTACAGCACACCGAGCTTTTCCCCTTCGTTGTGGACAGCTCCCTACGGTCTTTCTCCACCCCCACTGAGCATCAAAACGGAACCCCCTCGGTCCTCTGATCCTCCCCGACCGCTTCCCTCTCTTCCCTCACCTCCCGGCGAGCTTCTCCACCTCCGTCTAGGGGCGCCGCCGGGCCTGCTCGTGGCTGGCCTGCCCTGGCCGAGGGCTGGCCAGGCCTCAAGGGTCAGGCCACGCCCGGCCACCCCCCCGGCCGCTTCCCCGCCGGTCCGGCCGGCCGTCTGGCCGCCGAGCTGCCCCTCCAGGCCGGCCACCAGGCCATGGCCTGCGCTCAGTTCGGTCTCCTGTCCAAGGAAGAAGAAGGTGGGGTGAATGGTAAGGGAGAGAGAAGTATAGGGGGTTATGCATAAAAGTGCTGGATTTATGCTAAAGGATCCGAATATATCAGGGGCTGTGCTGTGAAGTTGTTTTCATTTTCGTTTTTCTTTTTATGTGAATAGGCTGAAAATGGTTAAATGCATAGAAAATCATATAAAAATCGTAAAATCACAAACTTAGACTTTCTGGAATCCTTGTGAAATTATCTTTCCAATGGTATATCATATGCATGTGTAAACTGTTGTGTGCAAATTGTATTGCTGTATGTATGAATGAGTGCTTGAGAGATTGTTTATTGCTTTATAAATCATATGGATGTGCTAAAAATGCAAAACCACCTTTGATGGTTCTATTGTGATTAGTAGTGTTGAGTTGAGCATCTGTTGGCCAAAGTGGTGATGAAGTCCAGGCTTCCGAAACGCACCACCACCACCGGTGGTGATGAAGTCCAGGCTTCCGAAACGCACGTGCGTCCCAGGAGCCCAGCTCGATCCGTCACTGGCCATCCGGAGCCTGAAGGAGATCAACGAACACGCAAAGGACCCTACCTGGCGCGCCAACTGTTGGCGTCGAAAACGGCCGACTAGTAAATTTCGTGGATTGCATGCTAAGGCCCGGATGGTTCGCGAGAGGACACAAGGGATTATACTGGTTCGGGCACGAACGCCCTACGTCCAGTTCGATGCTGCTCGTGTTACTCGTGTTGCTCGTAGTAGGGGTTACAAGCGATCGAGAGAGGGAAGGGCTCCCAAGTCTCTGTGAGTATGTGTGTGTGAGTGTGTTGGGTGGATTATGATCGTTCGTTCCTTTTTTTGGGGGGTCCCCGGCAAGGAGGGCCCTCCTTTCCCTTTTATAGTCCAAGAGAAAGGGCCGGGTCGGATACATAATCGGATAAAAAGGAAGAGTATCCCGAGGGGGAGAAAGGAAAAAAGGCCCCAGGGGTCGGGCAGGCCTCCGCTTCTGCGCTTGTCGGCGTGTCCTGTCTTGGGGATTGTGGAGAGTACTCATGATGAGCATCCTGTAAGTGTGTCAGTGATATTTGACATTTCTACACCGTGCATCAGAGCTCCATTACTCGCTTAGGGGAAATGATGATCGAGCTAGGATGGAGTGTAAGCCGGGGTCGTCAGCGTTCTGGCCCTTGCTCAGGGCAGGACGCGTGCTAGGCAATGTCCCGTCACTCGATGATGACGAGGCAGGCGCTGAGCACGCCAACCCGCCATCATTAGCTTTAGACCGGGTAGGCTGGCGCATTAGGCGAGCGGCGCCCGCCTTAGCGTTTAAGGCCGGCAGCGTCCGATCACATCGTGAGCCTGCCACGTCTGATAGGCCTAGCCCCTGGGTTATGATGGCTTGTTGACCCGGTGGGGGTCGGACGAAGTGAAAGGGAGGCCGGTGGGCCCATACCCGACGTGGGTCGGGCGAGGCGGATGCCTCCGCCTACTGTGGTTCCCTCTCCCGACTCCCTCCGGGTCGGGCGAGGCGGAGAAGTTCGTACGACTCTAGTCGTCCCACCTTCGGGTGTCGGGCGACGCGGAGTGTGATGTGTCAAGTTGTGGCCGGACCGTGGCTGGGCCATAGCTGGGCCTTAGCTGGGCCGTCAGCGAGACTTGACTGCTTTGCGGGCTACTTAGGGATCGGCCTTCCCCGAATTGGGAGTCTTATCCTCGTGGTTTAGATGCCCCAGATATTTGTATTCGACATATCTCTTTCTTTTTCTTCTGCGCCTTCTCATCCACCGCTCAAACGCGCTGAGCTATTGACGGGTTAAAGTTACAGGGTTGGTTGGGTTGAGATTCTCCGATATCCGCTAGCTTAAAGGAGAGGTCGGGGTGGCTACTTTCCCCTATGGTGATGGCAGGCGAGATGGCGGCGCGATCTGTGGTGACGGCCGTCAGGCAAGGCAGAGAGTTACACCAGAGGGAGCGGATTCGATCGTCGGTGGTTGGAGGTGGGGTAGTACAGTAAGGCTGCAGAAGACATGGGCGTCGGTGGTAGGAGGTGGGGTAGTACAGTAAGGCTGCAGAAGACATGGGCTGTCGCTGAAGGATTGGGAAGGGAGAGTGCGGCAAGGAAGCCGCGACACTAATGAGGGTGCAAGAGGCTGCGGCGAGGGTGGCACGTTGGGGCAGGGAAGGGATGGCGATGGAAGCATTCACGTGGCGGGCGGATTCAGTCGGCGGCGGTGGGAGGTGGGGCAGTAGGGTGCAGGAGACATGGGCTGTTGGTGAAGGATTGGGAAGGAAGGGTGCGGCAAGACGGTCGCGACGCTAACGAGGGCGTAAGAGGCTGCGGCGAGGGTGGCATGCTGGGGCAGGGAAGGGATGGCAGTGGAAGCATCGACGTGGAGGAGAAGAACCGAAGAGGAAGAGAAAATGTGCCTCTGATCGGCCATAAGCTATGAAGCTTATCCATCTTCCGAGCCGAGCCCCCAATCGCATATAAAATGTAAATGGCAACGATTCAAATCTTGTCGATCATTAAGCCTGGGAAAATGAAAATTCATTTGCGAATTCTCGAATCTAACACGGCACCAACACACGTAATGTCCATCCGTGAAACTTTTTGTGTGTTCCATTCTGGGTTAACTTTAGAGCTCTAAAAATGAGACTATATAGTGACTAGTGTAGATACAAAGGCAATGACTCACTATGCTCTAGGATTAAATTGAACTATTGAAGTACGACTGGCCCATGTCCATGTGCCCTGAAGTCCCTACCATCCAACCAAGAAAGCGGTTGATCTCTCTAGACCAAAACCGCAGCAGCAGCAGCAGCCAAACTAAGCATCATCCATCCAATAGAACAGTCCTACATCTGTGTAAGGAAGCCCATAACTTCGCTGTAACACAAATAGGAAACATTCCAAAGTCACATGTTCGTACCAAGTGAATGCTGGCTCAAGGCTCATAATAGTATCTTGTTTCCTCTCTTGGCGGCTTGGCAATGTTGCGTTTATCCCTATGTGGTGAGGTGTACCTTTTAAGTCATGCAGGTACCTGAGAAACACTTGGATTGCAAAAGACAATGCCTCCCTACACAACTTCTGACGATACTTCTGTACTCAAGTGAAACAAACTTTGTTTGCATGGGTTACTCTCTACTTTAGGTGACTCAGAGTAGATTACTTCCTTGATTGCCTCCAAGGACAGAGATATAAAGAGGCTAAAAGTAGTAACTTTACAACAATTTGGAACTCTTATTAGAGAACCCATAGAAAAAAGTCTACAGAGCAGAGGTAACAACCCTACAATCAGAGAGGTGAAAAAATCCATATGAGAAAGCCAACCATGACCATCTGATGAATTAGAACACTATATATACGCTCAAAATAGTGATAGAAGTAGATCATAGTCACGAAAAAACTCTATAGTACTCAGAAACAAAGTGGCGAGAAAGAAAGTAGTCCACGGAACTATTTGGACCCCGAAAAAATGTGAATGCATATGTCACGATAGCTACAATGAGCTGTCAAAGGAATGGAACGCTAAAACGAAAGTAGGTGAGTTTGTCGCATCTGATGCTTTTCTCCGGACGCCCGGCCTTTTCCTTACGACCATATCCCACGCCTTCCAAATGTTATGCATGAGACGGCCATCGTTCACGCACCATGTACATTTGGCTGCAGGAGATAGAGAAATTCAAAATGACGCAAGAATCTAGACACTAAACTTTTTTTCTCCCATCTTTCGGCGCATAAGTAGGATATATCTCCATGACAACCAAACAAGAATGGTGACAAAGGTTGCAAATCACATGGGTAGAGAGGGTTCATTGTCTAGAAGCTCTGGAGTGGACTCCTGATAACATATCATCCCTTACCCGTCCGTCCAAAGGCTTGAGACATCTGACGTTCATGCACTGTCGTCTGAACTTGGGGTAGAGAATTCTAGGCCGCTGCATCTTTGCAGGCACTTTAGGCTGCTTTCTTCGTAAAGCTTGAGGCGGTGACAAACTTAGTTGCATAAGCAACAAAATTGTTACCTTACGGTGGCCGGAAGAAAAAAACCAGCTGTCACTGCGTCTCCAACAAACGGTCGCGTACGTTGAAAGGTGGTCACACCAAACGTGACTTCTTTTTTTCAATTGCGTCCTTAATTATATGGGTATTATCATACACACCTTCTGGATTTCTTATCGAAGGACTGGTTTGTCTTACACTTTGAAACAAGGGGTGCATTTGAAAATTGTTACCCGACCGCAGTCCTCACCGCATCCGTTCTTCTTAAACCCGGCATGGCCATCGCTGCTCTACACAACATCTTCCCAAGAAGGCCATCCATCGGAGCTTAGAGAGAGAGAGAGAGAGAGAGAGAGCGAGAGAGAGAGAGAGAGAGCAAAGCTTGTGAGAGCTTGAGGCGTGCAGCCATGGCTGTCCTCGGCACCGCGGCTGTCGAGGTGTTCATCCCGGTGGCGGCGTTGATTGGCATCGCGTTCGCGGTGCTGCAGTGGTATGTGGTTGCCAGGGTGGCCGTCGCTTCGCATGGTGGCGCCGCTGGAGGAAAGCGTAGGGGAGGAGGAAGCGGCGTGCGGGAGGAGGAGGAGGAGGAAGACGGCGTGGATCGCCTGGCCGTGGAGGCCCGGTGCGCCGAGATCCAGCAGGCCATTTCCATCGGCGCCACGTCGTTCCTCCTCACGGAGTACAAGTACCTCGCCGCGTTCATGGCGGCGTTCGCGGCGGTGATCTTCCTGTTCCTGGGCTCGGCGAAGCGGTTCAGCTCGCGGCCGGAGCCGTGCGCGTACGACCCGGCGCGGGAGTGCCGGCCGGCGCTGGCGAACGCGGCGTTCAGCGCGGTGGCGTTCCTGCTGGGCGCGCTCACCTCCGTGCTATCCGGGTACCTCGGCATGCGCGTGGCCACGTTCGCCAACGCGCGCACTACGCTCGAGGCCCGCCGCGGCATCGGACGCGCCTTCGCCGTCGCGTTCCGGTCCGGCGCCGCCATGGGGTTCCTCCTCGCCTCCAGCGCGCTGCTCGTGCTCTACGCCGCCGTCAACCTCTTCGGGATCTACTACGGCGACGACTGGGGCGGCCTGTACGAGTCCATCACCGGCTACGGCCTCGGCGGCTCCTCCGTCGCCCTCTTCGGCCGCGTGGGCGGCGGCATCTACACCAAGGCCGCTGACGTCGGCGCCGACCTCGTTGGCAAGGTCGAGCGCAACATCCCCGAGGACGACCCTCGCAACCCCGCGGTACGCACGTCACTGTCACGCTCTCTGCATGCAAGATCCAAGTCCATTTCCTACACGTATCTCAAAGCAGCTCTCTTGTTTCATTTCATCATCTAGTAGTAGTGGAGATTAGAAGGAAGATGCCACGTACGCATACATGCAGCACACACCAGTGCGTACTGCTGAATGTAAAATCCAAAAAAAAAGCCTAAAATTATGAAAGGTCCGACAAATGTATGACTTCACTAGTAACCGATGGTCGTCAGTGTTTGCACATCTATTACTTGTAAATGTGGTCACCTACGATGTGGGCGGCGTTGCTAGGATGGTTTGGACATCACACTACATGTAAGATTCAAACCTAGAGCAGATCAAACTGCATAACATAGTAAGGAATTGCGAGGTTACCATAAATCCACTGAACTGAAATGGTAAATAATAACTACCTACTGCTTTTTTTTTTCTTCTAAAACGATCGCAGCAGAGCTTTGCTACATAAGAGAGATGAAATAATAGTACCTAATCCATGATGTTTGTTGTATGATGTGTGATTGATCGAACGAACGAAGGTGATCGCCGACAACGTGGGGGACAACGTCGGCGACATCGCCGGGATGGGGTCGGACCTGTTCGGGTCGTACGCGGAGTCGTCGTGTGCGGCGCTGTTCGTGGCGTCCATCTCGTCGTTCGGGGCGGAGCACAACTTCCCGGCGATGATGTACCCGCTGCTCATCAGCGCCGTGGGGTTGCTGGTGTGCGCGCTCACCACGCTCGTCGCCACCGACGTCACCAAGGTCAGGGCCACCGACGAGGTCGGCCCGGCGCTCAAGCGGCAGATCCTCATCTCCACCGTGCTCATGACCGCCGGAATCGCCGCCGTCACCTTCCTCGCCCTGCCGGACCGCTTCACCCTCTTCGACTTCGGCAACGAGAAGCACGTCAAGAACTGGTACGTGTCATCAGAGACTATATATACCCACTGCAGTACATGTTATTTCTGGTAACAAATCAAACACAAAAAGGATTTTAAAGTTTTTTATAAAGCTGAATTATATATGCAAATAATGGATGCAGGCACCTGTTCATCTGCGTGTCGGCCGGTCTGTGGGCTGGCCTTATCATCGGCTACGTCACCGAGTACTTCACGAGCAACGCGTACGCGCCGGTGCAGGCGGTGGCGCGGTCGTGCCGGACGGGCGCGGCGACGAACGTGATCTTCGGGCTGGCGGTGGGGTACAAGTCGGTGATCGTGCCCATCGTGGCGATCGCGGCGGCCATCTACGCCGGGTTCCGGCTGGCGGCCATGTACGGCATCGCGCTGGCGGCGCTGGGCATGCTGAGCACCATCGCGACGGGGCTCGCCATCGACGCCTACGGGCCCATCAGCGACAACGCCGGCGGCATCGCGGAGATGGCCGGCATGCCGCACCGCGTCCGCGAGCGGACCGACGCGCTGGACGCGGCGGGCAACACCACGGCGGCCATCGGCAAGGGGTTCGCCATCGGGTCGGCGGCGCTGGTGTCGCTGGCGCTGTTCGGCGCGTACGTGAGCCGCGCCGGGATCACGGCGGTGGACGTGCTGAGCCCGCGCGTGTTCGTGGGCCTCCTGGTGGGCGCCATGCTCCCCTACTGGTTCTCGGCGATGACGATGCGGAGCGTGGGCAGCGCCGCGCTGCGGATGGTGGAGGAGGTGCGCCGCCAGTTCGACGTGATCCCGGGCCTCGCCGAGGGCCTCGCGACGCCGGACTACGCCACCTGCGTCAGGATCTCCACCGACGCCTCGCTCCGCAAGATGATGGCGCCTGGCGCGCTCGTGATGCTCAGCCCGCTCGTCGCCGGCACGCTGTTCGGGGTCGAGACTCTCGCGGGTCTCCTCGCCGGCGCGCTCGTCTCCGGCGTCCAGGTGGCCATCTCCGCCTCCAACAGCGGCGGCGCATGGGACAACGCCAAGAAGTACATCGAGGTATATTATATATGCAAGTTCATCTGTTGATCGATGCAATGGCATCGGATTTGGAGTAGCAACCAATCCAATAGAGATTAAAGCAATGCGGTTGTTTGCAATGATACGTGCTGCAGGCCGGCGTGTCAGAGGAGGCTCGGTCGCTGGGGCCCAAGGGGTCGGAGGCGCACAAGGCGGCGGTGATCGGCGATACAATCGGCGACCCGCTCAAGGACACCTCGGGCCCGTCCCTCAACATCCTCATCAAGCTCATGGCCGTGGAGTCGCTCGTCTTCGCGCCCTTCTTCGCGGCGCACGGCGGCATCATCTTCGACCGCCTCTGATCTGACCAGCTAGCTAGCTATTCAGATCGTGCATGCCGCCGCCCTTAGCTTGGACGGCGAAGGCGCCCTTGACCTGCCTTGCGGTTGCGGTGATCGCTAATAATAACAACTGCCCTGTAGCTTGCATTGCGACCGTGCTTGTAAAAGTGATGACGTTGATGCCTAGTTCCAGTAAATCCAAGACTCCAGACTCTCGATCGTGTCTGTCTCTCTGCTTAATCCTGAGAGTATGCTTGCTTTTTTTTTGAAGGAAAGTATGCTTGCTTTTGGTATGCTGCGATGTGCGAATGCTAGTATGCTGCTGCTGCTGCTGCTGGATCTGCTGGATTAAATGAACTTGAAGCAAGCCTGTCAAGAACTTCCATTCAAATCCAAGAGCCTAGCGAGGGAACATCATCTTGAGCAGTAGTATTATGGAAGATCGTTGAGAAGTAGCTCCATTTTTGGGCTCCGATCCCCAAACCCAATCTAGTTGCTTTAGGAAACGGATAGGCAGAGCAAAGATGAAGTGGAATTGGTTTCTTCGAGATAAGGAGATTACGTTCACTGGCTATCAACGAATGTAACCCAGTTTTATGATTACATACTACTACATAAAACACCTTCGGTTCGGGCTTTTAGTCCCGGTACCAATTGGGCCCACGACTAAAGGGAGCATTAGTCCCGGGTCCAATTGGGGGGTGGAGGGCTTTAGTCCCGGTTGGTGGCTCCAACCGGGACTAAAGGGTTGCTTTTAGTCCCGGCTGGTGACACCAGCCGGGACTAGAGGGCGCGCCCGCCTTTAGTCCCGGCTGGTGGCTTCAGCCGGGACTAAAGGGGACCTTTTAGTCCGGGTTGGAGCCACCAGTCGGAACTAAAAGGTCCCCTACAAATATCATCTTCCTCCCCCAGCTCGGCCAAGCTATGAACAAAGCTCGTTCATGGCGCCGGCCGGATCTAGGGAGGTCATGCCCCTTTTTTCTCGAATTTTGAAGATTTAGCTTCTCCAAGTGGTCTAAAAGGAGCATATCTTCATCCTCTCATCTTTCACGGTTAGTATTTCTTATTTCATCCTTTATACATAGAGAAATTTGAGTTTTAGTGGAATGGAGAGATGGGTGAGTTTTGTTTTTTTAGCACAATTGAGATATTGATTTGTTAGTAGTTTGTACTAGTATGTTTTAGGAAATACAGATTTAGTTTTTAATTCATATTTATACTTTAGTTAATTAGTTAGTTCATATTTATACTTTAGTTAATTTATATTTATACTTTAATTAATTAGTTAGTTCATATTTATACTTTAGTTATTTAGACTTTAGTTAATTTATATTTATACTTTAGTTAATTAGGTAGTTCATATTTATATTTTAGTTAATTTATATTTATACTTTAGTTAATTTATATTTATACTTTAGTTAATTAGTTAGTTCATATTTATACTTTAGTTATTTAGACTTTAGCTAATTTATATTTATAATTTACTTAAATAGGATGGTAATTTTTATTTATTGCTTAGTGAATTAGGATGGTAATTTTCATTTATTTCAAAAATAAACTTACTATTTGTTCTACTTATAAAAAATTGACTAAACTTGCAGATGGACCGGCAATGGATGTATAACGCCGACAGACGTTCAGGTGACTTCTTTCAAGGCATGCATCATTTCCTATATGTGGCAGAGCAAAACAAAAAAAAACGGTTTCATAAGTTACCCCTGCGGGGTCTGCAAGAACCAGAAGAAGCACAGTTCAAGAAAGATCATTCATAGCCACTTGATTAGACATGGTTTCATGCCTGGCTACAGTTGTTGGACTAGCCACGGTGAAAGAGGTGTTATAATGGAAGATGGTGAAGATGAGATTGATGACAACATTCTCGGATTTGCTAAATACCCTGCTCTTGCTGATAGTACAATGGGTGATGCTGAGGAAGAGGATGGAGAAGATGCGCCTGCAGATGATCTTAGTCAGATGTTGCAAAATACAAAGGACACAAGCGAAACTGAGAAAGAGAGGTTGAAGTTCCAGCGCATGGTAGAGGACCATCGCAAACCTTTGTATCCGGGTTGCGAAGAGGAACTCAAAAAACTCGGGAGCACATTGGATTTGCTGCAATGGAAGGCCAAAAATGGTGTATCGGACAAGGGTTTTGGTGAGTTACTAAAAATCGTGAAGAAGGTGCTTCCTAGGGATAACGAATTGCCCTCGACAATATACGAAGCAAAAAAGCTCGTTTGCCCGCTGTGGTTGGAGGTGCAGAAGATACACGCATGTTCGAATGACTGTATCCTGTATCGTGGTCCCGAGTACGAGAAAATGGACGCGTGTCCGGTTTGCGGCGCCTTGCGGTACAAGATCAGAAAAAACGATCCTGGTGATGTAGAGGGAGAGCCTACCAAAAAAAGTTCCTGCCAAGGTCATGTGGTATTCCCCTATAATACCACGTTTGATGTGTTTTTTCAGAAACAAAGAACATGATCAGATGATGCGATGGCACAAAGAAGTATGCAAGCGAGACTCAAAGTTGAGGCACCCTGCCGATGGGTCCCAGTGGAGAAAAATCGACTGAACATTCAAAGACTTCGCAGAAGATCCAAGGAACATAAGGTTTGCTTTAAGTACGGATGACATGAATCCTTTTGGTGAAATGAGCAGTAGCCATAGCACTTGGCCCGTGACTTTGTGTATGTACAATCTTCCTCCATGGTTCTGCATGAAGAGGAAATTCATGATGATGCCTATTCTCATACAAGGCCCGAAGCAACCGGGTAACGACATTGACGTGTATCTCAGACCATTGGTTGAGGACTTTTACAATTGTGGGGCGAAAATGGTGTACGTATGTGGGATGAGCACAAACAAAAAGAATTTGACCTACGAGAATTACTGTTTGTAACATGCGATGTGAGCAGTAACACATGGTCAACAACTGGTTCACGCCAGTTACCAACTTGCCTGCCCAAGCCAGTAACACGAATCCATCCTGCGATTCCTGCCCACCAAATATGTGCAAGCTATAGCAAAGCATTTTCGAACTCGAAATGTTGCGGAGACCTTGTTTACTTGCGGTGAGAAAGTTACAAAAATTACTGTAATAATTGTAAATCAAAGATTATAAGGACCAAATATGATCTAATTATAAAACTAATTACACGAACGGACGGAAAATCATGAGACAAATCTATTAAGCCCAATTAATCGGTCATTAGAGATTGCTTACTATAGCACGATGTTGTCTAATCATGGTTTAATTAGGTTCATTAGATTTCTCTCGAAATTTCACCGGGGTTAGATTCACGTTTAATACTCCTAATTAGTGTTCAAATATTCGATGTGATGAATAAATAGTGAAAAGTTGCAAAACTTACGGCAACTAAAGGGCATGTTTAGTTGGTGGAGAAAGTTTATGAAATTTACTGTAGCAATTTTAAACTGAAGATTAGGAGGACTAAACATGATCTAATTATAAAACTAATTACACGGATGGACGGAAAATCGCGAGACAAATCTATTAAACCTAATTAATCCATCATTAGAGAATGTTTACTGTAGCACAACGTTGTCTAATCATGGTCTAATTAGGCTCATTAGATTCGTCTCGTGAAGCGGGGTTATGGAATGGGTTTTATCATTAATTCACGTTTAATATCCTTAATTAGTGTCCTAACATTTGATGTGACGAGTAAATAGTGAAAAGTTTGAAAAGTTTGTCTAACTGAGGGCCTGTTTAGTCTAGTAAGTTTCAGAAAGTTTCGAAAGAAAGTTACCATTGAAAAGCGTGTTCTATGAGAGAAGGCACGGTTGTTAGTGTGGAAAAAATTACAGTTTCAATAGAAACTTTCTCAACTAAGGGCCTGTTTAGATGGCCAAGTTGCCAAAAAATTTTGTCATTTTTCACTATTTATTAAAAGGAATCTTACATGCATGGAGTATTAAATGTGTGTTAATGCCAAAACCCATTCCATAACCCCTAGGTAACTTTTCGATACGAATCTAATGAGCCTAATTTGGCCATGATTAGACAACGTCGTGCTACAGTAAACAATCTCTAATGACGGATTAATTAGGCTTAATAGATTCGTCTCGCAATTTCCCGTCCAACCGTGTATAGCGCCTTATAATTAGATCATGTTTAGCCCTCCTAATCTTCGATTTAGAATTGCTACAGTAAACGGTAACTTTCATTTCTACCCATCTAAACAGGCCCTAAACAGGGCCTGAACATGCCTAAACAGTCTGGATCTTACGACGCAAGCAAAGCCACTGACCTGGGTTCCGTATATATAAAAATGGAGCCCCAGCCCCGTCATCTTCATCGCCTCCTCTGGTAGAAATTTGAAATCCAAATCCCCAGCTCTCGTTCTCCCTGCCCCCAAATCCCCCCTTCTTCCTGACCCCAAATCCCCCATCTCCCCCCAAAATCCCTCACCAAATCCCCCACCTCCCCTCCCCTCCTCCCGTGAGCTCGTCGGCGATGGACGTGAGCACCCTCGACGGCGACCTGCTGCGCCGCATCTGCAACGCCCTGCTCTGCAGGGCGGACCGGGCGAGGATGGCCGCAGTTTGCCGTTCCTGGCGCGTCGCTATCAGAATGGTGTGAGGATCTCGAAGAGGATTCGAACGAAAATGCAATGGAAACGCAAGAACAGGGAGGATTCAACCCGGAAACATGATGTAGCAGTAGGATAGCAGCTGACTATTCAGTAATCCAACAAGTTAAAGGGGTCCGGATTACAGAGATCAAGCCGGAGTAGCGAGATCGGCAGCTAGCTACGACTACTACTACCTAGGGTTCATACCCGAGTTCTTCCTTAGCTTTCCCCTTCGTCTCCCGATCGGTTTTATACCCGATTCATTACAGACGCAATTACATTAGCGAATACTGTTTAACACCCGACAATTACATTAGCGCGGGAATGAGTTCCATTAGAACCTCCGCCGTTGGATGACAGATGAACGGTTGGAGCAAAGTCGACGAAGCGGTAAGTTGGACGCCGACTCTGAAGACTGACGAACTGAATGTGAATGCCGAATGAACTCTAAAGAAGCCTGACAAAGCCCCCCTCTGAACATCCCTGTCCTCAAGGATGAAAGGATGGAAAGACTTTCCTGATGAATGATGCGTCCTCCCATGTTGCCTGTGCTTCTGGTAAGTTGCTCCATTGAATCAGCCATTGGATGACAGGTTCATTGTTGCGAGGTATCATTCTTCTCTGAAGAATTGCAATTGGTGCCACCTTAATGTTGCCATGATCATCAACAAGTGGTAATTCTTTGCTAGGTACTGCCTTTGGACCCAAATGCTTTTTCAGTTGGCTTACATGAAAGACATTATGTAAGGAGCACCCTTCAGGTAGTAGTAACTTATATGCAGCTTTACCAACTGTCTCCAGTACACGAAATGGTCCATAGTACTTTGAATGTAATTTCAAGGATTTATGAGTACTGAGAGAAACATGCCTGTAAGGTTGAATCTTCAAGTAAACCATGTCCCCAATTTGGAACTGTCTTTCAGACCTGTGCTTGTCAGCTTGCACCTTGATTCTTGCTTGAGCTTTGATCAGATTGTCCTTAATGACTTGTGATGCTAATGCCCTGTTCTGTACTTGTGCTGATTCAGACAACCCAGGACAATCAGGCAAAACCACTTCAGCTACATGCGGAGGAGGAAAGCCATACAATGCTTGGAAGGGAGTCATCTTGAGAGAAGTATGGTATGATGTATTGTACCACCACTCAGCAAGTGAAAGCCAATGATGCCACCTTTTGGGACTGTCAAAACACATACACCTGAGATAATTTTCCAAGCACTGATTTACTCTCTCAGTCTGACCGTCTGTTTGTGGATGGTAAGCTGAAGTTAGATGTAACTGAACTCCCAATGTCTGAAAGAGGGATTGCCACACATTGCTTGTAAATATAGGATCCCTGTCTGTTAGGATTACTTTTGGAAGTCCATGTAACTTGAATATATTTTCCAGGAACAGATTCACTACATCCTGAACAGTGTATGGGTGTTGTAAAGATATGAAATGTGCATACTTTGTGAATCTGTCCACAACCACTAGTATGACATCCTTGTTTTGTGACTTTGGCAATCCTTCCACAAAATCCATGGAGATATGAGTCCATGCCATGTCAGGAATGGGTAAAGGCTCAAGTAATCCAGGATAAGGAACATTTTCACTTTTGTTTTTCTGACAGATTGGGCATATCTTGACATACTCTTTGGTTTGGTTACTCATGTTTGGCCAATAGAAAACCAATTTTAGCCTTTGATAAGTTGCTCTTTCTCCTGAGTGTCCCCCCAGTGCAGATTTATGAAAGCTTTCAAGTAATTGCTGCCTCAGTGTTCCATTGTTTCCAATGACCAGTTTGCCTTTGTATCTCAGTAAACCATTGCTATATGTGTAGTGGGGTACTGCCAATGGGTCTAAACTGAGTTTGGTAATTAATTCCAAGCATTTTTGATCTGTTGTGTAACTTTCAGTAACTTGTTCCATCCAAACTGGTACAGCTATAGAAATTGCCATGACTTCAGTTGCATGGTTGGCTCTGGACAGTGCATCTGCCACTTTGTTCTCTCTTCCCTTTTTATACTGCACTGTATAATTGAAACCCAAAAGTTTGATGAGTAGCTTATGTTGTATCCCCTCAACTAGCCTTTGCTCATGAATGTATTTAAGACTCTGTTGATCAGTTCTTATAATGACTGAAGAACTTGCCAAATAGTGCTTCCATTTCTTAAGAGCTTCCAAAATTGCCATAGCTTCTTTTACATAGGTGGAAGCAGCTGCAGCCTTGGGTCCCAATGTTTTACTCAAGAAAGATATTGGCTTCCCTTTTTGCATCAGGACAGCTCCCAACCCAACTCCACTGGCATCAGTTTCCAAGATGAAAGGTTCAGAAAAATCAGGCAAGGCTAAGATGGGTGGTTGTGCCATTACTGTTTTGAGATGATCAAAAGCTGCTTGCTGTTTACTTGACCATTCAAATGAATTTTTCTTTAATGCATCAAAAAGTGGTCGACAGATGACTCCATACCCTTTTATAAATCTTCTATAGTATCCAGTCATGCCTAAGAAGGATCTTAGTTCAGTAATAGTACTTGGAGCAGGCCACTGCTGAATAATGGAGATCTTTGTTGGGTCAGTTGATACACCTTCATCACTGATAATATGTCCCAGGTATTCCACTGAGGTTTGGCAAAAGGAGCACTTGGCTAACTTAGCATATAATTTGTGCTGCCTGAGAAGTTCTAGAACTGTCCTTAAGTGCATGATATGTTCCTCCAGAGTTGTGCTATAAATCAGAATATCATCAAAGAAAACTAATGCAAATTTTCTAAGCACTTCAGCCAAGACTGTGTTCATTAGTGTCTGAAAAGTTGCAGGGGCATTAGTCAGCCCAAATGGCATAACTATGTATTCAAAATGGCCCACATGTGTTGTAAATGCAGTTTTATAGATATCCTCCTCTTTCATTCTGATCTGATGGTATCCAGATCTGAGATCTATCTTGGAAAAAATTTTTGCTCCAAATAACTCATCAAGTAAATCCTCAATGATTGGAATTGGATACTTGTTTTTCACTGTATTTGCATTCAGCTGCCTGTAATCAACACACAACCTCCAAGTTCCATCTTTTTTCTTCACTAAGATGACAGGAGAGGAATAGGGACTGGTGCTAGGTCTGATCATATTAGATTGCAGCAAGTGCTGAACTAGTGCTTCCATTGTGCTTTTCTGATGATGAGGAACCCTATAAGCCCTTTGATTGACTGCCTTAGTATTGTCAATTAAGGGAATATGATGGTCTACTGATCTCATTGGTGGCAGTTCTTGTGGTTCTTGAAAAACATCTTCATATTCATGCAGAATTGACTGTATTTGTGGTGGCAAAGAAACTGTGTTAGTGTCAACAGAAGGATTATTTGTATTCAACATCACCACAGCTCCAATAGCCTTTTTCTTCAGAAGATTATATAACTTTTTCTGACCAATCACCAATGCACTGTCCTGTAAGGTTTCATCTTGTAATGTGACAATTGTATTTCCATGTTTTGTTACAGAGAGTTCTCTAGTTCTTAAATTGAGTCCCACTGGACTATGAGCATAAATCCAATCAACTCCTAGTATCACATCATAGCCTTGTACTTCCAAAAGTCTGAAATCAGAAACAAATTCATGACCTTGTATAGTATAGTGGCAAGCCACACAAGAAGATTGGCTGAGCATGTGAGTTCCATTAGCTGCAATTACTTTCACTTCTGGTACTGTTTGTATTTGGCAATTTGCTTTAATTGCAAATTTAGAGCTGATGAAAGAGACATCACTTCCACTGTCTACCAAAGCTGTAGCTGTTTTAGTACCAATGTTGAGCTTCAAAGTGAATGTACTCGCTAAAGAAGTAGAGCCTGTGAGTGCATGCATGGACACTTGCAAGGTTGGAGTAGGATTGGCATCGAAATATTCCTCCTGTTCAGAAGGTGTGCTGTCTTCCACCACTGCTACTTCTTCTTTTCCCTCCTCATTCTGCACTAGAATAACTGAGAAATTTTGCTTTCCTTTGCACACTTTTGCATGGCCTGGTATCCAAGGTTCTCTACATTTGAAACATTTCCCAGCTGCTCTCAGTTCTGAAATGGTGTTTGATGGCAATTCTTTGGTGGGTACTTGTTTTGGATCAGACACCCACTGCTTTGGTGGTCTTGCAGAAGAGTTGAAAGAAGAGTACTTCTTTGGGGCAGGAGTAACTTGTTCCAATCTCTTAGCTAACCAATAAGCTCCAGTAAGAGAATTAGGATGATGGCACTGGACATGTGGTTGGATGTAATCTTTAAGACCAGCTACAAAACTAGAGATAAAATAGCTGTCATGAAGAGATGGATTGTTTCTTTTCACCATTCCCATCAATTCCTCGAACTTATCCACATATTCTGTAACTGTTCCCAGCTGTTTCAGATTGTGAAATTGGCCAACTATCTCAAATGTTGAAATTTCATTGAATCTATCTCCCAACATTCTACAAAAATGGTGCCATGGTAACACATTTGGATTGCAGCCCAATCCCCTCCACCAATATTCAGCTCTCCCTGTGATGTACATTACTGAAAGCTTAACTCTATCTTCAGTGGGAACCCCAACTAATTCAAAGTATTTTTCAGCTTTTCTTATCCATCCATCTGGATCTGACCCATCAAACTCTGGAAAGCTGAGTTTTGGTCCTTTAGCAATGGTTCTATGCTCAGAAGAAAAATGTGCATGATAATTATGGTTGTTGGCTGGTGAAGGCAAGTTGTGTTTGTAGTGCTGATGCTGGTACTCATGCTCTTCTTGGTTCTCAAATTCCCCTCCATGCCATGGTTCCCCAGTATCATGCTGTATCAATGCATTTTGCATAGTATCTCCTGCCTTGTGGTTACTGGTGTGCATTTTTGCAAAATGGGAAGACTCTGGACCATGCATATGATTGATCTCCACTCTTCTCATATTTGGTGGCACATAAAACTGCTGCTGAGCTATATGTGGTGCTATACTATGTTTCTGAGCAGTAGTAGTTACCTTGTGGTCAAGCTTGACTTCAGGCTTGTGATCAGAAGGTAGTACTGGCTTGGATGGCTTGACACTTGACCCTTTGTCCTCCACTGGTGATAGTCCTGCAGCAACCCCTTTGTTTGTGATCATGGACATGAGTTTGTCCAACTGGTGCAACATCAAAATTTATCTCTTGCAATATTAGAAAACACATGCATTAAATTAATTAATTTTGATCCGATTCTGGGATGGAACATTACCGGCGCAACAAGATACCATGTTTCATACAACATCCGCCGGGCACAACATATATACATGGATAGTAAGTACCTTGTGCGTCCGATTAAGTCCAAAACCAAACAAAAAATGCTTATCAAGAATTCCAATTTGTTTAAATTTCATATAAAAACTGAACCTGCACATAATTAAAATAAAGAAAACTCGAACAAACATTGAAAAAATCAAAAAGAAAACTAAGTTATGCTACAAAGGTTTACTATTTTGTTTTCAGTTAAAGAAAAAATTAATTTTATTTAAATGTAATTAGCATTCAGCCATTTTTAAATAAAGGAATAGTTCATATCGCGGCCTCTACATCAAATGCAATGTATCCGGCCTTCATTAAAAGAAGAGACCACATATAGTCAAATCTAACATGCATGAAAGCAAAGGTGAACCAATAGCGTATTCTATTATTAATCCGCCATTATTTTTTGTGAAGATCTCCATAGACCATAGATATTGTCTCCAAAGCACGACATGCCATAGCAACGCAAAGACAGACATGATATCCTTGATATGAACATAACTACAGGCACGTCTTGAAGGTTGATTGGGTAGCTAGAGTAAATTTATTGCGACTCGTTAGACTATGCTCAATAATTAATCAGAAGTACACATTTCACCATTGATAGTGACTTCGCAATTTGGATGTAGTGAAATATTATTCTATGACCATATGGTAGCTTGCGTCTATATATATAATTGGGCAGGTATGGAAAGTTGAGTGTGCATGCATGTGACTGCTCGCAAGCTAAGTCTTTAACATCACATGAACTAGAAAGAAACCCCGCGCGTTGCTGCGGAATATGTAGAGGGCATTCTGGATATGTTGTAGGCATACATATTTTAATTGATGGATGACTAATTGCTGGATGACTAATTGTAGGTATATACTTTGCCCTTGATCCATACTATTATTAGAACTTGCATTTCTGCATGGTGTCAAACAGTTTTGGGTTGTGCATTCTCTAAGGGTGAGGTACTTTGGGAAGTCTAAAAAACTCAAAGAACAAAAATTAAAATATGTATGTCCACAGTAATATGGGGAGAGGTGAAATTTGAAAAACTAAAAAATTAGAAAATGATCGACTGCCATAATTGAGTATGTAGATAACATTTAAGAACTATTGTCTATGGTGTAATGCATATAGATCGATATGCATTTTTGTTACCTGAATGATGGGCAGAGACCGAATGGTGAAGCACCCAGGAAAGGAATCACCCGCAGGGAGAGAAAGACCAAAAACAAAACCTTTTGGAACTGTTGTCGATTGTATAGTGGTTCTGTTACCTGAATAATTGACAATGAGTCATGGAAATCACCTACAAAGAGAGGTCCATTGCAAGATCAGAGTTGATACACTTGATATAGGAAAGCATGAATGTTAGAGGCATTCCATCGAACAGGTTCAATGCATATATGAAAGACTGTATAGATGTCTGCCCTGTTATA
>CM014272.1:70359436-70373139 GCA_004135705.1 Alloteropsis semialata | reverse complement strand
TTATAAATATATAGGGGAAGTGACGACAATATAGAATTCTATATTAAAATAATAGTTCAAACTTAGGGTTCATTAAACAATTCAAGACATAAATGTGATGCAAAGTGAAAATTTAAATATTATAATTGTGTATGAAAACATTATAGAGTAATTACTAACAAAGATCTATCACAATCAAATGAAAATAATAAGTATATATTTATATAGGTATTGTGTTCGAATATTTAAACAAATGAGAGATAGCTCATAATAGTTTGGTAGAAATGTAGCCTTAATTTTTTAATTGGAGACTCCGCATTAGTTTTCACGAGACACGCTAGAAAAAGGACAAATCCTAGAAATTCTCACAAAATCAGAAACGCCAATCATGTAAACTCTAATAACCATAGTCATTGGTCTATTATATTTTTAAAAACGTTACACACTACTGTCATTATAAAAGTATTCTAAAATAAATTTAAAAAATGTATCTAAATTATCAAGCTATGCCATTATAAAAAATAATTTAAATTAACCTCATAGTTTTTATCTAATTTACTCATGCATACAATTAGAAAGGATATCTTAAAATGACATTCAAAATTTGTATCTAAGTTACCCACGTATGTTGTTATTAAAGATAACATAAACTAAACACCTAAATCTTAATCTAATTATCTTCATTTGCATCCTACTGAAAAGTCCAAAAGTAAACTGATATATGATTCTAAATTAAGATAATTTATCATTGTTAACATAGAAATAATAAGTTAAGGTATATACGCATCATGAGTGTCACTATGTAGACCATTTATACATGTACTAGCAACCTTGCCATGCGTTGCTACGGATGAAGACCGCTTATATCATTTTTCTAAGCAAGTTAAAGTAATTAACTTGCTTTTCCTAATCTGATTGTGGTATACAATGGACTACTCCTAATCCGATTAGAGGACAAGATGAAGCATGTCTAATCCGATCATGAGACATATATGACAGACCGCTGAAACATTCCTTCCTTTAGAAATAGGTAAAGATATATAGAGATAGAGATAGAGAGGTAGGGGATAAAAATCGATGGGTTCAGTTAGGACTCTGTGGCAGACCGCTCCAATTAATCCGGTTTAAAAGCATGGGCCCACTATCATAGCAGTGCTCCACGCCCTTAAACCGAGCTAATCGTGCAATCCGTCGGATACCTTTCCGATTAAACCACCTTTTCTCTCGACCGAAACAAAATAGCAGCAGTCCCACTCGAAGATGGGCTCAGGCAGTACAACTCATCACAACTTTTACAACATGGGGTTCACATAGATAATTATACAAATACAGTGCATATGTTTTAGTTATTACAAACCAGAGTTATAATACAGCGAAGTCTAAACGTCGATACACATAACATCACATGGAGCCCACATATGACATAATCCCCGCGGCCTGAGTCGGACTCAGACGGCCCCCACTCGACTGTCCAACCATCAGGGAGCACACCGGGCCAAGTCAAAGCAGCAACAGGGTCATAACCTTCACCAATATCTGAAAAGTTAAGCCACAAGCAAGGCTGAGTATACTAATACTCAGCAAGACTTACCCGACCAGATTAAAATACTAGACATGCAAGGCTTTCTGGCTGTGGGGTTTGTTTTGCCAAAAGCATCTACAAGTTGATCCTTATTTTCAATATTTTAGCCAGGTTTCAAAGTGAAACTAACAATTACTACGTTTGCCAATCTATCCAACAACAATCAGTGTAAAAAAACAATTGATTAACTATTTTTCAATATTTCTCATCTAGCAACACTTCCACCCATTTCGCCCAAGGACATTGATGTGCAACGAGAGATCAAGCAGCTTCATGTAACCGCGAAGGACGGACAACTCGAGTTGATTTTCACCATGCATGGGACAACCTAATCGTACGACCCGTGAGAGACACCCAGGACCTCACGAGGCAACCGTTCCCATCTCTCCCTGTCATCTGCCATCAGGACCCACTCCACCTGAGTGCACGCCCCAACGGACCCCAGGTGCCCGAGGCAAACCTGTGCCGCGGCCACTGCTACACTCGCCATCATCCCCCTCGCCCAATGGAGTAGGAAAGACCCGTCAGACGTCAGTTTGAATCAAGTACTAGGTTTACCAGTTTACCACATTTCCCGGCATACGATTAGTACCTTCAAAAGCTTGACCAACAAGGCCACACACTCAATGCCTTAGCCACACTTTTTCTATGCAAGCGGGGTGTTCAACCAAACAAAAAAACCGCACAAGCCCCGCTTACCGAATCTCATCAACTGATAATAAAGTAAAAACCTATATCTCGCGAGTGACAAGGCAATCACTCGACTTCTACCGATCCTAATTAAGCATGGCAGTCTAAACGACCTACACATACTAGTATTAGGACATGGGTACCTAGGGATCATGAAACTAGGGTTTCATTCAACTCCTCAAAACTTAAATGCACAACGTAAGGCATAAGTAAAGAGAGTTAGTTGTAACAGTGGGTTATGCTCCGGGGCTTGTCTTCCTTATCACCGCTGGCCTTGGACCCTTCCGAACTTTGGTTCGGATCTTGTGCAGTAGTAGTGTTCAACTCGGCAGTAGCTGGATCGTCCTCGGGCTCGACCTCGATCTCGTATATCCCGTCAACAAGGGTTTGCTCTACATTAAAATGCGGATGCATGAGATGCAGTAGTGCGACAATTCAATTACAGAATTACTGCAACAACTCACTAATACATCACTGGACAATCATTTGCGGATTATAAATAATTAAGAAGCTCACAAATAAAGTGGGGTGGGTTGCTTTTAGTTGCTAATTAAACTTTACTCAATTCTGAAATAATATATAAAGAAATCTTATTAACCCTTTTTAATATGTTATAACCACTTAAGTTACTACATAAATTAAATAAAACATCCACAAATAACCACTAGTAATACAATGGAGTTTCAATTGCTAAATCTAACATTCAGCACTCCTAGGTGCTTTACATGTTTGCAGAATTATTTTTACCACAAGAAAACTATTTATTAATTAAGTATTTCCTAACTAGTTCTTACCAAATAAAGCCTAGAAAATATATTTTCATAAACACAAATCTATACTATAAAGAGAATAACTTTTGAAAACAATTTTCACCCAACATTAGACATCCTTACCCCTCACAACCCATCACAGAAGGCCCACATGACAGCCCAAAAGTTTGACAGGGGGAGGGGGGAGATCGAAAAAAAAGATGATAGAAAATAGTTCCGACGTTTTGAGCGATTTTTTTTCACCACCCGATGTCCTTACCCGCTCGCGTACCCTCGCCGACCCGCCTCCGTGAATTATGCACGTCGATCACGCAGGCCTTCTCCTTTTGTTACGACTTTCCTTCTCCCCGGTCTTCGCCCCTCTTTATCCATCAGCCACCAACCGGGCGTCATCGAGGCCCACCGCGCGGCCAGAAACGGCGGCGCCCATCAGCCGCCGTAGATCGTCTTCTTCGTGCCAGCACTGGCCGCCGCGCCCGCACCGCACGCTCCTCCAACGCCACCTCCTTCTATTAGTGGAAGCTGGATCTGACCGCCCGGAAGAGCAACGACAGGGCGTCGTCGTCGGACGAGAACGCTGTGGCGGCGTCGGCCCGCGAGCTCGTGGCCTTGGGCAACCTGCGCGCCACGGACCTCGCCGTGTCCGCCACCAGGCCGTGCCGCGGGCTCACCCTCCTCTCCTTGCCGCACGCCGGCGTGTACCACGTCTGCAACCTCTCCACCGGCGGCGCAGGGGGCTCCCGTCCCTCCCTTCCCCTCTCTCTCCGGTCGGCCCTCTTCGGTCGCAGAGGCGCGGAGCTCGCCCGGCCGCGGAACTCAGGGGCGCCGGGCCACGGAGCAGGGCGGGCCGGCCGCGGAGCTCGCGCGGGCCGGCGGCGAAGCTCCGGCTCCCTCTCCCTCTCATCCGCCGCCCCTCCCTCTCCTTGCGATGGCCGGATCCGGGCGCCGGCGGCGGACGGCCTCCACACGCGGCCTCCACCGCCCCTCTCCTTCCGGCAGCGGCTTCGAGGGCTCCACGGCAGCGGCTTTGGGAGATGGCGCCGTAGCGGCGGGACGGGAGCAGTTCCATCTCTCCTGGGTTGCAGCTGTCGCCGCCAGTCTCACTGCAAGCGACATCGCCGCCTTCCTTCGCTTTCACCTTGCTCATTGGTATGCATTGGCGGCGGCAACCTGTTCGATCAATTGTCTATTTAATTTTTTAATTCGGCAATGTGGTGATCGATTGATGTTGATGCTTCCTCAAGGTCTAGGTATTCTACTCGATCTGTAGATGTACTACAAGCATGTGCACAAGAGCTGTCATCTTCCATGGGTGAGGAATCTGTACAATGTCTCCTTTTTCTTCAATCAATATATACATCTGTCTCTTTAGTCCATTGAATGCAGTAGCATGTGCCCCTCCCTGAGGCATTCCGATGCAGCCACACTAAGACTTCGGTCGGCAGAAGTCATTCTTTTTAGATTAATAATAATCCCCAATTTTGAAAGGAGGGGAATTAGTCTGTGTGCTGGCACTTGACTCGATCGTGTGTTTGTTGGTTCAGTGTGCATTCCTTGAAGGAACCGGCGAGGAAGGAGCCCAACAACTACTTCAGCTAAGGTCAGAATTTTTTGATACACAAGCACTGCATTCAATTTTTGCACATCAGTGTTTCCACTGTCTATTTGATTGGGTTTCTTGCCCGAGGTCTGGTACTATTGTGGCTTATCTGCACATAATACAGAATTGTGCATCGAGGTTGGATGGAATGGCAATGGCGCATTCCTAGGGCGTGGGTGGTTCTCAGTCTTCCTGCATCATGGCCCACGTGCTCACCGTCAAGGACTTCGACAGGCTCAGCCAGCTGCAATCGCAGGTAAAGGAAAGATATCTCCACCCACTATATCAATAAAAATTTAACATGATGAGCCATATATCAACCAAGCATTTCTTGAATTATTTCATCCCCCAGTTCTTGGCTTGGTGTGATCCTGAAGGGGCATTTCGCTGCTTTGGATTGATTGATTTTCATTGCAGGTGAACCTACACAGTGGATAGGATGTCTCCTGGAGGAACGACCACAGCGAGAAGCTCCTCTTCACCAGCAGCAAGGTGACTTTTTCCTTCTCCATTTTCCCTTTTCATTTACTCCCCGTGTCCAGTAATATCTAATTCTTGGAAGTTGTTGATAATAATCTGGATTAGCCTGTGTCCTCAAATTGTAGAAATATTCATTCATATGGTTAATTTCTTGTGGTCAAAAGCTACTAAAGGCTCTTTGATCATTCCGTTGGAGGTGTATGTGCTTCTGAAATTTACAGTTTGGGATGATTTGTATTCAGACACTTGCCATTCTTTCTATAGTCCACTTCTGCAATGTTCCCTGTGAGAAGGGAATAATTTCACACATATTTAGATAGTTCTATTTTTAGGATTAATATTTGTAATAGCTTTGTCAGTTGTGTTATTTTAAAATTTACAGTTTGGGATGATTTGTATTCAGATCACAGTTAGCAACGATGCTTGTTCTAGCGATTTCTAAAGCCATTCCAAAAATCAAGCAGGGGAAATGATTCGTAATTTTAGTCAGCTATCCAACTTGCCTTCGAAATTTTGACTAGGCGTGCATAGGTCGATGACATCCCACCGGAGTAGCACGCACGCGTGCTGTCCTACATGTAGTTCATGGATGACATAACTCATGCTACTGATGAGGATTTTTAGGTACGCTACCGCTACCTCTCTGTTAGAGATCTGCAAGGATTTGGTGTTTGCTGGTGCTAGGGTTTAGGTTTTACCAATTGATGACACAAACTCTGTTTTCTGAGATCAAAATGAAATATTGTCAAAGTAAGAATTAGGGCTGTAAGTAAAGGTTTATTTATTTATGTTCTCACATTAACAGCTAGCAATTTGTGCAGTGTCAAAGCTGTATAGATTGATCAAGCAAAGAAAGATGGGTATTGGACCTATGTCAAAGCTGTATGTGTCACTGGCACTGGTATGTATATGGACTTCATTTCAATATTTATTGTTACTTGCCTGATTGGTAAAATTAAGGGCTCGTTTGGTTCTGTTGCCTGCTTTGCTTGCCTCGCCTCGCCAAGCAAGGCCAGCCTTGCCCGCGCAGGCGAGCCGAATCGGCTCTCCCACGGAAGCAAGAAAAATTCTTGCCAACGTAACCCCCGAGATAAGCTCGCTAGAAATCCAAACATTTGCTTCTTCTCGATTTCTGGGCAAGCAAGGCAAGGCCAATGCTTGCCCGAAAACCAAACGTGCCCTAAGTATCCATTGATGACAGTGAATCTTTCTCATGGGCTGTGAGCTGAACAGAAATAAAGGAGTATTGCAGATTATCAGATATCATCATTGTTCCTGATATTTATAATTTCAAACCAATGTTCAATAAATGTGATGTACTTTTGTTTCATGATTTTGGGTAGGCGAGGTAATTTTTCCCAACAGTTCATCTATGATCAGCTACTGCCGCTTCATGATGAGAATAGGAACCAAGTAAAATATATTCTTTATAAAATAAAATTGTTTGATAATTGTGCTGTTGAGGTGTGTGATTGCAATTATGTTTGGGTCCACATCAAATTTTCCACAGGGACTTGAAGTTGGAGTGGAGGACATGCTGTAGGATGGCAGCGTGCTATCGCACCTAAAATCTGTGACTTTATTGGCTACTCCAAGGTAACATCTCCCACATTTTTAGTATATGTTTCCTTTTTGAAAAGTATGTATAAAAAGTGATGTTTCAAGTACTATTTGGTTGCTAAGAACGTTGAGTGATTGTCAGGACCAGTAGTCAAGTACTATTATCATGAAATATTTTGGTTTCATGCCTCTGCACATGTGTCGCAGACAGAATAGCATTCAAGAAAGAAATGATCTATCTGCACTTTAAATTCAAGGCACATGTTACTACTGCAGTTGGGGCATTATTGTGCATATTGCTCCTGAGTATCTCTCAAATGGATAGTCCCCAAACAAGAGAACATAAATCTGAGGTTGCAAACTGGATGGTTCTGCATAAGAGGCCCAAAAGGTTCTCAGAACATCCATGGAAATCCAAGGGTGTAAGTAGCCCAAAATCTATGCACAAGTAAGATTAATGTGTTATCTGTTGGTGTGCAGAGAGGAGAAAGATAGGTTCAATATAGATTAAATGTTTGCATTCCATTTCTATAGATTAAAAATAGAGTTTGTCATTTTGAGAGGTGGTGGAGGAGAAGGCTGTATTGGTGAATGAGATGTAAATGTAGCATAGGAGATGCCCTGAATGGATCAGTTTCAATAGGGCTCCTTAACATGGTAAGGTGTTTTTTTTTTGGGCCCATTTGTGAGTGCATATATGAAAATTAAGATAACAGTTTAGGTTAATTTTCTAGAGGTCTGTTGGGAGTAATTTTCTAGAGCAGCTATACAATAGCAGTTACGTAAAGTTTAGGTTAATTTTCTAGAGGTGTAGGATTGCTCTTCAATTTCATCAATTCTTCATGTAAATATGTAAAGTTAGGTTTAAGAACATAATTGCTATTGTATAGTTGTCTTGCTTGGAAATAGAAGCTCCATATCTTTTAACTTTCATTCTTTATTGCAGTGAAGATTTAATAGTAATCAGTTAGGTTTTCATGAAAGAATGATGTCTAAAATTAGTCTCTTTTTGACTATTGTGCAGTAGGATGGGCTGATAGCACAATTGCATAGTAGGCTGACCGAAGATGATTAAATGTCAAAAGAATCATAGATCGCATCCAGGTGCTCTATCACTCACCAAACTCTCTTATTCTTGATGATCCGACAATAACTGTAAGGGTGGTTATTTGAAAAAGTTGTCTCTGTTTACAACAATTTTGGTGATTGGGTGTAAGCCAGCATGGTGCCATGGCGCTCTTGAACAAATGTTGCCGTTGCCAGTGTTCTTTCAGGGCATATTCTGACTAGGTGAGAAAATAATGTGATTCGAAACTCCAAATCTGTCTGTGGAACGCATGGTTTACCGGACAGTACCCTTTCATGTATTCAATTAAAATTGATGTGAAATGCTCGATTACCAATGCGATGCATTGACTTCACTCTCTTTTTTTTTTTGTCAAGACATGTTATGTGTTGTAGACCTGCTGATACTTATTTGGTTGGGCAGCTACATATTTCTGTGACTCTACTGATCTGGCTTTATCAAAATAAAGTGGTTCCAACTTTGGATATTAGAAATATGTTTTACTTTTGTGACCTTTTCGCAGGTTGAGCACGTGACCAGCATGCTTAGACCCATAGGACAGTATTCGAACTTCAGATGATGAGTGGACGAGAATAAACTGGCTTCACCAGATTACTGTACTCAATTGTGAATTCAGAGCTTTCGGTATGTTGGATACGATGCCCTTAAAGTTGGACCTCTTTGTCTTTGTGCTTATTTTCATCATCTTTCCTGGATAGATGCTACTTCAGTGCTTGTTGCTTGCCCCAGTATCTCTTGGCATACTGCATTCAAGATCTTTACTGGTAAATACATCCTTTTTCCTTGATGTTTTTTGAGTTAGTGTTTATCTGTTGCCTCTCTATGATTCTTTTGGAAAATGGCAAGAGAACTATCTAAATTGACAATCCACATGTCTATTTAGAGGTCTAACAATGTTTAGTAGTCAAGTTCCTTTTCTTAAGAGGTATATTGTAGGCCTGCTAATTGGTTAAATGCAGACAAGGTCAACTATTGTTCTTTTGAAAGAAGAGGTATGTCCAAAACTTATATTCTGACAAAATAAATAAGCAGTTAATTTCTGTTTTTAAATGTCAGTATCACCTTAATCATATATTTCAAGAAGACTATATCTTATAATACCATTGACGAAGAGCTGGCAATGTATGCTATGTCCTTAAGCTGCTCCATCTTGTTTTATATTATTTTGTTGCGAAATATTTGGAAGAAATAAATATTGTTTGTGTATTTGCAAATATCCAATCTTTTTTCATTGTTTTTATTTGTTCAGAATGTTGACCACACAAGTCAGCAACTGGTAAGGAACAAGACAATGTTACCACAATCATCTGGATGAGTACTAAATTCACATGTACTGGTACAAGGGCAATTTATTTATATTTTGTAAGTCTTTAAAAAAACCTTAGCGGATTTCGAGCTGAGCAGTATATTGCATAACCTGATAAAACATGACTGAAGGGAGAACAAGCGGATCTTGGTGATTACATAATGTTCAACCTATTTAACTTTCTTGGAAAAATATGTGGATTATTTCAACTGGTAATTACATAATTAGCTGGAAGAATTTGATTTCTGAAACATTTTTTCAGCAATTGTGGCACTCAAGTTTTCAAAGTAGCTGGCCTAGCCATGGTGTGTTGCCTAAATGTTCATTATTTTGTGATATGTATAAACATGTGAGATGACACTTTTGTTCACGGAAACTCTATGTCGCGGCCTCGCGGGAGGCTGTCGGCTAGGCGCCTCATCCAGAACGAGGGTGCGCCCTCGTGCGGTCGTGGGTGTGCAACTGGACAAGTGCTATTAGCATTAATTATAGTAATATATAGAAGTAATCCTTTTCCCAGCGCGAAAACTCCTGCTGTGTCTCTTCAGAGGAGGTGGGAAAGCCTGGTCTTTTTTTTTCTTGTGTTAAGATAAGAAAGAGGAGCTCTGTGTAGTGTTGTGCTGCTTTTTCATGGATGGTAGGTTCAGATAATTCTGCACTCGAAATTCGTGTGTAGAAGTTTGATGAGAAGTTTAAATTGATCAGTTCAGCTCTTGTCATTTTAAATTCAGATGTAATGCATCGATAGAAGTAGCCACCTTAGAAAACGTCTTTAGCCTGATAGCTACCTAATCAGTGTGTACATCTGTGTACAGTATATAGTGATTTTTCATTTCATTGTTGCTAAGTTTCAGTCTACATTTCATTGTTGCTAAGTTTCAGCCTGCAGTTTGTAAAATGCTGATTTTCTTTCTATGCTAGATTTGAGTAACCTTAATATCTTTTTTAAGGTTTTGAAACCCAGTAATATGCTGATGTTGTTTAGTATATGGCTAGCTACTATATTGTTTAAAATGGAGAAAAAAAAGAAAAGATAAATTATGTTATTACCATGGCTGCTTCTGGGTTAAGGTCTTCTGTGCGGACAACTTTGTTTTCAATTGTATCAATTCGTGCAGTCATTACCATAATTTTTTCTTGATCTGATTTGTGGGAGAGAAGAGGTGAAAGTTCCTTAAACTCACCCTATAACATGAAAAAGGTGGAAATATCGAATTTTTTTAGAAAGGGAAAATACCCAATGCAAGCCGGCCAACCAAACACAACATTTGTTTGCCAAGCTGAACTTAGCACAATAACCAAACACATATGGCCTGGTACTATTGCAGTCGCCAGTCCCAAGCTGGACATGGCTAAATCCTATCCAGACTCACCCGTAGGGAGTTGCCGAGGACCCGTAGGGATTTTTTATCTATTGATTATAAAACTCTTGTTTCAACATTTTCTGAAAATGCTCGATGTCAATAAAATACTATGATATTGGTTAATATTTTTTGTTATTGTACACACTTGTATCATATACATCTTTTTTGTGAATGTAAAATACTTGTTTACTAGATAATTTTTTTCAAATGCGTGCGCTTTGTAAAATTTTTTCTAGATTTTGGCACCACGTTTTTCACCGTGAAAATTTCTTGGTACCTCCACCCCCACCCTTGACCCACCTCCATCAATTTCTCTGCCTTTCTCAGCAATCACACGCTAATCGTGCACTAATCCTGCACATTTCCTGTATTGAAATTTTTTGTTTGCATCAATTGAAAAGTTCGTGGAATTATCCAAGTTTGTCTTTTTCAAACCTACAAAGATCATAGCTTATTTATGTTTGCTATTTTACAAACTAAGGTAGCTTGTTTAGTGAGGCAAATTTAGATAATATCTTCACAATATTAAAGAATATTCTTAGTGTGTGTTTGTATATATATATCTTTTTAGAGTATATAAAATCATTATGTCATAATTTTAATTACTACAATATCAACATATAGCACGCGCGTGCCGCGCGGGCATTGCTGCTAGTTAAGGTAAACATGTTTCTGTGTTAGTGACAGTTAAACATATTTTTCAAGAATTTGCCAGCATTTTACCTATTTATTTTCTATTTTTCTTAACAGCCCACATTTATCACCAATTAGAAAATCATAATAAATTTTACAAACATGTTCTGATGATGAAATTTTTACTGTAACTACTATTCTACCAGAGACATTTTATGTAAATTTCTCAGATTTTTCTGAGTTGCATAGAATATTTGGTGATTTAACCATTCTTAACTAGCTAGAAATAACTTAATTCCAAATCTACCAAAATCATGAATAAGCTGTGGCCAATAGATATTCCACTCAACTCTACTGACCACAACAGATCCACCAAAAGTGGTTTTGCATTTTTGGCACATTCCTATGATTTATAAAGCAATAAACATCCTCTCAAGCATATCTTCATACATTCAAAAATACATTGGGAATCGCATAGATTATACATGCATATGATATACCACTGGAAAGATAATTTCTCAAGGATTCCAGAAAGTCCAAGTTTGGGATTTTACGATTTGTCTGTGATTTTTGGTGATTTATTGAATCTCAGCCGAATTAAAAGAAAAGAAAAACGTGAATAGTGAATTCGGTCTTTACATCCAGGCCCCCGAGGATCTGAAAATAATTACAGATCGATCCTTTCCTCGCGAATAGGTCCTTGAATCTTGCAGATAACCCCCTACAATAATCTCACTTTTAATCATAACTCCAAAATATTTACTCATAACCCCCTAGGCTTTTAGACTTTTCATTCTGGGTCCTACCTTCTTCTACCTTCGGTACAGACCGAACAGCAAGCTCGGCTCGGCTCGGATGGTCTTCTGGCCGGCGGTGAAGGGCGGCGCCGGCCCTTCCCTTGGCCTGGGCGAGCGGTGGGCAGCTGCAGCACCTCCCCCCGGCCTCTCCTGGGCGGCAGCAGGTGGCCGGCCTCGGCCACATAGGCCTGGCCGCGCGCGTGCCTGCTCGCCGGAGGGCAGCAGCGGCGCTAGGCCATTCTGGTGGGGAAAAGGGAGGGGAAAAGAGCGGGGGATGGTTAGTGACTCATGAGGATTGCGTTTTGATGCTTGGTTCGGGTGGAGGATAAGCAAGGAGTTACGATTTTGGGAATGGAGGAACTCGGCAATGGTGGCCTGATTTCTTCGATTTCCTTGCGTCTGAGCTATGGCGGAGATAGCTAGGCTCTGGAGGGCGGAGAGGGCGATGTGGGGAAGCTCTAGGAGCGAGGAATCGAGGAATGACGGGCAGAGGGGGGGTGAATTTGGTCGAGGAAGGACGGCGGTCTTTACTGTCCTCGGAGCTCGGTTATCCTTATCCCGGCCAGCTCACCATGGACATCTGGCTCGGCCAAGCGGCGCAATGGCGTGAGGACACGCACTTGGCCAGCTGGAGGGCGGCCTCGGCGTCCGTCTGAGTTCGACTCAGGCCGCGGGGATTAAATGTCATATGTGGGCTCCATGTGATGTTATGTGTATCGACGTTTAGACTTCCGCTGTATTATAACTCTGGTTTGTAATAACTAAAATATATGCACTGTATTTGTATAATTATCTATGTGAACCCCATGTTGTAAAATTTGTGATGAGTTGTACTGCCTGAGCCCATCTTCGAGTGGGACTGCTGCTATTTTGTTTCGGTCGAGAGAAAAGGTGGTTTAATCGGGAAGGTATCCGACGGATTGCACGATTAGCTCGGTTTAAGGGCGTGGAGCACTGCTATGATAGTGGGCCCATGCTTTTAAACCGGATTAATTGGGGCGGTCTGCCACAGCTGGTATCAGAGCCGAAAAATAGGCAGCGGGTGGTATGACAAGTCTTAAAAATGTTTTCTTGATTTGCGAAACTTAATCTGGATTTTTGAAAACCTCGTCGGTCACGCTAGGGTTTGATATTAATAGAACGTGAGCCCTAGGGTTTATATGGGTAGTCTTCAGGTGGCTTATATGGTATATATACTACTGACTTCCAGCACATTTATTTTCTACAATTTAATTTCTGTAACGACGCAAACAGACGTCAGGTGAGTATTGGTCGCCCATCGCCAGAGGGTGTGAATACTGGACGCTGTTCCCCAAGCAGTGGCCTACTTGGGGTGTAGTCAATATAACATTTTTGGTGTTATAATGACTGTAGTGCTTTTACTTTACTGGTTAAACTGTTGCTTTTATAATGAGCAACAGGATGTGGTTATCATATGCGGGCAACCGTATATGCGTCATCCATGTGGCGTGAGGTACATGGGGGTTGTTTGTGAGTGCTGGCACGAACGGTTCAGTGATGAAATTTTTCTGCAGGTACACTAACCACGAGGCCCTAGGTTTGTGTTCGCTAGAATATCGAATAGATATTATAAGGAGAGACGTATATATATGTGCCACCGGTTTCTAACTTCGTAAGTCCAAGAATACTTGGCAGTTGTTTCTTTTTGGTGAGGACGAATAGGACGATTCATGCATGCATCATATCATGAATAACATATAAATCATGAAATCATTAAGAAATGGGTTAGTAAGCCTCTAGGAATTTCTTAAAAATTTACCATTGAGGGAGTTCATGTCAAACCTTTAAGGGTAATTTAGAAACTTTTGACCCTGTCTGTTGGTATAAGCCTTTC
>CM014272.1:70334198-70358436 GCA_004135705.1 Alloteropsis semialata | reverse complement strand
GTTGGAGAAGTAATCATTGCAGGTGCCCTTACTCTTAATTTTCTGGTAATGCTCATTACCAAGGAAAAAACGATTTACTTATAGTGCACAAGATTGAAACACTTTCTATATTGTATTAATTGAAAGATGGATGACAACAGATGGATTTGGTCGGAGCCAGCTCTTTGCTGTCGTGAGGACAGAAATACACAGAGAGTGGTTATTCCATCTGCTGCTGTTGCTCTGCATGACTGCATCTCATAAGTAATTCTCATAGCAAGGAGGAAACAGATGAAAGGTCTGTAGAAAAAGTAGAAACGACACTGAACTTTTGAAGGATTCTAAAACTTCCTTGCGATACAATGTAGAACTAAGCGAAGAAGATTGACTAGAACTTAGAACTTGAATTTCCCCGTGGACACCGCCCTGGCCCTGTCGTTGAGTTCCTTCTCGATGTGGCGCCACACCCTATCGATGGTGGCCATGCGGGTCTTCTCGTCCAAGTCGGGATCAAAGTAGGCCTCCTCGATCTCGTCTAGCTCCTTCATCCGATCGTCGAACCCGTGGTGGTGGAGGAAGGTGGTTGGACGGTGCCGGCGACGGGGAATCACGCTTTGGTCAGATTAGGTCAGGAGCGGTGGCCAAGACAGCGAATCCGGTGGTGGAGGTGGTAGCTCGTCCAAGCGAGAGTAGTGTGTGGGAGGGGAAGGAGGGGTGGAACCGTGGAAGTGGAGGAGGATGGGGAAGAAGGAGAGAGGGAAGGGCAGGCGAGGGTGACATCATCGGCATCGCAGGCGAAGTATGCTGGCAGTGCTAGGATTCACCGCGAGGGAGATGAGCGAGAGAAAATATGCGAGGATTTATTATTTGCGCAAGCAATGGATGAATAAGAGTGTGTGAGAGTGCAATTGGAGGGCTCTCCACGAAGCGTTGGTTCTCCCCGCAGTTGGCTCCAAAAATCAAAAATCAACTTCTTTATTGTTTAGGATTAGGAGACCTGAACATTTTAGATCCGGCCTGGCCCAGTACCGATGGGTTTTGGCCCGGCCACAACTTTGGCAGTGGAAACCAAAACTAAAATTTTACCTGGCCCGAAACTGTTCAAATATTTTATTTTATTTATTTTTTACTGTAGAAAAGACCGAGCCGAAAGGAAATTCTCTGGCCTCTTGCTGCTGCCTGCTCTCTTCGCACTCCACTCCAGTTCTCACCGAACACCAAACGTCCAAACCCCTGCCAAAGTGCCAAGTAATTCCCTACCGACGCCGCCATGGCGCCGCCGCCGCCTCGCTCTCCTGCTTCCATGTTCTCCGGTAAGCACAGACCCCGAACCCTCGGACCCTGACCCCGCGCACCAAACCCTAACTCCGCTCCTTTCTCCCTCTCCTACAGTCGCAGCCCTCTCCTCATCGATGCAGGACATGCTCCTCCAGGCGGCGTACGAAGGCGACCTCCGCCTCCTCAAGAGTATGCCCCGCGCTTCCCCTTCCCCTTCCCCTTCCTCTTCCCCCGATTTCTTTCGCAATTGGTCCCCGCATGCTGATTTTGTTTTGTGGGGGTGCCGCCGCCGACCCGTTGCTTTGCAGGGCTGGTGCGGGCGCTGGACAAGGGCAGGGGCCGCCTCAGAGAGGCGGTCGAGGCGGCGAAGACGGACGGCGGCGACGGTGCGCTGCACCTCGCCGCAGGCGCCGTGCGGCTGGAGGTGTGCAGCTACCTCGTCGAGGGGCTGCGCGTGGATGTGAACGCCGTCGACGACAAGGGTCTGTCTATTTCTTTCCAATGCGTGCTTCTTAGCCGGTCCGGAATCACGCCGGCAATTCAGGATTCGCGACGGCCCTCTGTTTTCTTTTCTCTTTTGAGGCAAATTGTTGCGTGTTATTTGATCGGTGTGGCCTGGTAGCATTTTGGTTCTTTGTGCGTAGTTTACCTGATTTTTTTGGTCTAATCTGCCGGTTTCTCGTAGTTTGCCTGAGTTCTCTCGGGATTCAGTTATATGTTACGTCTGCTCCTTAAAAAAATCACAAAATGATAAGGATGGGTTTACTCCTGGCTTTGTTGTCTTGCTATGTCATTATTGCTAGTCATCATATAGTTCATTTGAAATAGGCAATGTTCAGTAATGAAATAAGTATTCCAATAGATACAAACATGCGATTTGTTTTGAAAGGAATACAAACATGTAACCGATGGAAAATGCCCACACATTGTGGGATTTGATGTTATTAGTACTTCAATTTCATGTCACATCACAGAGCTTTATATCCAAATAAAAAAATTCAATTGATTATGCAAATTTATGGAACTGCTGAAACTTTTAAAATGATGAAGTCAACCCTGTTCACTCAACAATGCCTCATGCACTTTAATGCTCTACCTCATGCAATGCCTAAAATTGCATCTATTTATGATTCCATTCTTTCTTTGTAATCTTGAGGATGTAGAAAATATTATTGGAATAGCTTTGGAATATGTTTGAAATAGGTTCTGAATAGGTTAACATCTATGGTAGCCCTGGGTTTCATTATATAGTCCAGACCCATAGAGTCCTAATTATATAATACTAAAGAGTCCTACTCAGACTATATTGTCCTAGTCCTAGTTCTATTACAACTCATACTCTAACATCCCCCCTCAGTCGTAGCGGGAGCGAAGCGGACGATTGCGACTGAATTTGAAGTCTTGTACTTCTGTTCTGTTGTCTTCCCCGCTTCTCTCCTCTATTCCCTCCCGCAGTCATAACGGGAGTGTCGTGGATGACACGAACGCTTTGACTGGAGTTGTTGTCGATGAGTTGATGTAGCCGATGCAGTAGTCGTGGTCGATGTAGTGGTCGTTGTCGATGTAGCCGCACATAACCGAAGGAGCAAAATTATTGCGATTGTTGTAAAGACGGAGCTGCAATCATAGAAGAGGCACCTTGCACCTGTCAGAGGTTGCCATTGGGGGCATCTTGCATATGTCAGAGGACGATGATGTCTTGCATATGTCAGAGGACGATCTTGTCTTGCATATGTCAGAGGACGATCTTGTCTTGCATATGTCAGAGGACAATGTGTCTTGCATATGTCAGAGGACGATGTTGTTTGAGAGTGTCTTGCATATGTCAGAGGACTACTGAGTCTTGCATATGTCAGAGGACGATTATTGTGTCTTGCATATGTCAGAGGACGTTGTGTCTTGCATATGTCAGAGGACGATTTGTTGATGCAGTCTTGCCGTCGTAGATGATACGGTCGTCGTCGTCGTCGAAGGAGCGTCTTGCAGAATTACTGTCAGAGGACGCAGCGAGTTGTCCATCTCATGGACGAAGTGGCATGGCGGCTCAACGATGACTATGTTGATGAAGACCATCGACGATGCATTGTCGGCGATGACGGATGAGTTGCTGCTGTAGTCGTAGGAGAAGATGGTCGTCGATGTAGCGGCCGGCGATTGGTCGAAGACGATCTGGTGCCCGTCCATATGCACGGGCCCGTACATGCATAGCATGCACCGATATACGTACATGCACATGTTGACATGCATACACTTTCATGCACGGAGACGATGGGCATGACGTGATGGGGCAGGCATGCATATATACATGCACAAGCCTGCCAATGACGTGCTCCAAACAGGCTGCAAGCTCGATATGTTGTATGCCTCGGCGACGATGTACACCGGGTTGATTCCTCGCCGAGTCGCTGTAGATCGCCGGGACGACTCCTCGCCGAGTGGATGTAGATGGACTTGTCCGCCGTCAGTCGCAAAGTCACCGATGGTGCCGCAGGACCGTCGCAGATCTCTTCAGGTGGCTCAAAAAAAATACTAATACTAATCTAATCTAATGAATGTTATTAGAGTAGGCTAATTGATGCGGCGCCCCAGGAAGATTAGGGAGACTAATCTCCCCAGGGCGACTAAAATCAAGTGACGCTAGTCTTATGGCTGTGATACCATGTAGAAAATATTATTGGAATAGCTTTGGAATATGTTTGAAATAGGTTCTGAATAGGTTAACATCTATGGTAGCCCTGGGTTTCATTATATAGTCCAGACCCATAGAGTCCTAATTATATAATACTAAAGAGTCCTACTCAGACTATATTGTCCTAGTCCTAGTTCTATTACAACTCATACTCTAACAGAGGATAATAATAATCCTAAAGGTCCTGCGCTCAAAATATTGCTGCTGTTCTGAAACATTTTTCAGATTTACATTTCTTCTGTTCCTGAAGTGTTTTGCACCAATACACATCTCCTTCTTTGTTCTTGACAGGTAGAACACCTCTGATTTTTGCGGTGCTCAGTGAAAACATTGCTGTTGTCAAGTATCTTCTTGATCACGGTGCTGATCCAGACAAAGCTGATGTTGATGGGCTAGCTCCTCTACATTCTGCTGCTGGAATAGGTCCTCTATTCATTTGTATCTCTGTTTTTCACATGTGCGCAATGTTTTTATCTATTTTTTTCTGTAACATATTATGTGGCCATATTCTGTTTTTTAATATGGCTCATTGGTCTCATTCCGACGTAATTATATCAAATTCCCTTAAGTCTTCAAATTGTATAGTTAGGCCCTGCCGAACTGTCATTTACAACATCCTTAAATGTGTATATGGCAGGCAGTCCTGTCCAGTTAACCTCTAAAAAAATACAAGTAAGATGGTTTATCAACGCTGATAAATTCGTTTCTATTATCCATTTTTGTGTGTTTTGTGAACTTCTTAGTTTCTGGGTTAATAGTATATCCACATCTAAAATGCACCCCTTTGCTTAATTTCAACAGTTATTGGTCTAGTTCTTGTTCTATATAATGTTTGTCCCTACAGCATGATCTTTGTCGACCATCTGCAGGGAAAACTGAGGTCTGCCAGAAGCCAGATACAAATAAAGAAAAAGAGTGTCATGAATAAGAACTTACTACCTAATGTAATAAGTACTTTCTTTTTTTGCTTTTTAATGCAGGAGACTGTGAAATGGTAGAACTGTTGCTTGCAAAGGGAGCTTATGTTGACCCTTTAGCTATTGAATGTGGAACACCGCTGCACATTGCTTGTAAGGAAAGGCAAGCCGGTGCGATGAAGATTTTGTTGGACCACAACGCAGATGTAAGCTTGACTTCGTGCTATTTCTGCCTTAAGTTGCATGTTCTTTAGCTGTGTTGTTCTCATGCTCCATTCTGTTTTGATGGATTCCTACATACTGTTTTGGTTGTTTTGCTGCTATGTACAAAATTGAGTGAATTTGTCAACATGGCTAACAAACTTGTGCAGCATAGTTAGCTCTTCAAAAATTACATGTTTCTTGTCTTGTGTCCCTAGTTGTCTAGTTTCTAGGTATATTATTTGTCAGCATCTCCTGGGTATCAACTATTATAAGAACTGTAAATACTTCATTCCTTCTATTTAAATCCATAATATTGTATTCTCAAATCAATAGTCTGTGCCATAGCTTGTAGTCTCCTTTCCTAAGAATCAACACAATTGTTTTTCTACGGAAGTCTACAATGCGTGCTATCATGTATGTGGAGTTTCCAAAGTGCCAATCTGGTATTGGACAATTCCTCTTCTGGATGCGTTGCCCTTCTATGTATTGTAATAGTTGATTTTCTATAATATATTTCACTTTTTATGTGAGTGCCATATGAAATTGAGTAAGAAAAATCTACTAGTTAAAAGAGTTGACCAATAAGGCGGTATACCACACTGCCACAGGTGGCAACAATACTTGATGTTGCACTTACTTGTTTTTGCAAAGTACAATATCACAGAAGCTGTTTTTTTTTAACTGAAAGCTTGACATGGACTTATGGTTATATAGATACATTTACCGTTCTTTTCTTTATTTTCCTCTGTCCTGATATTATCATCGGTACGATGCAGCAACTAATGTGCTTTACGTGTCACGCCAGTGCAACAAGGCATACATGATGTACGGAGTATATGGTATGACACCCCTCTTTCAGGCTGTAAATGTTTCGTCGGTGAAATGTGTGAAGCTCCTGGTTGAGGTATTGTACTTTGGTCTTAGCTTTGTCAAGAGTCCTAGAACTGCACCGATGTTGTTTGGGAACTTAACATAATCAGTTATTTACCATACCAGACTGTAACATTTCATTTTTGTGGCAGGCTGGCGCCGATATCAGTTCAGATTGTGTCTTAACTGCTTTAATTGATTCTAATCTTGGAAATAAGGGCTCAACAGAGTGCTTGAATTTCTTATTGGATTCTGGTGCCAGCCTTAATGCTTCTGATGATGTAAGATTTACCTCTTTGCCACTAGTAATCGTTAATGTTTAATATTTGGTACTGTCCAAGGTTTCAAGCTTTATAGCATCTTTGCTTGATAAATGGCTGCATGCCACTTGTTTCCTGTTTATATTTCGGTGTTGCTTTACCATGATGTCATGCACTAACAATATTTCCCTCTAGAACCTCCAAACCACCTAACTTATGAGCATCTCCAGCAGTCCCCAATCCAACTGTCATATTGGGAGAGTTGTCATAAAAATAGTGCTCCAGCAGATACCCTTTATCTTTCCCTTTTCCGGGACAAGCCAATAATCCACCACAAGTCCACAACCCACCCAATACAGAGGGGCAGTTGTCACTCTCCCAATACAGTAGTTGGATTGAGACAAGATTATTGGGGAATTGCAAAATCAATTCTCCCAATAATCATGAAATAGATATTGGGACATCTCCATCAGCTGGTTATTGGGAAATATTTATTAGGGAACTGCTGGAGATGGTAGGCACCTTGTACATGAATTATGTATTTAAATTTTAGTGCTATGTGCCTCCATGAGAGTCCAGCTAGCTGTTCTCTTCTGTTTGCTGGGATATATGACCCTTATGATACATGTTATATTATTTGTTTAGACTACTATTGATATTGAAATATTTGATTCTTGTTTGGAGTATGATATCCTGTAATTCTTTTTGTAAGTTCTGTCCTTGCTGGCTGTTACTTTTTCCCAAGAATTCTGTGTAGCTTCCTCTGTATCGTGGTTTATGCAAGCTGCCCAGCTGGGTGTAGGATGAGTACGAGTTCCGAGTTCGCTACTTTGAGAAGCAGATAGAAAGAGTCCATGGAATAAGAAAGTTTACAATTGCAATTGTTTTTCATCGTCAGTGGTCACAAGAGGCAGGTGTGGAAAGTGGTATGCTTGAGGACTATGTTGCTTGTTTATGTGGGGCTGGACCTACTCCAGGCATCACAAGAAGCCTAGCACCAGAACATCAGCCTAAACTGATCAAGTTAGCAATTGCTACTTGCCTTAAACTTCAACGTCAAGTGAAGTTAGTTCATTCTGATTTTGTTTTGTTATTTTTCGGTTGAGACATTTTAGGAGATTTGTTTAGGAGTTGTATTAAAGCTGTTGATCTGCTGGCTCAGTACTAGAAGAATAAAGGCAAGCATGATTGATCTAATGTCCTCTACCTCTCACTCTGTTATCTTGCTTGCTGCCAGCTCCAGGGAGACAAGGCACATCCTCGTCCTCCCAATGAGAGCCACTGCGCTGTGTGCAAACCACCACACCCCATGCTGGTAGTAAGGGTTTGATTGGCGTGGAAGCCTATTACCCTAATAATATTTATGACAGTACTCAGCACAAATGCTGTATGATTAGCGAGTCTAAACATTGCGCTTGTCAGCTTGTGCAATCATGAATGTTGAGTGGAAATGTTTTTGCCAAATCAAAACCATATTTCCCCAATCATTTACATAAAAATAATGTATAGTTTTATTTTTACTTCTGTATGAACTTTTCCATACATTATTCAGATGTCCATATTATTTGATATTATATATGGTTCAGGATAAACATGGTATCAAAAGGAAAATAGCACAGTTGAAGTCACTAGGGAGCAAGGCAGTTGAGAAAGAGGATTATTTTTCTGCATCAACATTCTATAGTAAGGTATGCTGTAGCACCATATTCTCAAAATGTTCTTTGTTTGCTACTTCTAATTATTTGAGAGAAAAGAATGCATGTTAACTTCGAATTGCTGACCATAGGTTGGCCATCTTTTGTGATTTGAGGGCCAATAATTTTCTTACGAATACATGCTATGCAGTAAATTTCACTATCAAGTTACCAATTACAGCCGGGCAAAGCAGTGAACCAATTGCTTAATTGGTTGGCTCATTACTATGAAGTTAATGATTAAATTTTCAATTTTTGAGCCACTGTTTGAACACGGCCATTCTTATCGGTGAATTGTCAGGTTTGCCGATTCACCAGTTTGGTTTCTCTAACCATAAGCTAAGGGCCCTACGACGGTGTTGTTATGTCTTGCATGTTGCAACTAAATAGGAAGCTCCCTGGATATGATCCAGTAACCACTATTTTCCTCTTTTTCCCCTTCTGCTTTGGCCTTTTCTTTTCTTTTTCTGTAGAATGAGAAAAAAAAGTGATCTTGTTCTTTGAAAATTGAAAGTAATTTCACCGAGCAAAAGTTACTTGATTTGCTATTGGTTGCATATGTTTGTTCATGTCAGTAGTGTTATATATTTAGTAAAGTCTACAGGGAAAAAGTTTCTTAAGTTGACTTCCTTTTCCAGATTTCTCATTTCTAGCTCTAACTCATGTGACTGATGAATGTTCACCACAACATGAGTCGACAGATGGAATTTCTAATTGTTGGTTTAAATTGTTGGATGTAGGCAATGGACCTTGACCCTGACGATGCAACCTTGTTATCGAATAGGAGCCTTTGCTGGCTACGCATGGGTGAAGGCGAGAAAGCTTTGCGGGATGCTGTTGCATGCAGAGAAATGCGGCCTGAGTGGCCAAAGGCCTGGTACCGGCAGGGTGCAGCTTTGTTGTTACTGAAGGTTGGATAGAAAGATTTTGTTGGCTGTTTTATTGACTTTATATTTCCACTCTTGTTTTTTGTGGTTATTTACCAGATATTGTATCATCAGGATTACAAGAGTGCCTGTGAAGCCCTTTTTGGTGGATTCAAGTTGGACCCGGAGAATGCTGAGATTGAGAATGCACTACGGTATGCATTTGTCGCTTTGCACTGTAGCATGCATGCCTCAGCAAGCGTTATTTTATCAGACCTGTAATTTTGTACCGTGCCCTCAACCTGGCGAAATTGTCAACACTACATTTGCACCACATACAGTTGTTACCTTAAGTGAGATGTTGAAGCCTTTTTTTTCCAATAAAGATGTGTTCCATTTGCAACATATGTGGTAGTACATTTGCATGTAGGGACTCCATTTAGCATTATGCAATTCTGATTGTTCTGTGGTATGCAGTAAAGCTATGGAATCATTGAAGATCTCTCAGAGCACTGCGGCGAAGTGAACTCATGCGGATGTTGGTGTTACTGATGATATCTTGATGCACATTTGTTTCAGGGAAAAAAGAATTCCACGGATGAATATCCTCATTTTTAGTTAACAAATGGATGCTTAAGTATAATTTGCCACTGTGCAGTGGTGCGGTACCACTGTAAATTGTGATGTATATATACCTGAAGATGGTGGTTTGATGGATTGCCTCGCTGCTTACCCAGTGGAAATACCACTGCTACTCTATTTGGTTGTCTTCTCTACAACTTGTATATGCACTTCGTAGCGAATTTTGTTCCTAGCATGACTTTTGGGTCTTCTTCTTTTTTAAAAAAAGAAGTTATTTTTTGTATGATTACCTCTCATTGGGCATAGTGGGTGCATTGGTCTCTGATTTATTAGTGTCACCCTCTATTTATTGTTAACATAAACATAGATTAATAAAAAAACCTGAGGGCCCGTTTGGATTGTAAGAAATGAATTTGATTCTGGGAATCAAATTTCAATTCTATTTTCAAATGGAAATGAATCTGATGGAATTAAATTCAATTCTAATATTTTTGTTTGGATACCTTTGGAATTCTTTTCCATGAAATAAATTACAAATCCTGTTTGGATTACTAAATATGGAATCTTTTGCAAGAGCTGAAATAAAAACCTCTCCCATACACAATAACACAGTGTCTCTCTCTACAACAGATAGGTCAGCACTCAGCAGTCAGCTTCTCTCTCATATCTTTCTTACACTGCAGTAACTAAATTGGCAACGTATCATGTGCAAACCAACCTCCCCGTGCAAACTATGCAAACCTCAATCTGGACCACATGATCTTGATCCAAGAGGGCGCGTAGAGAGAGGTGGGAGGGGGGATTTGCAAAAGTGATCTTGCTGTGATTAAGGGTGGGCGGTGATTTTGCAAATCCCCCCTCCCACCTCTCTCTACGCGCCCCCTTGGATCAAGATCATGTGGTCCAGATTAAGGTTTGCATAGTTTCCACGGGGAGGTTGGTTTGCACCTGATACGTAAATTTGTCAGTCTCCCATCAATGTACCGTTAGCCACTATCAAGCATGGGCCCGCATGTTGATCACTCAGAAAATAAAAACAGAGAAGATAGCCCACATGTCATCCACCATTTTTCACAAGCCTAGGCAGCACAACCACGTGTCTTCTTCCTCCTTCCTTTCGATTTGGATTTGCATCTCGTGCTATTAGGGCCGTGTTCGGATGAAACGGATCAAAAAATTGTCTAAAAGAATCTTGTATACATGAAGTACTAAATGAAGTCTATTTACAAAACCTTTTCACAGATGAGTGTAACTTTGCGCGACGAATCTAACGAGCCTAATTAATTCATGATTTGCAACAGTAATGCTACAGTAATTATCCTCTAATCGTGCGGTCAAAGGCCTCATTAGATTCGTCTCGCGAATTTGCTAGGGGTTGTGGAGGTAGTTTTGTAAACTGACTTTATTTAATACCCCTAAGAGCATCTCCAACAGATTGAGAAAATGAATCCCCTTTCCTTTTATTTGTGGTTAAAGGGGATTGAGATGAAAAAAATACTCTCCAACAGATCCTTTTTATTCCCCTTTTTTTTAATTTTTTCTCAATCCCCTTTATTTTCCATCATCTCCCCTTTTTAAAGGGGATTTGCTCCACTCCCCTTTTCATTTCCCCTTTCCTTTCTTCTCTCCTCGACCACAGGATCTGCTTGCCACGATGTTCCTTGGCCATCCGATGAAGTTCTTGCTCAGTGAGCTCGCCATGGGCGGAGGCAGGCCGAGCGCCGCCGCGCAGGCCGCCGCCCTGACCACGGGCGCGAGCAAGCTGCCGCCACGGCCGCGGGTTGCACAACCGCCACTGAACAGCTTGGTGGCGTCGAGCACTTCACGCCGGTCTTCTCGACCGCTGCCGTGAGCAGCCCGACGGCCACCGCGACGAACTCGTCGTAGGCCACGAGCCCGCCAGAACCCGGTCGATGGCAGCTACGCGAGGTCAGTTCCACGGACGGCCAACGAGCAAGTGGACGGAGCCAGAGCCACCGTCCGCATGCCACATCCTAAAGAAAGAGACCACCAATTAATCCAGCATGTCATCTCTTTGATCCAAATTAACAAGTACACCTACGCCAAGAGCAAGAGGAGCTGAGCAAGAACACCCTAGCCATGGAAGGTCGACGCGCTGTAGCGGACTCCGACTACGATGCAGGGCCCTGGGCCGCTCTCGAGCACTATCGCCATGTGTCGTCCCTCGTCCGTCGCGTCTCCGAGCAAGGCTGCCATGAGCCGCCCTGTCCATGGAAGCTCGTTGCTGCGTTGCCGCGGCCGGAAGTTCGCCGCCTCCGCTATGGAAGCTCCGTGCCGATGTACCCGCCGGCCGCTGTGGGCACACTAGCACAGGTGGGCTGCCGTCCACCGCCGTCCTGGCAGGTTGCCTGCCGCTCCGGCAACGGGCGCGAGCAGGCCGTGTTGGCCGCCGTTGTCCAGGCCACGAGCGAGTGCAGTGCCGGTCGCCCCGAAGAAGAAGATGAAAAGAGAAAAAAATAAAAAGAAATGAATGACAATGAAAGGGGAAAGGAGAAAAGGGATCTGCTGCTGCTTCTCTCCCCAATATACTGAATTAAGGAAAGGGAATTTCCCTATAGTATGGAAAAGGGAAAGGAGAAAGAGAAACCGTTGAAAATGCTCTAATTAGTGGTCAAAATATGATGCAAAAAATTTGTCCCTCTAAACACACACGGCCTAGGAGGCCGCCGGCCAAGTTGCCCGTCCGCTTGCGTGCAGCCCGCCGCTAGCCTCCAGCGGTCCCCAAGCTACTACAGCCCCGCGTCGCTTGCTCTCGCGCAGGCCGTCCGTGGCCCTGCTTGCTCGCTCCCGGGCAGCCCAGCTGAGGCCGAGCTCGTCGTCATTGGTACTTGGTAGGTTGCCTGCCTCGAGCTTCCTGAACCAAACTCGTTATTTGCATGAAGCTTGCTGGCCCAACGGTAGTGCGCAGTGAGCTCGCCGGCGCCGGATCTCGCCCATGCCGACCTTGCTTTCTCTGGATTTGGCACCCTCAACTACGCCGAGCTGCCTGCGCCGCTCAGCAGTCGAACTGGTGGGCGACGACGATAGCCTCGGCAGAGCTGTGCGGAGATCCACTGTAACCGTCCAGCTTGATGGTGATGGCCGGAGATCGCGCTGGCACAGGCGCCGGCTTGGTGAAGAGTAGAGACAGCCGGAGGTTGTGCGGGAAAGCAGAGACAGGAGAGGCGCCTCGCCTGGAGCAGGTGGGAGGTGAAAGAGCGAGGGTGATGGAGGGCACCGTACTGTGAAACCTCGCCCTCGCGGCCTCACCCATGGTGTCGACTGTCGAGCGGTAGCGAGATGCTAGAGCGAGCGAGTCGACGGTGCTCAGGATGAGTCGCTGGATATGGGAGGAAGAATTGATTTCTATTTTCCAGACCGTGAATTGGAGCTAGGTCGTGGTTTCAGAGTTTGGAAATTGCCGGAATCTCAATTTCCAATTCAGGATGCAGCCAGACAAGCCTACCCTGGAAATTGATTCCAATTTAGCTCAATTCCAAGGATCCAAACAGGCTCTGAGGGAAATCATGCTGCTATATCATATATAAATTGATGAAAATAGAGCAAACATAGGCAAGCACAATATATTTTTTATTTCTCTTATTATTTATTAAGATTTGTTGTTGCTGCTATTATATTCCTTTACAGTTTGGCTGGCATGCAGCCTTTGTAGAAAAGCATCTACCTTCTACAATTGACCCTAAACAACACCAACACGGGTTAACTCCAGCGTGACGGCATTTTATAAAGTCATATGTGCCGCAATGTATAGGAATTGAAATATCCGCCGGCCCCCTTTCCTCCATGATGCGACTTATTTGTCAGCAATAGGAAAAATATCATTAAATAATTATTGCCCTAAGATAATGTACTTGTTTATAGCTAGTATATCTGAATGGATTCATAATCAACATATCGATATATATTACTTTACGAACGAACGATTATTAACTGTCCAGTGGGTAAAAAAAAACAGCACATTCAGTAAGAACTTTGGAATTATTGAATGGAAGAAATATTTGATTGTTGCTGCTTACACTAAGCACGTAGAGCAAAGCATCCCAGAAGAAGCGAAAGAAGAACAAGTGCATTGCCAGCCTTCGCGCACTTCTCCATGGTGCCGTAAGTTATGCTTTTGTGTTCCTAAGCACGTAGAGCAAAGCATCCCAGAAGAAGCGAAAGAAGAACAAGTGCATTGCCAGCCTTCGCGCACTTCTCCATGGTGCCGTAAGTTATGCTTTTGTGTTCTGATCACGAGGATAGTAAACTTCGTGACCATCTATCTCTACTCCTATAAAGAACTTTTTGTCCTCGTTTCCTGTCCGTCGTAGGTCCTTTCGCCCACGCGGTTCCCGTCCGACGCCCGCTCCGTTCGAAATCCCGGTTTCCACATCTCCTCGCGTGATCTCCTCGCGTCATCAGCGCACGATCCGCGGGCTCTCGTCCGGTCTCGCATCCTCTAACGCCCTCCTTCCTCCTCTGGTCGTCCTCTTCCATCGTCCTGCTACGTCGCCCTCCGCCATCGACGCACGGGAATCGCCCTCCACCATCGTCATCCGCCATCTGCCGCCGCAATCCAGGGCGCCATCGCCCTCCACCACCGTCCTCCACCATCTGCTGGGAAGGAGGAGCCCGCAATCGAGGTACAGGGGGATGGGGAGGGGTCGGCAGCGCTCGTCAACGGGGCCAAGGGTGAGGCGCCGTTGTTGGCTGCTGGGAAGGAAGAGCCGCTGCCAGCGGATGCGGTGCCCGCAGTCGAGGTAGAGGGGAAGGGGGCACCTGCGGCGGCGGAGGAGCCCAAGAGGATCCAGTTGGCATGCCGGAGGAGGTCTTCCTCTTTGAAGGCAACCTGTGGGCTTAAGCGGAGGGCACTTTCAGGGATGGTGGTTCTTGGCGCAGCGGCCTCATGGATCGATCCTCTTTCCCTACCCATGCCAGCGCAGGCAGCAATGCCGGAGCCTGATGTTATCAGGTAACACACATCGCCTACTGCAGTGAATCGCAACGGATGTACAGGTGAATCCATGGTTCAGGTCTTTAGGAATCTGATCTCCTGGTTTGGTTTTGATTTTTGAAGTTTTCAGGTACCGGAATCTGGACAGTGGAGTCATACTCGAAGGTACAAATAGCAGTGTTTGTGCACGGGAAGGCGATCTGGTGCAGTTCAACTACGTATGCCGCCGTGCAAACTGTTATTTTGTGCATAGGTGTGTGGAATTCCATTGATAATGTGTAGTCCATATGCTGAAAACATGTAGCAGAGTTGCAGTTTCAATCTGATTCAGTCCGGTGGTCTGGTGGTCTCACCATGTGTTTCCTGCATCTTGGAACCCAGCACGGTGGACCAGTTCGGTAGCGAGAGCAAGCTGGTGACACTTCACTTGCAAGCCGGTGACACTTCCACCAAACCTCTACTCTGTTTCCATTTCTGTTGCTTCCTTAATCTTCTATTAATGACAGGCAGATCTTCATACTACTTGCAAGGTATCTGGTCATTTGAAATATCCTCTCCCCACTGTTATTTGCTTTGGTTTGGGGAAGTGTGTCAACTTGATTGCTGAACTTTTGGAAAATATCCTACATTTTCTCTGTAGTTGATTTCCTATAATATAATGTACGTTTCTCATCTCGTTTAATTTTGAAGGGCTGCAAATGTATTCTCTTGTGCATACATACCGAAGCTGGCACGACCGCCACAATGCCAAATACTTAGGCAATATCAGCAGGCTCTTTGGTATAGTGGTATGTATGCCATAAAATATCTCTTTTGATGAATCTACGCACGGGCATGAAACTATTATTAAAATAAACATGTGTCTATGTGCATGCTGTCAAGCATATTTGGTAATCTAAACAAGCATAGTTTTTTTATCGCGCCAATTTTATCACTTTTACAATTATGTTTCCTTCCCGTAGCTAGGTGAATGTTCTACATGCTTGGATTGTAGCGAGCTAATTTTCTGCAAGCTGAATGTGACACCAGAGTTTCATAGTATATTATTACAATTATTTGGAAATATATTTTTTCGGTTTTATTTGGGCCAAGAGACACTGCAACTTTGTACACACATCAGCTCCTTTCCTGAATGGAGTTCCACATGTTGAACCTAAGTCATTTCAAACTGTCCTTCACTATTCCTTGCAGCTTCAGGTTTTCATAAGGTGACTTCAGAGTTCCAAGCTTCAGAGCAGAGATGAAGAACATGGATCTGCTTATTGTCTGTCCTCCGCAATATGTTATTCACCCAACTAAGTGCATGTTGAACTCTTTATCTGACACCTTGATTCAAGCTACAGAGGCCATATGCATTCTCCATTTAAGTTGAATTGCTCTGATTAATGGTACATATAAGTTGTGATAATAATTGGCGTAACATGGTTCTGCAACCCAAAGTCCCAAACTACAATCGTTGTTCTTCTTCGAACTGCAGTAGCGAAACTTGCACGTTATGGGAAGGAAAGAAATTAGTGTTTCAAGTTAAACTGGAGATATTTTCCAGAGTACCCGTTGCAAATTTTGGGATGTCCTCTGTACTGGTCTGCTTGCTGAATGTGAAACTAGAAGTTTGCAGTGTTATTATCGTAACTATTCTTTTTTTTTGTGTATCTTTTGGACCTTGCCCCCTTGTGGGGGGATGGATGATAGTTCCTTTCTGTAGGATGAATGTTGAACCTCTAAAACTCTGAAATGCTCATATTCAACACATTATCTGTTCCTTTATTTCTTGCAGCTTTGGTTTTTCAAATGGCAAGTTCAGAGCCTCAGAGCTCAGATGCAGGACATGTATCTGCTTACTGTCTATCATGTGCGCTATGTTATTTAGGGCCTGTTTAGTTCGGTGAGAAAGTTTGTGAAATTTACTGTAGCAATTTTAAACCGAAGATTAGGAGGACCAAACATGATCTAATCATAAATTTACTGTCGACCGGTGCTTGACGCGGATGCGCACTGAGGCTGCGTTTAGTTGCGGTGAGAAAGATCTAAAAATTACTGTAGCAATTATAAATTGAAGATTAGAAGGACTAAACATGATCTAATCATAAAACTAATTACATGGATAGACGGAAAATCGCGAGACAAATCTATTAAGCCTAATTAATCCATCATTAGAGATTGTTTACTGTAGCATGACGTTGTCTAATCATGACCTAATTAGACTCATTAGATTCGTATCACGAAGTTACCTGGGGTTATGGAATTGGTTTTGTCATTAATCCACGTTTAATATCCTTAATTAGTGTCCTAACATTTGATGTGACGTGTGAATAGCGAAAAGTTGTGAAACTTTTCCTCAACTAAACAGGGCCTTAATGTTATTTAGCCCAACTATTCTAACTAATTGCATCTAAACTGTTGTCCTTGGTTGGAACTTATATGAACTGTTCGCATGGGTACCGTCTGTGACTCTGTGAATAGCAGTGCAGGTGCACTAGCAATCGCCTGTTCTCCATATCAGCATGACAGCAGTTCAGCCGCACCTCCTTTTTGCCGTCTTCAGGGTGCGGTGACGCATCTGGACATCTGTTGGACCATTCGCATCGAGTGTGGATTTGGTTTTCTCAATTACCAATGAATGTTTACCCGTATTTGCTTGAATTATAAAATATATATGTCTATGCGTGTCCTCACACACATATTTGGTAATCTAGATAAACATGTTTTTTTGTCGTGCCAATTTTATCGCTTCTACACTTTTGTTTCCTTCCCGTAGCAATGCACGGTCACGATCCTAGTCTATTTATAAGCCAGAAAAAGGTAACTGACAGGCTGGTCAATTACACCATATATCAAGGTATAAAGCAAATTTTAGGCATTCAATTACACCATGCCAAGGTATAAAAGCAAATTTTAGGTATTCAGTTACACCATACCAAGGTATAAAACATATTTTAGGCTGTGGCAAGTACACAGATGAGTATATCTCGTTTTAAAAAGTTGAGAAATGGATGCTGGAGTACTGTAAGTCGCTTTTTGTGCAGAGGTGTGATGCCTTTGGAATGTATATATATGTACCCTTGAGATTGTGGTTTGATGCAAACGTTTGCATGAACTTCTTATCCAATGGGAACACCACTTTGTATATGCACTTTTGTGGTGAAGGCTGTTTCTAGCCTGATTTTCAGTTTGATTGCCTCGCTGCTTCCATTGTACCGTGAAATCTGAATTTTGCGGGTTGTGTTCAACTTGATACAGTGTGTGGCTCGATTCAAAGGGGAATACTAAGTTACTAACACGATTCTAGATTGGGATGCGCTTGTACAGAATCTAACCAGAAAGGTTCTTTCACAAAAAAAAAGAAGCAGAGAGGTTAATGTATGCAGATTAATCAGTATCAGCACCGACTTCCTTTCCCTCTTGTGAAGAAATTAGCATCCATTTAAATTGTGGTTACTATTTTAGAGTGCAAATTCAAACAATATTCCTTTCGCTGTGAGCACACTCAAAATCAATTGGCTTTCATCGTCTCTTCACTTCATCGCCTCGCTTTTCCGGCTTTTGCCGGTTTGCACTGACGCTCCCTTCCCATTACGTGCGGCTGGCGGTGCCCTTCGTTTTGTGTTAACATCTTCCTCCATTGCTCCCGGTTCGTTCGATTGGATTTTGAAAAGATTAAAATAGACACGCAATGGGTGTTTGTCTGCCTACTAATTCTGACTATTTTAGACCTGGCTTGAACTGGATGGGTTTTTGCCTGTCCAAACCTTCTACCGGGACAGGCTTGGGCAGCGCAAACCGCAAATCAAGTCAAAAAAATTTAGCACAATGTGAGCCCGGCTATATAACTTATTTCATTTATTTTTCTATAAAAAGGACGGAGAGCCCAAACCTGCCCTGGGCCCGGCCCAGCCCAAAAAAGTGCTGAAGTTACATATAAAGCTGGTAATGGTAATGGTTCAAAAACCAAACCAAATCCACACCAAATTATTTAGACTATACTACACTTCATAAACCAATTCAACCCTATCCGTTTGCTTCTTCCTCCAAACCAATTCAAACCACTTAAACTAGTTTCCCAAAACAAACTAAATCGGTTCAATTCTATAGTTTTATTAGGTGTGGCTTTGGACGTAGTGCCCACGTATTGATATGGCTACACCGATTTGCATAAAGTAGCGGACCGTGGTTCTGAGAAACCTCCAACAAATTTTGGTCAAATCTGCTAAAATTTTAAAGTGTGAACGTTCTAAGGTCTGACTTTACACATGGGGCCCACATGCAAATTTGGCTACATTGATTTGCACGGTGTAGCGGACCGTGATTCTAAGACATATTCAATAAATTTCGGTAAAATCCGCTAAAATTTTAAGGTGTGAACGTGAGCTTTTAATTTTAGGGTCCGACTTTGGACGTGGGCCCCACATATAGATATGGATACACCGATTTGCATAAAGTAGCGGATTGTAATTCTGAGACATTTCTAACAAATTTCAGTCAAATTCGTTAAATTTTCATGTGCGAACGCGAGATGTTACTTACACAAATAACCATTATGATTGTAAATCATTCTAGACCGTTGTAACTCTTAAACCAAATCAAATCAAACTATTATATGTTGCAACCCATTATTCACCAAACCAAGCTAATCCAATCAAAAACCAAACCATAAAAATCGGTTTGAGACCAAACCATTAGCAGCTATAGTTACATATGGAACAGGATTGGACAAAATTTTTTGACCTGAAAATTCTCGGGATTTTTTTTACCTAGCCCAAAAAAATGCTTAGCTCTACTGCCTACTGAATTGTTATAATCTAATTTATGATCCAAGGACAATATAATAAAATCAGGAGCTTAGTATATATCTCCTTAGATTTTTCTTTTCATAATAATATTTTTTTAAAAAAGTCCTGCTTAATGTTCTCTTATAAATTCCTGTGTGCACCCACGGTGTGGTAGCGGGGTACGCGCACTATTTTCCTCGCCACGCCCCCCAGTTTCCATCGCCCGCGCATTTTCCTCTCTTTCCCTCCCAAACCGCCTCTTTCCCCTATTGCAAAACCCCACCTCTTCCCTCCTTCGTCCTTCCCCACCGAAGTCGCAATCGCGCCGCCGCCCCCGCCGCCTCGCCGTTTCGCCCCCATGTTATGCGGTAAGCATCTCAGCACCTCGATCCTCCCCAATCCAATCGCAACCTAACAACCGCTAACTCTGCTCCCCGCTGCCTCCGCGGCGCCGCAGCCGGCAGCACGAGGCGGAGCACGCTCCTCCTGGCGGCGTACGACGGCGACCTCCGCTCCTTCAAAAGTACGCTCTCCCAGCCCGCCTCTCCCCCCACGGGCTCCAGCCTCTGGTCCTGGTCGCGTCGCGCTGATTTTGTGGGTGGCCCCGTCTCGGTGCTCCGTCTGCTTGCAGGGCTCGCGAGGGCGCTGGATAAGAGCAAGGGCCGCCTCAGGGAGACGGTGGAGGGGGTCACCATCCAAGCTGACGGGGTACTGAAAGGCGTCGGGGCGCTGCACCTTGCCGCCGGCAACGGGAAGCTGGAGATTTGCAGGTACCTGATCGAGGGACTGCGGGTAGACGTGGACGCCGTCGACTGCGGAGGTCTGCCTCTCTTTTGCAACAAAATCCTAACGCCGGCCGCAGGGTATTCAGCATTTCGTCAGTTTCAATGAATTGATATGAATATAGGATAACCACTTTGCATGGTGATCATCAGAGAACACCATCGGTTTCTTTTCATGCATTGCCTAAATTAAAACTATGTTCCCCATTGCTGCTTGTAGCTAAGACACGTATCGTTTGGCATTATGTGTACCAGTGTAAACCAGTGTTTCAAAGGCATCTTTATTTAGCCCAGAAATAAATTAGTAAATAACTGATCTTTTCTTTGCTCATTGCTTCATCTGCCATATTATGTTTACTTATGCATTAATTATACAGTGTCTTGTGGAATATGCCATGCAATTGTGAAATATTATGTGAAATACTTTCCAACACAGCATGGTTCGTACAAAAAGGCGACTCGTCATGGGTGAATTATCAGGAACCTTTTGTTACTGGAATTGATCCCATGCATTGCCCTGAACAACAAATTAAGCCTGTTTGTTGTTGATTTGTTATTGTGTTGCATCCATTAGATAGAAATTGGACTGTACAAGAGTTTGTGCTGTAGTGGTGCTTTTGGACAGCTTTCTTTGTACACGCATTAGGTCCAATTGTGTGGACTTGATTCTGCACATGTTTTGAGGTGACTCAACATTCTAAGTTGAAAAAAAATAGCCCATGGATCCAATCTAGATGCACTTTAATATGATGCTATTGAGAAAACAGAGTGTACTGTTATGCAACTTTTTTTTGGTACATGTGGACATGATATGTGTTTTGATCAAAGCAAAGCATTGGTCAACCCAAAAGTGTGTTATGCAATAAGAATAATTATTATTTTTTACTTCACAGATAAAACACCTTTGCTTCGTGCTCTGTACAGTTCAAATTTGCTATCTAGCTGACTAGTTAGTTTATAATCCATTGAATATCCTGCAGTAGTAGTTTAGTTTTTTTTATTAATGTACTTGAAATTGTTCCCGGCTTTTGTGCCGTTATGTGTATGTCGGCCATCGTGCCGTTATGTGTATATCGGCCATCGTGCCGTTCTTTTGTTGCAGGTTTTGAAACCTCACCGTAGAGGGGAGGTGCTGCCGAAAATTTGAACTGACGTCATAGCTTTGCGTGTTTTTCAGGGTCTCGTAGTCCCTCGTCAGCTACTTCACTATCCTCGTCGTGTCACCTCGTTGGATAGCAAGGTGAGGCATCAATTACTCGTCTTATTTCATATCATGTTCGTAGATCACGTAACCTAGTTAGGCGTCTCCTGTTCGAAAGAGATACGGTTGGAAGTATGCAGATTTCTGCATATGGATACCCGTATCTGTTTCGAATTGTCCACGTTATTTGGACAGCCCGAGGATGCGTAGATGGGTATAGTTTCCATGGTCTACTTCGATCCGAGGCAGAATTTCGGCATCATCTTCCTGTTGTTCTCCGGATACACAATCTCCTTGACCGGACGTGTATTTGGAGAACAGCGGGGAGATGCTGCCGAAATTCTGTCTCGGATAGGAGTAGACCATGGAAACTGTACCCATCTACGCATTCTCAGGTAGGATTAGGACCTATCTTTACCTATTAGGCAATGATAGACATCGTTTAGATATATTTGTTTTTAATATCACCCCCGCTGATGTTAAAGGATGGATGATGGCCGTGAGTGGATGTACACGGGCCGCACAAATCTGAGTTCCTTGACCGATGAATGGATTGAGAAGACCGAGGCCTTTTTGAATGTAGCATTTGCCAAGGTTAAAGGTGGGGACAGCACGTGGTGTCCGTGCAACAAATGTGGAAACACACGCCGACAAACAAAGGATACCATGGGCAAACATCTTTGCAAGTTTGGATTCACGGCAAACTATACCAGGTGGATCTACCATGGTGAAAACGATCGTGTGCGAGGCGAGGTCGTGAGACAACGCATCGAGAATTATGATGCTGATGCCGGGGTAGCGGACATGTTGGATGACTATCATGAAGCACACTTCGATGATGCACCTAGGGAGGAGGAGCCAGAGCCCACCGCAAAGGCGTATTACCAGATGATGGATGCAGCACAGCAACCCCTTCACGGGCATACCAAAGTTTCTCAACTGGATGCCGTTGCGCGCCTCATGGCCGTAAAATCTCAGTTTGGCCTGAGTCAAGACGCTTTCGATTCAATGGTGACTGTTGTTGGCAGCCTGCTTCCGGTGGGTCACATTCTGCCAAAGAGCATGTACGAGGCACAGAAGCTCCTTCGTGCACTTAAGATGCCATATGAGCAGATACACACTTGTCCGAATGGATGCTTGTTATTTAGAAAAGAAAATGCGGAAGCAAAGTACTGTTCAAAGTGTGGTTCCTCTAGGTATTTGGAGGTAGAGTCAGGTGATGGTACTAAGAGGCAGCTCACAATCCCCGTGAAAATCCTACGGTACCTTCCCTTCATACCGAGAATCCAACGACTCTTCATGACAGAGGAATCCGCAAAACAGATGACATGGCACAAGCAAGGCCGTCGATACAATCCTGAGAAGCTGGTACATCCATCCGATGGTGACTCATGGACTAACTTCGATTCAATTCATAGTGACAAAGCTATAGAGGCTCGTAATGTCCGTGTTGCGCTGGCAACAGATGGGTTCAATCCTTACGGAATGACGGCTGCACCGTACACTTGTTGGCCCATGTTCGTTATCCCCCTCAATCTCCCCCCCCCGGTGTGCTCTTTCAACGACAGAACATATTCTTGTCGTTGATAATTCCGGGGTACCCGGGAAAAAATATGAGTGTGTACATGGAGCCTCTGATTGATGATAAGTTTCTCTAATTTAGAGAATTAGAGAACCTAGAAGATTTAGAGACTTGTGCGAATTCATATAGCAAAGTACATTTAGAGAATTCAGAAAACATTCACAAATTAGATAACTTAGAGAATTTAGTCCATTTATAAAACTTATATGTTCATCTCATGACTTCTGATGTATAACTTGTCTAACAAATGCATAATCTTGTCCTATGTGCAGAACCAGTCGGCGGGATCCAATGCGCCAAATGAGGACCAAGATTTGTCAAATCCGTCGCAGCCGTGGTCACAGTGGCCTCCTTCTTAGAGTTTGTTATGTTCATGTCAACTTAGGTGATGGATGTGATACTTATTTCTATATTGTGATGGATTTGTGTTTGTGATGGATATTGTGATGGATATTGTGAGATATATTTGCGTTTGTGATGGATATTGTGATATATTCCTGTGCAATGTGATATTTGTGAGTTGGGGTACTTTTAACGAGAGAAAACAGGAAAAAAAATAGCTGTTCTGGTCACTTTGCCGAGTGCTTTTACCATAGCACTCGGCAAAGTGACCATACTGGACGTTGCTGTGAAGGCCCTTTGCCGAGTGCATTTACCATAGCACTCGGCAAAGGGGATGTATTTGCCGAGTGTCAGGGCGGGACACTCGGCAAAGGGTGCAACATTTGCCGAGTGTCAACCATCGGACACTCGGCAAAGGGCACATGTGTTTGCCGAGTGTCAGGGCGGGACACTCGGCAAAGGATAGATTTGCCGAGTGTCAACCATCGGACACTCGGCAAAGGGCGCCTGACGCCGTCTCTGGCCTTACGGCCGTTAGTCCCATTTGCCGAGGGGGACCGTGTCTTTGCCGTGTGCCAGGAGACACTCGGCAAAAGGTTTGCCGAGTGCCCGATGTTTGGCACTCGGCAAACAGCCCTTTGCCGTCACTTGTTTGCCGAGTGTGCCGTTGCCGTGGGCTACACTCGGCAAAACTGTTTGCCGAGTGTATAAGTCCCTTTGCCGAGTGTATTTGACACTCGGCAAAGGGGGGGGGGGTTTCCCGTAGTGGCTACAATCATGCTGCGGCACAGCCGGCCTACCCAATCAGCTAGCTGCAGGCAGTAACAGGGGAGAAGACAATCAGACTCTTTTTTTTATATTTTAACCTTTTTTAAACTGAAATTTTAAAAATAACCCCGTCCAACTAAATTTTCAAGAACTAACCCTTTTGATCGCGCCAAGCCCCGTGGCGCGACTCGTTACTGAGTCGCGCCACATGCAATGACGTGACCAAAATGACATGGTGGCGCGACCCAAAATCGATCTCCACGTGGTGAGGACGTGGCGGGGCTTGCCGAGGCAGTCACGCCAAGCCGTTTGGCGTGACTGAGAGATCAGTAACGCCACGGCGCGTGGCGTGACTCGTTCAAAAACTGCGACATCATCCCTACTTTGAGCGCTTATAACTTCAAATACGAGCATAATTTGGACGAGCTCCTATTGACAAATTTATAGAGCAAGTAACCGGCTACAACTTTCATTATATGCTCATCTTCAAATTCTCAACAG
>CM014272.1:70286767-70333198 GCA_004135705.1 Alloteropsis semialata | reverse complement strand
GCCATGGAGCCGGCCCCAGGAGTCCTCGCCGCCGCCGCTGTGCAGGCCACCGCGTCCCCTCCACGCGAGCCGGTGCACCGCGTCCACACACGCGGCAGGAAGTACCGAAGGCCTCACCCGTACGCCGACCCTGCACAGCAGCTTGCGCGCGGCCCAGTGCGGTCTGCACAGGGCTCGCAGCCCAGCTTGCCTCTCGACGGCTTCGTCTTCCCGAGGTTTCCGCCGCCGCCGCCGTCTCTGCAGGCGCCTCCCGCCGCGGATCCTGGTGCTGCTCTGTGCTCTCCGTGCCGCCCTCCGTGCCGCGCAGACCGAGGTCGCCGCGGCACAGGAGCGTGTCCGCGCTGCGGCCCTCGATTGGGAGCGCGAGCGCGCTGCGGCGGATGCCGCTGATCGCCGGGTCGCTGAGGCCGAGCACGTCTCCGTCTCGCTCCCGCTGCCACCGTACGCCGTTCTGGACGCCCCTGCTCCGGCATTCCCGCCCCCCGCGGCCTGGGACGCCATTGCCGGTGCACCACCGGCCTCCTCTGCCACGCCTGCTATCCCTGGCGCTCCTCCCCCCGGGCCGAGCGGGGGTGGGGGTGGCCGTAGCGGGCGTCGCCGCCGGGGGCCGTGGTCGTGGCTCTGGTGGGGGCCGCCGCGGTACTCCTACTCCGGCTTCTTCACCTGCTCCTGCTCCTGGTGCTGCGCCCTGGCCATCCTTCACCAACCCATGGTCAGGGCGCATCCCGACGTGGCCGCTTCAGGCTCAGGCGGGGGGGCCTCGCCCTCAGGCCATGTTCACTGGCCCTGCTCCCCTACCCGTGCCGTCCTGGTCTCCTCCTCCTCAGCCTCCTCCTGTCTGGCCTGGGGGATGGGACCAGGCTGCGCTGGCACAGTCCTTCAGCTCCATGGGGCTGACACCGCCGATCAACACTGAGTGGATCGCTGACTCGGGCGCCTCGTTCCACACCACACCAGATGCAGGCATTCTCTCTTCTGTCCACCCACCACATCCCTCTTGTCCTTCCTCTATCATGGTTGGCAATGGATCCTGTCTTCCAGTCACCTTTGTTGGCACCGCTCCTAGTTCCTTTCGCCTTCCCAATGTTCTAGTTGCTCCACAGATAGTCCATAACCTTCTTTCCATTCGACAATTCACCGCTGACAATTCTTGTTCTGTCGAATTCGACTCCTCTGGTCTTACTGTAAAGGATTCGGTTTCCCGGCGTCCACTTCTCCACTGTGATAGCTCGGGGCCCCTTTACATCCTTCGCCTCCCTTCTTTCGCTGCTGCTTTCGCCACCACTTCTTCTTCTACCACCTGGCACCGCCGGCTTGGTCACCCCGGCCGCGACGTTTTGGCTCAGCTCAGTCGCAGTGCAGATGTCCCCTGTGCTAGACCTGATGAGCACCTCTGTCATGCGTGCCAGTTGGGTCGCCACGTTCGTCTTCCTTTTTCTTCTTCTTCTTCTCATGCGCTTTGATCTCATTCACTGTGATCTGTGGACATCTCCTGTACTCAGTCTTTCCGGCTACAAATACTATCTGGTTGTAGTCGATGACTTCTCTCACTACTCTTGGACTTTCCCTTTGCGCGCTAAGTCCGAGACGTTCACCACCCTCCTCCACTTCTTTGCCTGGGTCTCTACTCAGTTCGGCCTCACCATTAAGGCCGTTCAGTGTGACAACGGGCGTGAGTTCGATAACAACACCTCCCGTGCCTTCTTCCTCTCTCGGGGTGTTCATCTGCGCATGTCTTGTCCGTATACCTCTCCACAGAACGGCAAGGCTGAGCGGATGATTCGGACCACGAACGATGTCGTGCGCACCCTTCTTCTCCAGGCCTCCCTCTCTGTCCGGTTCTGGGCTGAGGGGCTCCACACCGCCACCTATCTTCTCAACCGCCTGCCTTCCACTGCTTCTCCTGCTCCCACCCCACACCACGCTCTTTTCGGTACCCCGCCTCGCTACGATCACCTCCGTGTCTTCGGGTGCGCTTGCTATCCCAACACCACCGCCACTGCTCCTCACAAGCTAGCGCCTCGTTCGACTCGTTGTGTGTTTCTTGGCTACTCCTCTGACCACAAGGGGTACCGCTGCTTCGATCTCACCTCTCGCCGGGTCCTCGTCTCTCGACACGTTGTGTTTGACGAGTCGGACTTCCCCTACTCCACCTCCTCTACACCGTCTCCTGACCCTGAGTTGGAGTCTGTGTTTCCGACTGACTCGGTGGTTCAGCCACCTGTTTCTCCTTTTCCAGCAGGTTTTCCCGGTGCGCCGACACCGCTCCCGGCGGTCTCCGCTGCGCCACGCGCGGCCCCGACGCCTTTTGTCGCGCCCCGCGCGGCCCCGGAGCCTCCTGCCGCGCCACGCGCGGCCCGGAGCCTCCTGCCGCGCCACGCGTGGCCCCGGTGCCCCTGCCTGCGCCAAGCGCGGCCATGGGCGCGCCCCTGCAGGTCTACCGGCGCCGTTCGGTGCCGGCACCGGAGCCAGTGCCGGAGCCGGCGCCCCGTCCTCCCCTGCAGGTCTACCGGCGCCGTTCGGTGCCGGCGCCGGAGCCGGCACCGGAGCCGGCGCCCCCGTCTCCACTGGAGCCGTCACCAGCGCCGTCGGTCCAGCCCCGGGCCCTCTCTCGTCTGGACCCGACTGTCTACCACCCGCCTGTCATCCATCGGGATCCTGGCCACACTCATCCCATGGTGACACGGCGGGCGGCGGGCGTTCTCCGACCGGCGGCTCTCTCCGCCACCGAGGCTGAGCCGGGGGTCTCTCCGCTACCCTCCTCTGAGCCGGGGGTCTCTCCGCCACCCTCCTCTGAGCCGGGGGTCTCTCCGCTACCCTCCTCTGTCCGTGAGGCTCTGGCTGATCCTCACTGGCGTCGGGCGATGGAGGAGTACACGGCCCTTCTTGCCAACCAGACGTGGGACCTCGTGCCGCGTCCGTCTGGTGGCAATGTGGTCACGGGCAAGTGGATCTGGACGCATAAGCGTCGTGCTGATGGCTCACTGGATCGCTACAAGGCTCGCTGGGTTCTCCGAGGTTTCACGCAGCGGCCTGGTGTGGACTATGATGAGACCTTCAGTCCAGTGGTGAAGCCTGCTACAGTGCGCACGGTCCTCTCCATTGCTCTCTCTCGCTCGTGGCCCGTGCATCAGCTGGATGTGAAGAATGCCTTTCTACATGGCACTCTGTCAGAGACAGTCTACTGCAGCCAGCCAGCGGGATTTGTGGATTCCAGTCGTCCAGATCTGGTCTGCCGCCTCAACAAGTCCCTCTATGGTCTGAAGCAGGCTCCTCGGGCTTGGTACTCTCGGTTTGCCACGTTCTTGGTCACGTTGGGATTCACAGAGTGCAAGTCTGACACCTCTCTGTTTGTCTACCGCCGGGGCTCTGAGACTGCATATCTGCTTCTGTACGTGGATGACATCATTCTCACTGCTTCCAGTCAGGCCTTGCTTCAGCGCATCGTTGAGTCACTGCAGCAGGAGTTTGCCATGAAGGATCTGGGGGTGCTCCACCACTTCTTGGGTGTCACTGTTGAGCCTCGTCCTTCTGGCCTCTTCCTTCACCAGCGGCAGTATGCACTTGATATTCTGGAGCGGGCCGGGATGACTGACTGCAAGCCGTGTTCCACTCCGGTTGACACTCAGGCCAAGCTCTCTGCAGATATGGGTGATCCTGTTGCTGACCCGACTGCCTACCGGAGTCTTGCCGGTGCTTTGCAGTACCTCACCTTCACCAGGCCGGACATCGCATATGCCGTTCAGCAGGTCTGTCTCCATATGCATGATCCACGGGAGTCACATCTCACGGCTCTGAAGCGTCTCCTTCGCTACATCCGTGGCACTGTTGACTACGGCCTGCTACTTCACCGGTCTCCTGCCACTGAGCTCGTCGTCTACACCGACGCTGACTGGGCTGGCTGTCCTGACACTCGTCGCTCCACCTCAGGCTACGCCGTCTTCCTCGGCGGCAACCTTGTCTCCTGGTCGTCCAAGCGACAGCCGGTTGTCTCCCGCTCCAGTGCCGAGGCGGAGTACCGGGCTGTTGCTAACGGCGTGGCTGAGGCGTCCTGGCTACGACAGCTCTTGGCGGAGCTCTTCAGCCCGCTCGCCAAGAGCACTCTCGTCTACTGCGACAACGTCAGCGCCGTGTACCTCTCCACCAACCCAGTTCAGCATCAGCGGACGAAGCACGTGGAGATCGACCTGCACTTTGTTCGCGACCGCGTTGCTATCGGCGACGTTCGGGTTCTCCATGTTCCGACCACCTCCCAGTTCGCGGACATCTTCACCAAGGGTCTCCCCTCCTCGACCTTCTCGGAGTTTCGCTCCAGTCTCAACATAGCCGGTGGCTAGTTGTGACTGCGGGGGGGTGTGTGTACTTCTTTGTGTGTACTTCTTTTCCTGTCCAGTCTTGAACTCCGCTGCGCCGGTAAGTTCAGATTGCAGGTTCCTGTCCAGTCCTGAACTCCGCTGCGCCGGTAATGGCCCATGTAGTCAGGCCCATCTAGAGGCCCATGTACAGCTACTATATTACCCACCCTTCTAGGGTTTGGAGGAATACAGATAATATTCCTTTGCAATACTTTCGTTTCTCAGTTATGTAGTGTGTTCTCTGCTGTAAAAGAATACATTCATACGTGGCTGACAGATGCTCTGTTAAGGAGAGCATATGTCCTGTAGTGTTAGTGCTAGCATCCGAGGATGAATTCGGGATTTTTGGTATCACTTGTATGTCATAAAACTTCAGTGGAGCTGTTGAGTAGTTGCTGGTCTTGTAACTCTGCATCTCGGGGTGTCTCTTGAGGCTCTGTCGTTGTAAGTCTCTTCCTCTTAATGAAATATGTGCTCAGGCACGTTCTCGAAAAAAGTAGCTGTTGGGCATGGTTCGAATTTAGGAAACTAAATTTAACCGTAAGAAGAAACTCAAAGTCTAAGACTGGAACTCAAACTCAAATGGTGAAGACTAAGGAGTAGAACGCACATGAGTTGAGTGGTATTTCACTAAACTTTTGCTATTTATAATAAATATTCTAGGAAAAATGTAAATAAGCTGGCTTTACTTTCCAACTCGTCCATTTCTATCTGTTCATGTGACTCTTGAATGAATTTTTTGCAGATACCTTTTTGAATAAACATATTTCAACTAGACAACTACATTTTTATATAGTTATATATGTGCTATGCGCAACAATGTGCATTATTCTTTTTTTTTTAGTTTTCCCAAAATGATGGCTCGTTCATACTGATTAACCTTTTGGATGTAGGCATTGGAGCTTGACCCTGAAGATGCAACCTTGTTCTCTAACAGGAGTCTTTGCTGGCTTCACATGGGCAAGCCTTTGCTCAGTTTGCTGGATGCTCATGAATGTAGAAAAAGGCGACCTGATTGGCCAAAAGCATGCTTTAGGCAGGGCATAGCTCTAATGTCACTTAAGGTTGGATAGACGACTCGTTGACTTGTCCTTCTGATTTTCTCTGAAGTTGTCTGATAATTCACCATGTGTTGTATTTTCAGGACTACAAGGGCACGTGCGACTCGCTTTTAGATGCACTGAAGTTGGACCCAGAGAGCTCTGAACTCCAGGATGCATTGCGGTATCTTCTTTCATCGTTTGGTTCTAGTCTATGAAGTGCACGTTCCATTACATCCAATTATACCTAGAAAACTTACATATCAGGCAGGACTCATCCTTAGGAAAAAATAGTGAGTGCATTGATTATTCATCTTGTACCCTGTTTTGAGTTTGTTGGCCCCTCGTCGTGCCAGTAACCCTCTTGGGTTTAAGTTTTGTGCATTCCTTTCATTTGCAGTGTACTACTCTCGCTACCCGTGAATGTGGACTTAGATTGTTGGGAAAAAAAAAACAAACATGCATAGCATTTTGCATTGATGAACATGGCCCCACAAGACGCTAGCTTACAGGCACCATTGTGTAACTCTGGTAGTTGTTGAAATGTGCAGGAAAGCTATGGGATCCTTGAAGGTGTCTCGGAGCACGAAGGCTAAGTGTTGCTGAAGATAGCTCAAAACACGTCACGTTCTCGTGGGAAAGCTATAGATGCGTTTAGTGTCCTCCTTTTGTAAGTTAAAACTAGTGGGTGCTGAAGCATTTCGGTGTTCCTTCTCTGTCTCCATGCAGTGGCCTGTCTCCATAAGTATTGGTGGTGTTGTGGTGCAAAATACTCCTGACAGCTAATTAGGTCACCATACATGGCCCTTCTTCGTTCTAGAGCCTTTTGTGCTTGCATTTGTGTTGCAATCGCAAGGCTACGATCGTATATATCCCCTCCGTTTCAAAATACTATTTATTTTATCTTTTTCTAGATTCATTGATTTTGCTATACGCTATGTCCAGATACATAGCCAAATCTATGAATCTATAAAATCCAGAAATCCAGAATGAATAATATTTTAGAACGGAGAGATTGAGTATCTTGCTTCTGTGTGTATCTGCCTATTCGGGGGATGAGACCACAACAGGCTCTATCGGCTCCAAACGCCAAACGATGTTTTGTGATTTCGTTGAAAAAATAAAGATCGAGACAAGCGTGTGCGGTGCCGGATGTGTTTGTGACATGATCCGTCAATCTGTTGCGCGATCGGCAGTGTCCCGAGTGCCCACGTTCATTCGTGTCCGTGTCCGACCTCCATCCTAAGCCACCGTACCCCCAGTGTAACCTCCCTCCACCGGTGATCCCTTCCCTCGGCACCTTTTTCAAAAAAAAAAAGATTGATCGATGGCTGAGCCCTAAATCGAAGCGACCCTAATCTTTTTAGGTTTGGACCCTCAATATACGGCCCCCTGAGTACCGTATACACCACTATACCGTGACGTAACCAGGCTAAGCGAAGGGGAACACAACTGACGTAGAGTCTGCGAGTCAATCGTTCCAACCTATCGTTCCAAATCTTTTTTCGCCAGACACGCCGGTCGCCGGACTTCCCGTATCGGCGCGCCTTGGCGGCTCGGCAAATTCGCGGCCTTCGTGTAGGGCAGTCGCTTGCCGGCGAGTCGGCGACTCACGCGCGGCCGCGCCAACGCGGGAAGCGACGACGGACGTCCGACCTCCAAGACCCCAAGCGTCCATCTCTGTCAGCTGATCAGTTCGTCAGTTCACTGTTCACGGTAATGTCAGAAGCATCTGAATGCCCGTGGCATCTGAATTCTCTTTCAGTCTTTCTCTATCGATCGCCCATCAGTTTGCATGCAACCTCTGACTCCATGTCATGTTTTTTAATATTTAGCGCATGCCTCACATCAATCAGCAAGAGCAAGGAGTTAGCCAATCAAGAGAATCAAAATATATAATACAACTATATATACAAGGTATATATTATTTAAGGTAATACTTATATATTAGTTGAAGAAAATCTAGAAGAGTTAGAAGAAAATTTTAATAGAAGGAAATTTTGAAGTAACACTTATATATATTAGTTGAAATGAATATTTTTTGATACATAGGCCCATATTAAGTTTCGTCCTGGGCGCTGGGCCTCTGAATTCTCAGCCTGCCTGTGCCTACGCTCCGGGGGGAGATGACGGAGAACCGGTGGCAGAAAAGCCACCAATCTGATGCCACATATGGCGTACAGACATCCAAAGAAGCGCAGGATGATGATAAAGAAGCAGGAGAGACCACTCTTGAGGAGGGAACTGGGGATCTAGCCAGCAAAATAGCATCTGACCCTGATAAAAAGGAAGCACGACAGACCAATCTTGAGGAGCGAACACTCCCGAAGGAACGCTGCATGGTTGTTGGCTTGGAGGACTACCAGCGCCTTATGCTCAACAAAGACGTATGTACCAACACAACTCCTTGCCGATCCCTTCGGGAGTTTATGATCTCAGCATGTGCATTTGCATGTTTATATCATATTGCAATTTGTTAATTTTTTCAGGGTCTGTATCAGAGTTGGGATTATTACCAAAGAACATGTAGTACCTACAAGGGTGATGAAGAATATGTCCAGTTCTGGGAGGAGATGTCAAAGAAAACTAAGGTATGAATGATGACACCGAGTCTAAGAGATCTCTAAGCATAAATAATTGGCCATATATTACATGTCTGATATCCGTTATTTCACGTGACAGTGGATTGAAGATTACATCTTCAAGCCTCAGGTGCCCCCTGAATTCTCTTGCATCCAACCAGCAATTGCTAAATATCATTTTGTGTAATGTCTCAGTATTTTTTTTGTTTAGTGGGAAAAATGTAAAAGAAGGGCATATCATCAATATCTAGGGATTGCTACAAGGTTTCACAATATTTTTGCTCGTGTAGTCACTAAAGGCTTCAGCGTAATGCCCTTGCCTAGTCACTGTTTAGTTATGTTGGTGAGCATGAGCTGTGTGATGTTTAACAGTTCTTTTTCATTCAGGAATATATATGGAGTTTGCAGTATGAATTTTCTTGCTATAAGAAGCTATATATATGCTCTGTATCTTGAGATTTGGAAACGGGCTGCGAAGCAAAAGGTAAATGATCTTTTATTTCTCTGTATCTCAGTCTGCACAGTTAAGTAATATGCACCATTTCTGTTCGTTTGAACATATTAACGACATGCAAATGCTTTTCCTTGCACATTGCTCAGATGGATTTCATTGATGCTTTGAGGGAAATATATGATGGAAACATGTTTCCGTCATGCCGTCGTGAGCTGAAAATGGAAGTAGAGAACACATACCCAATGTGCAACATTATGAAATATAATGTATGTAGTATCATCATATGGTGTGCTAACTTTTGGCATCTGTTATGGACACTAATCATTTTGGTTGTCTCTGAATTCCAGTATGATACCTATGTGGCTGGCATTGATAAAGAGGTATTTATGGCTTCTGTTTTATGGGATCAAAGTTCTACTTTACCTTGTTTATATTGATTTTAAACACTTGTTTGTATATAGCTTTCAGAAGATAATGCTCTTCCATTCGTAATAAAGGCTGTTAGAAAAATGGTTAGTTGTTTCTCTTTCTTATCAGACTATTAGAGATCCTTCATTTTGCTTTGTATTGCATTTTATCCCAATTTCTAAAGTGACCTAGCTATTTTTATTTTTAGACTCCAAAACCAAAGATCTATGTTGATTACGCGAGAAAGAAGCTTGCTGTTGCAGATGCAATTGGTTTGGTTCGAAGGTATGCTGCATGCACAGAACGGTCGGTTTTATACAAAATTAATTACATGCATGTATTTACTTAGAGACGTTTAATCCTCACAGGGAAAATTCTAGCTCCGAATGGAGTGAAGGAGGGGGCAATAGCAAATTGAAGCCTGCAATAGCGAGTCAATGAATTAAGAGGGAAGCAGAGCTGTAAGAAAGAAACACATTGTTCAGTTGTATCCAGATTATACTAGCAGCCAATTTAAAGCTTGTTACCATCAAGCTACTGTACTGCTATTTAAATTAGTTTTATTTATTTATATATTTTGCCTGCCCTTATATGTATCTAAGTATCCGACAGTTTAACACTAATGTTGCAACTTGGTACACAATTCAAGTGCTTATTGGGTAAGCTTATTGATATCTATACTATCCAGTATTTCGTTATCAGCGTTCTTTTGGCTTCCGCTCGGCTCATGCATATCGCAAAGTCTGGCTGTATGAATGATCAAGTGATATGCTGAATCAGAGACAATTTGTTGCATGCTCATTGTAGTTTTGTGCTCGTACTAGTGGCAATACAGTTTATTGCATGATATCATGTATTTTAGTCAAGGCTGCTGGCCTGTACTTAGGGGGGTGTTTGTTTTCCCTATAGGTAATAGNACTTGTCCATGGTGCAGATTGTGTTGCCGCTGCGAAGTTCTCATCTGGTGGTGGCGCTGCTCTAATCTCCTGATGATTTGCCATCAGATGAGGAGTGGTGCGAGGATGCCATGGCGATGAGGAGCTAGCTCGAGAGGCTGGAGGAACAGATGGATAAAGGGGAGAAAATGGATGGAGAATGGCAAGTGTTGGTAGATGCAAGCGAGGAAGACGAAGGCCCAAATGGAATCCGAGCGGTTGCGCCGGGGGACTTTATGGTTTCGCGAGGGAGCACGAACCCCGAGAAATCTGCCCTTGAGCCGCGCAATCCGCAGCCACTGCTGGGTCAAAAAGATTCTTTCCTTTTTCTGCAGCATGCGTCGTTTCAAAAACTGTGTAGGTCAAATTCAATGCATTTAGGATTGATAGCTTACTTGGGAAGCTATCAGTTTTAAATGACCGAACACTTGGTGTGTATAGAGGAAATACCCCGATCATGATTGATCAGGGTCAAATTTCCCGAACATATTAATTTTTGATTGGTCTATTCGGAGGAAGCTTCTGTTCGGGGAATTTCATTCTTTGAACGGGCAGTTTCGCGAACAGATTGACATGGAAAAATTTCCAAACAAAGGAAGAGGGATTATTGTTGCATCTCTCAAAGTGAAATTGCTTCATTTATCCAAAAGGGAGTACATTTCACAGGGGATCGATAATTATCCTAAAACTAAAAACATCAAAATAATGATCTTCGCCTAACTAATCGTCGGCGAGGATCAAGGCGATGCTGCACCGGCTGGCGGATCATCTACCGCGTTCTCTTCTTCAGAGTCGCTGATGAGATCCACGAGCGCTCCGTCTCTAGGGATCCCGATCAGGTCACGGTTCAAGGAGACGAAGAGGCGCCGGGTGTGTTCCTCGTCGCCGCTGGTGTCCGCCTGAGCAGAAGACGAAGATGCGCCTGCGCGCGACGGTTTCAGCTTCAGCCGAGCTCCGCTCCTTCCTCATGATGGCTCGTCATCAAAGGAGAGGGAGATGGGAGACGCCGGGGCTGGAGAAGAAGGCGTAGGGCGCTTCCCAGCGGCAATGCTCGACGGAGCAGCCTCGGGAGCCAGAGACGCCATGGCCGGAGCCTCCTCTGGTGGCTCGATCTCGACTCCTTCATCCCCATGCCAGGGGAGGGCAAGGAGAGGAGCCTGAGGAGGAGCAGCAGGTGGGGTCGTCGCCGGCGGATCCTCCGGCTTGTCGGGTGGTGGTTCGGCGGAGCCGTGGGGAGAGTCTCCAAAAAGGAGACGAGGGAGCTTGAACTTGCGGCTAAGCTTTTTCTTTCCCATGGCGAGGGGAGGGGGAAGGCTTAGAAAGGAAGGTTCAAGTACAAATCGATCCAAGGGATTCAATATTTAAAGACTCAGAGGTGACGCTTTGCACGAGAATCGAGGAACCAGAGCACAGCCGTAAATACCGCGTGCGCTGTTAAAGTTTCGGGAGACGTGCGGAGTGGGTTTTAAATGCACTGAGCAGCCGTTACATTAATCCTTGGTCTTCCAACTTCTAAGATAGAATATTTTTATTATTATTATGGCTGATTTTTTCTCTGACCTTATCATTCAGATGCAGGTTGCACCATTCTAGAGTTCGGTATCTTTTCTAGCTCTCGTTTACAAGCGATTGTCGAGGTATAATCATACCCAAAAATCACCCGAAGAGCAAAAAGACCCGAAGGCTATTTAAAGATCAACCTGAAATATGATAAAAGGGTATCATGAGCCACCAAATAATAAAAAATAGTTGGTTTGTGCACTGAAATTTTTTTGACAGTCACATAAGCCAACTTTGCCGCTATTCTTTAAGCTGAGAAAATTGGAATTTTGCTATTATAAATCCAAATCCAATGCTATCTCACCGTTAGGATTCACAAATATGCCATTGTGAAACTAGGTACATAATCTATACTATGTCTTAGCCATTAACAGAATCACCACATAATTCGTTCACATGGAAGAGGTAACAACCAACAACAAAATTTTTAGAATGACATTTTAGCATTTCAAACGATATTGGAACATAGCAAAATGGCAAAATGTTACAAAACCTAGCACGCAACACTCATCACTCCCTACACAACACAACTTGCCTCTGCTTAATAAGGCCTCCTCCTCCAACGGGAGGTTTAGTACTAGCACTTTTTGCTAGGGTGGAGATGAGATAAGCATTTTTTTTCTTTGAGCTAGTGTGGGCACAAGAGCTATGCTTTTTACACGTCCCAATACAATTTTACTTTCTTGTACACACCATTGACAAGTGAGTCCTCTAGATGACAATAGAGAAAGATATAAAATAAAAAATTCTTTATGCATGGGTTCTACAGGATGATGTGGCATATAAGAGCAAGAGTTATTGGTTTCGCCGGCTAGTGGGTGAGTGGCGCTCCAGCTCACCCAGAATGTGGAGTAGGTGGTGGCGTCCCCCACAAATGTTTAATGCGCTGTGCAGCCCAAACGCAACGTGGAAGAACGGGAGCGGGCGACCGGCGGCAAACTGGCAAAACAGTGTGTTGTGCCCGTTTTTCGTCGGCGTTTCGCGAGACGGTCGCTCCCTTCTCTCTCTCCCACGTCGGATGCTGCTGACCTGTCTTGCCCATCCGCCCGCTCACGTAGGATTATAATACTTGCTCTAAGAGGCAACAATTAGTTTTACTGTTGGACAAGGCCTAAAAATAACCTGCATATGCCCCAGTTTGATAATGTCTCATCGATGAATCTCAAATTGCGGACCCCACCTCTCATAATTGCTGAATTCCAATCTTGTTTCCCAAACCCTTGCGAAATTTGAAATTCTATCCTTCCATTGCTCGACAGTCGACGCCGATACCTAGGCCAGCGGCGGGCGGAAGCTGCACATTGCCATGGCGCCGCCTCGCTCTCCTCCAGCCCCTGGCGGGCGCCGCCCACCTCCTACCTCCGTGCCCCTCCGCCCGGAGCAGGAGCTGCTCCTCGAGACGGCGTCCGACGGCGACCTGCCCCTCTTCAGACGTACGAACGCCGCGCGCCTCCCCCCAACTCCGTTCGGCTGCGGTTCTGGGCAATTTGGGCTGGTGTCTGACCGCACGGGTTCGCAGGTGTGGCGACGATGCTGGCCGGCGGGCGCGGCAGCGTCACGGAGGCGGTGGAGGACGTGGTGGAGTGCACCGCGGGGGCACTGCACCTCGCCGCCGGCCAAGGGCATTTGGCGGTGTGCAGGTACCTGGTGGAGGAGCTTAGGGTGGACATCAACGCAATCCACGATGGAGGTAAACTCCTACACGATGCAAAATCCTACTAATTTGTGTATTGGGGGCTATGCTGGTAGATTGGGGGCTGTCGAATTGTGGAGAGGATAGATTGATGGCTATGCTGGTAGATTGGGGGCTTGTCGAATTGCGCTAAATGATATATTGATTTTGTAGTGCTATTGTGGACTTGTTGACTCAGGGGGTGTTTGTTTCCCCCCCAAATTATATAATCTAGCTTATGAGTCAAGGGCATCATGGTAAAAAGTCACCATGAACAACCCAAATAATCTCAAATAATCTGCACATGAGTAGCTTAATTCAGATTATTTGGTGGTCCATATTGACCTTTTACCATAATATCCTTGGTCCATAAGCTAGATTATATAATCTAGGTGGTAAACAAACAGGGCCTCAGTTTGCTTGTAGGGACGCATTCATGCATCATGCATGCCTATAATTTTGTATTGATTAGGGGTATTTCATATGCTGCATTGGTCTACGTGGACTCGGTAGCCTAATTCAATATCAGAAATGAGAAATGTAAATGTCTGAGAACAGTGCCATATACTTTCTCTGGAGTTTGTTTGCCTACTCAATTGTTGGTTAGCACATGATTACGACGTGTAGCGGTGTAGGGCAGTTTGGCTCCTTTCTTGATTATAGGAGTTCGTGACTTAAACAGAGGTAAAACAACCATTTCTTTCGATTGATTTTCTGTGGATACTTTGTGTTGACAATTCTGCAAACCTATACTTGAAATTCTTTGCTTTTGAGTACCAATTATTTCTTTGCTACCCCAATGGAGATCAATTTCGCATCTGCTTGAAATAATTACCTGATTAATAGACTCAGCTCAAATAGAAACTTTTGATTTATTGGACTTGCTGTGCCGAGCAAAATTTTGATAGTTCATTTTTGTTTTGATTATTGGTCGTCTACTATTGTCTAATGGTCCACCGTGCAGCTTAAAACAGTTGCACCACACTCTATTATGTCATGACTTCGCATCCAACCATTTTATTGATAGTAGCTCTGTGCACCTTGATATGATTTCTGAAGACTGTATGTTTGATAAAGATTTCTATCACAATAGCTCGGTCTTGTTCAGAGCTTACAATGCACATATGAACCTGTAGCAATTGTGCTGTTAGTTACTGTAGTTATAGTATGCCAAATGAGAAAACTGACTGGCCTACATGTACCACAATTCAAAGCTCAATGTTTATGTCTGTATCCTCTGGATATAGCATATGATTTTTTGAGAACTGGTATACGGTGAAAACAATGATGCCCACGCTATATTCAATTGATACAACCTATGTGCGCTTCTCTTTCTCAAAATCATGTATATTTACAAGGCAATACCGAGCACCGTGCCTTCCTGATCTTCTCAGACCTTTATCATATGGTTCCTGTGCATATCTGATTTGTACTTCATTCCTCATTGTATTAGGCTGTTAGAGAGTTTTTGAAGTCTGCCGTATGCTCAACATTTCGGTGTGTATATACCTTTTGTACCATAATAGCTTGATCGCACATAGTGCTAACCTTCCTCATAATTAAGAGATGCAGTTGCTTTTTCATATTATGAGGCTGGTCCAAGTGAAAACCAAAAACATGCCAGTTATATCATTGTCTGATATCAGTGCATATTGAGGGAAGTGATGAATTCCATGGTTGGGATTTGGGAAGTCCTAAGCAGAGTGCTATTGATACGTCATAACTTGATACATCTGGTGTTTGTAATTTAACTTACTCTTACTTCGATAAGAATATTTGTTTGTGATTCTTCTGATAGGTGAATCGCCTCTGGCTTATGCAATCAATGGTGCACATATAGATACTGTGAAATATCTTTTGGACCATGGTGCCGATCCAGACAAAGTTGATGACAAAGGATTTACCTCTCTCCATATTGCAGCTGAAGAAGGTCTCATTCTAACAAATTCTATCTCTTTGTTTGTTTTTATCGCATTGAATTGCATTTACGTGCATTGGAGACACAAAACATAATGGTAACAATAAGAAAAGTGCTATAAAACAGCAATCCTATCGTATAATAAGGAGTTAATGACCAGTTGGAGTGTTTCTTGTTTCATCCAGGATATTGCAAAATAGTGGAGATCTTACTTTCTAAAGGGGCTTCTGTTGATGCATTATCTAATCGTGGTACACCACTACACCTTGCTGCTACTAAAGGGCACCATAAAACTGTAAAGATGTTGTTGGACCACAATGCTGATGTATGTGATTTCATACCTTTCGATTCCTCAATTATTAATTCATTATGTTACTGGAGGAAATTCATGATTTTAGGATGTTCCTTTACTTTTTATCTTGCCCATGTTCTTTTTGGTTTGTTATTGCTGGCCTTTTTACTTTCATTCTGTTATATTTATTTAACTTTTAAAACCTTAGCAGTTAAACATAATGTTAGCGAGACACCCCTTGCCTGTGGGCCTAGGGGGTTCGGCTGGCCCCATAGGGGGCCCGGGCGGCTGCCAGCTCTACCAGCTCAGCATGCCTGCCCTAGGTATGGTTTCCNGCAATTGTCATATATAAGCATAGTTACTGATTTGTTTTATGTTTCTTTTCAGTGCAATAAGATTGTGCATGGTACCTTCACTCCTCTCCTTGTCTCTATATATGCTCCATCACTAAAATGTGTGAAGATACTGATTAAGGTATTGTGGGCTCTTAGTTTTTTCTGCATTCAGAATTACTTATTAGTAGTATGTGGGTATTGGTGTTAATAGCTATTTCATGTTTAGGGTTCTGTCTTTGTTGCTCTGCCCAAAGTTAACTGTTACTCATATATTCTGAAAATCCGGTATGACATAATTCTTTCCACATGAAGCGTATGTTGTTGGTTCCACAAAATAAAAGCTATTTGATGCTATGCTGCTACAATCCATCCTGCTCACAATCATCAATTAAACATGCAGTTATGATGGTGTATGATTAGTCTAGTAATCTGATGTGGCAATCAATATCTAGTGATCTTGCAATAATTTTTAAAAATTGCCTCTCCCATCCTAATTGTTGAAGTTGTTGTGGTCGGTAGGCTTTCAGTGATCTGAGCCCAAGAAAATGGATCTATCAGTTCACGGAAAGAGAAACTAGATGTTGCATCTTTAATCTAGCAGAAAGAATGGGGAAGACCAAATATTTATTTAAAGGCCAGCAATGTAGTTGTTTACATAGCACACATGGTCAACAATAAGAACAGGACGACAAGAGCCCAAACTAGAGCTTCTGAAGTCTTGAAAGTAGCTGGAGTTATGTACTATAGTACTTCTGCTGCCTCACTGACATTCCAGAAAAGCAAAGTATGATCACGTTAAGATAGTGGAGACAGATCGAATGACCTGCATGCACACCGGCTTGGAGCCATGCAGTTGGAGAGTGGTGATGGCATAGGGGAAGCATATGTGGTGGCATGGGCTGAACTTGGCTGCAGTTTCAGGCTGTCTGCAGTCAATGGTAGCATCGAGGAGTCGTGAGCCACAATGGTGATGCTGAAGTGCAGGAGATGTGACGACAAGCCTAGTGAGGTGCAGAAGTAGCACCTGCCATTTGCAGACCATTAGTGCCCATGTGATACTATTCAACTAGCGTAGTTACTGTTTGGGGTGGGCATGGGGTTGGTTTTTTATCAAGAGAAGATTAGTTTGAGCTGTTAACTATTTTCTTAACTTCAGATAAGTTTTATACAAGCCACCTCATCCAATCTATACGAAGGTAGGTAGCAGGCCTTTTCATCAAGCAAGGAATAAACTGGAGTCTATGGTCTCTCCTGCTCCCTGCTCCCTGCTCCATCCTTTCTCCCCTGTGCTTTTGGTGTACCATCGTGTCACATGGGTTCTAAGGACCTGATGTCATTTTGTTCATGGTGAGTGCAGCAGTAGAAACGCATGGAGATGTTACCGGCTGTTTGTGGCTAGAGGTAATGAGTGTCTTGTCGTTGTGTAGTTGATGGCACATGCAATAGTAGGCATACATGGGGGTGTTAGCAGCTGTTTGTGGCTAGAGGTAGTGGGTGGTATGTTCCTATATATATATATATATATATATATATATATATATATATGTTATATATTATGGTAGGCATTAGTGATCAAAATTGCTTTTGAGAATTCAAACTACCAATGTCCAGCACGACCTACCTTTGCGGAGTTTATAAATTGTCGCATGTTTGTCACATTTTTTTTCTACGTAGGCTGGTGCCGATGTGAATGGTGTGGGTAATATAACCCCCTTAATAGCTGCTGTAAGTGATGGCTTAACTGAGTGCATGAAGTGCTTATTGAAGGCTGGTGCTGACCCAAATGTCCCTGATGAAGTATGTTTTTTTTTTCTACGATCTGCATTATCCCTCCATTTCCACTGTTTTCTCCAGCACCTTTGCTTTTATCTTAACTACTTGAAGCTTAATTTACCTTTTTCATAAAAGAATGCCTCCGACGACGTAACGCACTAGTGGTTACTAATTCCTTAATCCTTATATCTGGGTTACCATGCTGCCCATTCTTTTCTAAGCTCATCTTCCCTTCTTCATGAGCAGTTTGGAAGAATGCCAATAGAATTTGCTGCAATATGTGGTTCACGGGAAGATGTTGAGATATTATTTCCTTTAACTTCTCGTATCCTGTCTGTCCATGATTGGAGTGTCGATGGAATAATACGTCATGCGTGCTTATTGCCAGGACAAGAGGTATTGTTGAATCATTGCCATAATATTTTGAATTTAGAGTAATGGCTTCAGTATTCAAATTAACTTATGGTTTGATCTCAGAAGTCTCCTGTTCTATAGTTTGTTTCATTCTTCCTTTAAAATGTGTGATGCAAATAAAGTATGTCCTCATGTTATTTCTGAAAGAAAGTTTTGAAAAATGGGGGTTGGGAGATAACTGTGTGTGCTTGAAATGATTGTTTCTGCAGCCATAGAAATCATGTATAGTTGTATTTGGATCCATAATTAGTTATATTTCTTACTTTAACTCCAGTTCAGGCATTTGCTTTATGATATTTTCCATGAATCTTTGTTCATTATCCATCTTGGTTGTTCAGTTCTATGAGAGTGGACTTGAAAAGGAAACAGCTAGTTTGAAATTACAGGGAAGAAAAGCGCTTGAGGAAAAGGATTACCATTCTGCTATTAAACTATACACTAAGGTGTGTTATCACACATTTTTTCCATTAGTAATTGATTTTCCTTCCATATTGTTCCTTTTGTATTGCATCAGTTGGAACTTGGAGTGCTTGCATAGCTTTGTTTTTTTACTCCCAAGGTTTCTGGCTCCCTATTTAACTTTCGGTCACTTTTTTAGGCTAGATAATCGATTTGATCCCTCAACTTTTTCCAAGGCTCAAATTAGTCAATTTAGTCATCAAACTTTTAATTTGGACTCAACTTCACCATTCGGCCTATGTAGCATGCCACATGTGTCATGTCTAGTCTACGATGGGTGCTGCAAAGTGACATAAATTGACTCTTTCACCTCTGATTTCTTCCTTGTTTTCAATGAAAAAAATATGGTTCAATGGTCAAGAAGAAGCCAAGCTTCTCGCGGTTAGAGCATTGAACTCCAGGAGACATTGAAACTCCTGTTCTGACCCGGATTCCAAGCATAGCACCTTCCTAGAGCAAAGCCCGGGGGAGTCTCCTCCCATGGCCCTTGCTTTATTCCCACCACATAGGGCGCCATACTAATATGAACTATACTAGCTATACTAACTGAAGGCGGCAGCTCCTCTCCCTCTTGCCACTGGCGAGGTCACCAGAGACGGGAAGGGAGGGGGCTGCTCTAGCTGCTCTCCAGAGCTTTCAGTCACTGGTTGGTTATATTTGGATTTTTTTTTGAAGTAAATATATTTGGAAATCCTAGACCAGAGTACCAGACATCTACTCTTCTAAAAAACTAACTACTGCTCTTCTAAAAAACTTACTCGTCAGTTATACTGAGATCCACATTGATCTGGCATGTTCCCAGCTGGTCCCTTACATAGTTTAACTGGGTGGTGCTGAACTAAGAGCCAGTTTTATTATGTAATATTTTTGGTGCTTTGGGGGTGTTGGGTGTTAAATGTACATGTGTAACCATGCATTTATATTTTAATTTCCTTCACATGTTAATTCTCGGTAATTACTAGTTTAATTTTGTTGAGCGTAGGCAATGGGCCTTGACTATGATGATTCAACCCTGTACGCAAATAGGAGTCTCTGTTTTCTCCAAATTGGTGATGGAGACAAAGCTTTTGCCGATGCTTATACTTGTAGAATGAAACGTCCTGATTGGCCAAAGGCCTGGTATCGGCTGGGAGCAGCTCTAATGCTGCTGAAGGTGAGATCAGCTGTAGTGAGTTTTTTTTTGTCATTTTCATAAAGTCCATATTTATGCATGTTCTGCTCTCTCTCTCTCTCTCTTTTTGTCCAGGACTATGAAAAGGCTTGTGATGCATTTCTTGGTGGTTTTAAAATAGACCCAGAGAGTGCTGAGATTGAGAATGCTCTGCGGTATGTTATATATTATCTATGGCTACAATTGTGCTACCACTGCAGCGATCAGGGTTAAAACAATTTTCAAACAGTTCCATGGCCTTGGCCATAGACATGAAACTACATTATTCTTCTTTTAAACTTCCTGTAAATTTTCAACTTGTAAACATCACTCAGTTAGCAAGTAAAATTCAAAACAATCAACAGAAGAAAAAACTCCAAATGGCATAATTATGGAACATTTTATCTCAGTATACGAAACAATGTTTCCAGTTACCAGTGGTAATCTCAGGTAGTTACTGCAGGGTCTTGAACCTGGTTGCCATTCAACAAATTTTAGTCGTATCATTTTGCAAAAGGCAAGCAACCATGTGTCAGCACTTTTACATCATATAATCAACTGACCGTTCTACCATGTGTGCACTTGTGCAGGGAGGCTTTGAATGCCTTGAGGATATCACGTGGCGCTAAGAAGACTTGAATGAATTGCCCGTAGGAGGATGCTGCTGGAGCAAGTGTGCCAACATGCAGGATTTTCCGCAGTCTTGCCAACACGAGAGCTTTTCTTGTTGCGGCACGCATTGAACATTCAAACAGTTCGAGCCTTAGCGTGTGTAAACTTTGGAGAAGTACAGACGAATATGCAAAATTGTTTTAAGAAAACTGTTTTTTTTCTTTTTTTGCACTGCTGTCACAAAACTACTCATGCTTTGCATACTTTGTTCAAAGTTTACAACCACAAGGAAATCATTCACGCCATGTAGTCATGTTTCATGTACAGGTGTTTGTAGAGTGCTTTCTTTTTGAGTTTTGATCCACATGGCCACATTGCTAGCCATGAGCCCATGACCACATTGCAGCTTTGCAGTTTGCAACTAGTCTGAAAGACGTTGTACTTCATTTTTCCTGACGTTCACCTCCGCTCATGTTTGAATGAGATGGAAGAGTTCTTAACAAAGCAATAAGGAAAAATTTATAATTCAAACGATGTTTCTGGTCCTAGGTTTCATCTAGTGGTGCATGAGAAAAGGACGAGATTAACGTGCAACCCCGTCCCACTCTTCCTCGCAGCTGTTGACCACCGCCCCTGCCTGCTGCTGCCCACCTTCTGCCGAGTGTTTTTTTTTCCTGGCAAGCGGCAAAGTCGTACTTTTGCCGAGTGCCTGTGCAAAAGCACTTGGCAAAACCTCGGTCTTTGCCAAGTGCTTTTCCATTCGGGCACTTGGTAAACATGTCGTCGTCACCGTGACTTCTCCATCCCATGACCTTTCTTTGCCTAGAGTCAGCCAAGCACTCGGCAAAGTATTTGTCGAGTGCCCAACATAAAACACTCGGCAAAAAGCTCTTGTTAGATGTTTGCTGAGCTGAACATTCTTGAACCTCTAACTTGTAAAATAAAATTTGCAAGGGAGATGCTTCATGCTGTCATTTGAATGTGCTCAGCTTGAACCATGGTTTTTTACTCTTTAGTTATTCATTCAAGATTGGTGTGATGCGCAGGCTGTTGGTTTTGATGGAGACGTCCGCAAGCAGGAGGATGCGACCAAAGTGCTCGCTGCAAACAGTTGAGCATTTCGGCAAGCTTGACATTCTTGTCAATGGCGCAGCTGGCAACTTGCTTGTTTCCCCGGAGGATTTGACGCCCAGGGGGTTCCAAACTGGTACATCATCAAAACATGATCTTGTTTTCATACAGATTCAGAGAAGCTCTTTGTTCCAACTGTTCACAAATTGTCAGCAATACTGTGTCTTGGCTTTGAGCAATTGTGCAGTAGCCTGCCATATCAACAGATAGGTGCTACATCGAAAATTTGTTTATTCTTGTAACGAAAATGGCCACATGTCCTATTATATTGTGATTTTGGTGATTGAGTGACAACATAGTCATTGGGACTAACAAGTTTGTTGAGTGATTTACATAGAAAATTACATCCCAAGAATGATTTCAAAGCATAGCAAAAAACCAGAGAGTTTTATTTTTGAGTATTCATGACACGGTATTGGCATGTGAAATCATGGAAAAGACATGAGCTAATTGAATTGGATAAGCCCGCAGAGTTTGTACACGGCGTATTAAACGCCGAGGCACGGCGTACAATCAAGAAGCATATGACATGTAGAAGCTGATCAAGCAAAGCAGAAAGAATCTACACGGCGTATGATCCGGCGATGCACGGCGTACAAGATGGAAGCATACGATGCTCGAAAAATTCAGATGAAGTGCATCGGCGTATGATCTAGTGTTACTGTGCGCATGAAGGGCGGATGATACGTCGTTCAAGGCATGAGCAAGTTTAAGTTAGGGTCAGCAATACCCTACACGGTGTATCATACGCTGACCCTCGGCGGACTAACGGCGTACAAGTTACACAGAGACGATGTCAAGAGGTGATGGAAGAAATGGCACGGCGTATGAAACGCCGATGATCGGCGTCCAAGTTTGAAGTATACGGCGTGTGCAAAGAGCTGTTGGAAAAGGAATCCAACCGTTGGAAAAAGCACACGGCGTATTATCCGCCGATGGGGGAAAAGCGCACGGCGTATCATACGGCGTTTACGGTTTTTGTGCAGCTTTTGGGTAACGGCTAGTTCAAGCCCTTGGGCTATAAATACCCACCCCATTCGGCCATTTGGAGTTGCTAGAGTCCAGAGAAGCTCATCTACAACCAAAGACATCCAAGCCACCATTTATGCTACATTCTACATCCACAGTGATTGAGAGAGCTAGGATAGGCCTAGTGAGTGAGAAAGCAAGGTGTTGAGCCTTGTACTTGGTTCTAGAGTGAACCAACCCTTGTAATCTTGGTGTACCGGCCCCTTGGAGTCTTGGTGACTCGCCGACAAGTCTTCGACCCTTCGGCTTGGTGTGGAGCGGCGACGACAACATTGTGCGGGGGACGAGGAGACCCCCTTCCTTGGTGGAGAAGCTCCGTAGTGGAGGCGACGTCAAGATCTCCGAGAGAGTAGGTTGATGAGAGCAATGTCTTGGTGACTTGCTCATCATCCCTCTTGGGGAGCATTTGTGGCGAGCTCAAGGCCTTGACCGGGAACAAGATTTGGCGACCGGGAGCATATCCTTTATGGAGCTCCAACGTGAAGTAGTCGTAAGCCGAACCATGGGATAAATCTTCGTGTCAAGTTTGCATCTCTCTAACCCTTAAGCTTCCGCATTTCATACTTGCAATTTGTGTGCCTTTACCTTTCTAGAGTAGTATCTTGATAGGATTGGCTCTAGGTTGCAAAATTCTTTGGGAGGGTGCAAACACTAGAAGAAAACCTTAGTTGCACATCTAGATAGTTTGTCTTAGTTTCATGTTGTGCAATTAGAAGGCATGTGGTAGGTTAAGTTTTTAGAAAACCTAATTCACGCCCTCCCCCTCTTAGGCTATCACGAGCATCGATTCCTTTCAAGTGGTATCAGAGCCGGGACTCACATCTTTCACAAGAAACGTCCGTTCAATTGGCAATTTATGAAAATCGGCTCATTGGATCGGTTAGGCTTCACCGCCTAGTGAGTTAGCTCGTTGGGAAGAGGATGGATCTCTTAGGAATGCCTCCACGTTTCGATGGCACGGGGTTTCAAAGGTGAAAAGTTCTCATGGAAGCTTTCCTTCAAGAAAGGGGCTTGACGTTTGGCGTGTTACTAGTGAAAGGAGAAAAAGTGACTCCAAAGGTGAAATGCAACATGATTCTACTTCTAGGAGCATTTTATTGTCTTCACTTAGTGATAATATTTTCAATCGTGTTTTCGCATGCAAAAATGCTCATGAATTGTGGAAGATTATTCTTGAGAACCATGAAGGCACAAAGGATGTGGCAAATGAAAAATATCATGTTCTCAAGGATAAGCTCAACAACTTTAAGCAATTTGAGCATGAGGATGTACAAGCAATGTACTCACGCCTAACCATACTTGTGAATGAGATAAATTCTTTAAGTGTCAACAATATTAATGACATGGGCATCATTTGGTTGATCCTACATAGTCTTCGCAAGCCGGACTATGATGTGGTGATAGCCATTCTCTACGAGAAATATCTCACCAAGCACACACCAAATCAAGTCCTCAACAAGGTGATGGCTTTTGAGCTAAGAAATGGAATCAAGCCAAAGCCAAGATCTTCTTCACCTACTCCAAGCATTCCTCTTACGAGCAACTAAGAGAAGAAGAAGAGCAAGAACAAGGAGGAGAGCTCAAGTGAAGAGGAAGAAGAAGCCTCCTCAAGTGATACTGATGGTGAAGAGATGTCCCCCGAGCTCCAAAAACAAGTCAAAAAGTTGATCAAGAGCACGGAGAAGATCAACTCGATGGGGTACGTGGTCCACATTAAGGATGGTAATCATCATCAACACATGATGATCAAGAAAATCAAGTATGAGAAGAAGAGGAAGGAGAAGAAGGAGAAGGAGCCCAAGCATAAAGCCTTCACCACATTCGGAGAATGGGTGAGTGATGATACACTCAATGACAAGAGCTCCTCTCCATCATCACACTTATGCCTCATGGCCAAAGGTATGCAAAGCGATGTAAGTGATGACTCCGATTCCGATTCCGATGATGATTCCCCCGCTAAGCTTCTCACCTTAATTCATGAACAACAAAAAGGCCTTAAGGAATTAACCAAAGATAATAAGGCTCTCAATGATCTTAATGAACTCCTTGTTTCCAATTTCGATAAATTATTAAACAAATACCAATTGCTTAGCAAGGAGCTTGAAGAACTCAAAATTGAGAGCCTTAACAATCAATCTAAGGACCTTTTGTTGAACTTGGAGCAAACTATTCCTTGTGATATTTCTATCTCCAAGGTTGATGTCTCTACTTCTTGCATTGATTTAATTGATGAATCTAGCTCACCCCCTTGCAATGAGAAATGCTTTAAAAAGATTGCTGTAGAAACACTAGATGATCTCATTGCCAAGGAGAATAAAGAGCTCAAGCAAGAAATGGAGAGTCTTAGGCAAAGCTTGGCAAACTTGAAGGATAAGAGCATTGGGGGCAATGTCCAACCTTCTCAAGATAACCGTGATGACATGGTAAATAAGCTTGAGAAGGGAGCAACCGTGACTTGCTTCAAGTGCTACAAGGAAGGCCACAAGTTCTGTCAACGCCCACTTGTCAAGGGGACGCCTAAGAGTGAGAAGAAGGCCAAAACCACCATCAAGAGCTCCCTCATCTACACCAAGCCTAACCACAAGAACAAGGTAAAAGCCAATACATATGTCCTTAAAAAGAATGCTAATGACAAGGTTGTTGCTAGCTCGGTTGGGAAGCCCAAGATGAAGGAGTGGGGATGGAACCGATCTATTTGGGTGCCCAAGGAGGTCATCACCAACATGAAGGGGCCTCAAAAGGTTTGGGTTCCAAAGGATACTTGAAGCCCAAGGATCGACTTCGGGGGATTTGGAGGCTTGGCTCACAAGAGGAGAAGAAAGATAACATCAAGTAGCCAAGCTTGCAAGATTGAGCATCATTTGCCCAAATCCCCCACATAAAGGTAAATGAGGTAATGGTAATATAATGCAAATTCTTTGCTTATTTACCTTGCTAGATTTGCATGTGCTACCTTTCATATCTTTTGCTTTCATATGGTATCCATTGCAAATTCTAGTGTTGCTATCTTATAGTGAGTTGCTTGTGCCATGCACTCTAACCCATGAGCAACTTGCATGGTTTGCAAAGTTTGTGTAGGTTTTCTACGCTTGGTTCTTTCATGGTACATGAGCCTCACAAGGTATGACTTAAGTGCCATGACCACAAAGTATAGGCTTATCTTCCCATTTGTTGTTCAAAACAATGTGCATAACTTTGATAGTGATTCAAACACTAAAATGCACACATTTAGGGGGAGCTTAGCCTATGGATTGTGATTTTTGGAGACGAATTTGTTTATCATGCTTATTCTTATTGTCTCCTTATGCCATGTAATATCATACTTAGAGAATGTGCTTCACTCACAATGTGATCTTACAACTCTATGTGTATGATTATAGAAAATTTGTGCTTCCATGCATATTGAGTCTTGGCCTATCGAGTTTATGTTCTTCATATATAAGTTCATAGGTCATGTGCTCATACATTTCCAATTGGTTAAGTATCACCCTTATTCTTTTTTGACATCTACTTTCAAGTGATACTTGACTAACTCCCTAGGCTACTAACTCCCTCTTTGAGCTATAATGTTTTTGATAGGTCCTTTTAGGTGATTTGATTCCAAAGGGGGAGAAGTTTGAATCAAAGCAAGCTTAATGTACAAGACCTCATGAGATAGGGGGAGAAACCATGAGAAAGGGGGAGGATACATGTAGGGGGAGAAGCCATGAAGGAGATGTTGGACTTAGGGGGAGGCCACACCCATGGTGCTACTTCAAATTATATGGAGGAGATTGTATGGAAGTTGGCTTCCTAATCCAACAAGAAGAGTGGTAAACATTCAAGCAAGTGTAAATGCTTCAACTTGGTCAATTTTCGCATATTTTATACTTGCTTTGATTATGTTGTCATCAATCACCAAAAAAGGGGAGATTGTAATGAAAATGGCCCCATGTGCCATTATATTGTGATTTTGGTGATTGAGTGACAACATAGTCATTGGGACTAACAAATTTATTGAGTGATTTACATAGGAAATTACGTCCCAAGAATGATTCCAAAGCATAGCCAAAAACCAGAGAGTCTTATTTTTTAGTATTCCTGACACGGTATTGGCATGTGAAATCATGAAAAGGGCATGAGTTAATTGAATTGGATAAGCCCGCAGAGTTTATACACGGTGTATTAAACGCTGAGGCATGGCGTACAATCAAGAAGCATACGGCGTGTAGAAGTTGATCAAGCAAAGCAGAAAGAATCTACACGACGTATGATCCGGCGAAGCACGGCGTACAAGATGGAAGCATACGGCGCTCGAAGAATTCAGATGAAGTGCATCGGCATATGATCCGGTGTTACTTTGCGCATGAAGGGCGGATGATACGGCGTTCAAGGCATGGGCAAGTTCAAGTTAGGGTAAGCAATACCCTATACGATGTATCATACACCGACCCTCGGTGGATTAACGGCGTACAAGTTACATAGAGACGATGTCAAGAGGTGATGGAAGAAATGGCACGGCGTATGAAACACCTATCATCAGCATATAAGTTCGAAGTATACGGCGTGTGCAGAGAGTTGTTGGAAAAGGAATCCGACCGTTGGAAAAAGCACATGGCGTATTATCCACCGATGGGGGAAAAGCGCATGGCGTATCACACGGCGTTTACGGTTTTTGTGCACCTTTTGGGTAACGGCTAGTTCAAGCCCTTGGGCTATAAATACCCACCCCATTCGGCCATTTGGAGTTGCTGGAGTCCAGAGAAACTCATCTACAACCACAAGACATCCAAGCCACTATTTGTGCTACATTCTACGTCCATAATGATTGAGAGAACTAGGGTAGGCCTAGTGAGTGAGAGAGCAAGGTGTTGAGCCTCGTGCTTGGTTTTAGAGTGAACCAACCCTTGTAATCATGTTGTGCCGGCCCGTTGGAGTCTTGGTAACTCGCCGGCAAGTCTTCGACCCTTCGGCTTGGTGTGGAGCGGCGACGACGATATTGTGCGGGGGACAAGGAGACACTCTTCCTTGGTGGAGAAGCTTTGTAGTGGAGGCGGCGTCAAGATCTCCGGGAGAGTAGGTTGATGAGAGCAAGGTCTTGATGACTTGCTCATCATCCCTCTTGGGGAGCCTTTGTGGCGAGCTCAAGGCCTTGACCGGGAACAAGACTTGGCGACCGGGAGCATATCCTTTGTGGAGCTCCGACGCGGAGTAGGCGTAAGCCGAACCACGGGATAAATCTTCGTGTCAAGTTTGCATCCGTCTAACCCTTTAAGCTTCCGTATTTTATACTTGCAATTTGTGTGCCTTTACCTTTCTAGAGTAGTATCTTGATAGGATTGGCTCTAGGTTCATGCCCTGTCCAGCCCCGACATTGAGCTCTTTGCTGTGTTCTGCCAGGAGTGCCTCACCCTGCCGGAAGTCCTCGCCAAGCGCGCCGAGATTGAGAGCGGCGCCGCTGGTGCCTCCTGGTCCCTGGCAGATGGCTTCGTGATGCAGCGCATCCGCATCTTCGTGCCCACCTCCTCGGCCATATGGCCGCAGATTCTGGACACTGCCCACATGGCGGGCCACGAGGGCTTGCAGAAGGCCTTGCATCGGCTCAGAGCTTCGTTCTACAATTCTCACGCCAATTGCCTGGTCCAGGATTATGTCAAGGGCTGCGATGTCTGCCAGCACAACAAGATAATGTACCTACATACAGCTTGGCTATTGCAACCATTACCGGTGCCCATGGTGGTTTGGCAAAACATCGCTGAAAGTAATCGATGCTTGTAATAGCCTAAGAGGGGTGAATTAGGTTTTTTTATAACTTAATCTACCATTTGCCTCTAATTGCACAAAATAAAACTAAGCCATACTATCTAGATGTGCAACTAAGGTTCTTTCTAGTGTTTGCAACCTAGAGCTAAACCTATCAAGGTAATACTCTAGAAAAGATAAAGTCACACATGTTACAAGTATGAAGTGCGAAAACTTAAAGAATGGTTAGAGGGATACAAACTTGAGACCAAGATTTATCTCGTGGTTCGGCTAACGCCTACTCCACGTTGGAGCTCCACAAAGGATGTCCTCCCGGTCGCCAAGTCTTGCTTTCCGGTCAAGGCCTTAAGCTCACCACAAAGGCTGACAAGAAGAATGATGAGGAAGTCACTATATAAAGCGCCTGCCCCTCACCCTATCCCCTCATCTTGACCCTCGCCGCCGACGCCGGAGCTCAAGGTGAGCAGAGTGTCGCTGTCGTTCGCATTCGCCGCCGAGGAGCCCCCTGCTCACCCTCTTGCTCTCTCTGTCGCACATAGGACCCCCGCAACCGATTCCGCCGTCCCGAAGCCCCTGCCGAGCCCTCGGAGCACCTTGCCGCCGAGACCCGATGCCGTCGTTTGCCATTCGCCGTCGACCGTCGTCCGCGTCGCCCAATCAACGACGAGATCACAGTGGTGAGCTTCGCCGTCCCCTTCTCGTTCTTCCCGAGCAAGCCGTGTTTCAAACCGTGTAGCGTAGAGCCGGTTTCGCCAACTCCGGCGATGCGCCACCGCTCGCCGCCGCAGCCGCAGCCGCTCACCGCAGGTCGATGATGTGCCGCCCGCTTTAAACCCAGCCGTCAGATCTGATCTGTACAGTTATGAACGGTCCACCGTGGACCCATGAACCGGGTCCAGTCTACGGCCGCGTTAGCGCCACATGGTCGCCATGTCAGCACTGCGTCAGCAACCACATCAGCCCCTCTCAGCCACGCAGTGTGCTTTACAAAAAAGCCCCTCGGGTTTTTGGAAATCAACCCGCAGTCCAACCTAGTTCAAAAGTATTTGTGTTTTAGTTCCTTTTTCTTTTGTTTAGGCCCCTACATTTTTTAATAATAGAATCCATCGTCCTAGGCCTTAGTTTTTACGCGTTAGACCTTTAGTTTTTTATGAAATTGCGCACAAGTCCCTAGTTTCTTATAGATAAGCCCCTAGACCTTGTTCTATTCATATAAAATGTGTTTTATCTCTGATTTAAGTGATTCTTGCGCTCATGTGTTCGTAATAAATAGTAGAGTATTTTTGTACCCCTTTTTACTTCTGTTTACTGGTTGGTGTACTATTCTAATAGAATTATTTTGCATTGCATGTACTGGCTTGTATGGATGCTTGTGTGGTGATGTTGATCGAGTATAGACGGTAAGCCGTTCGTGTCTTCTGATGATCAGTACTTCGTGGAGCAAGAGCTGCAATGGTAGTATCTCGAGGAAGGCAAGTGTAGCACGAGCAACTCCTTGTAACCAAATAATCATTAATTGCTATATTCATTCATGCATGTGTCTAATTTGCTGAACTATAAGGATTTTCCTAGCACTATTTTATCATGTTTACCTTGTACACCTGGGGTTATGCATTTATTGGGTAGTTTATCGCTATGCTTCGCAACCTTTGCTTATGGACCGATGATCTCATGATATCAAATATGAACTTTGATTAATGGTATATGGAATTGATGATTAAAATATATTTTTAGCAACATGATTTAGGGAGCTAGAGCATGTGTTTTGGATTGCTCTAGGCGTCTCTTCTTAAGGTCTGGTTCTTAAAGCGGTAACCCAAGAAAATCGTACAACCAACAGAACTATATGGCTCTGGTCTTGACTAAGTAAACTGAACAACTCTAGCTAGTTAGTGGTCACCAAAAGGCGCAAGTGGGGCTCTGTAGTTTAAGTGTGGATCTCAGCTCGCCTTTGGCATGGGATCATGTATGCTTACATGTGGGATTGACCAGAGGGTGAGGGGTTCGTGCGCCTATGTTGACACCATAGCGGCCACTGGCTAGTTAGGGGAACTTTTGAAAGGTCTCGTAGTGAAACCCTGTACTCATTTCACGTGGTGTGAAGGGGGTGCGTGCCCAAGGCAAGGGAGATCACGACTAGTGGTGAATGTATACAAGCTCTGCAGAGTGTAAAACTATTATAACAGTCGTGCTCACGGTCAAGAGCAGCCTGGATCCTTTTTGATTAGTGGTTCTCTTTTGGGTTGGTGGTTTAATGATGATGTTGGTTAATGTTATATTTCTGCTACCTTTAATGTGGGTTACAACTGGCATACACGTTCATTGCGTAATTATGGTTAATAATAAAATATGTCCAAGTAAAAGTGCTAATCACAGTCAAAACATGTCTAGCCTTTTTAAGCCTCATAACTCAGTGTTGTACTTACTAAGTAAAGATGAATTACTTACACTTACATTATTCAACAAAATCCCGAATGCGAGAGAGTCCAATAAATAGTTGCTGTGTAATACTTTGATTAAAGACTTGTGTCTGATGTAATAATTTTGGATGATACTCTTTTACTCGAGCATAGGGTTTTCTTGATATTTTTATTCTGAAACTATATATGTGTTGGACTTCCTAGGTACACATATAGTAGCTTTCGGATTTCCTTCATAAATCCGGGTACGACAGATTGGTATCAAAGCCGTGCTGATTATAGGACAAGCAACCTAGATAGAATGGTCGTTTAGAATTTGCATTTATCTCTTGCTTTCTTCACTCCTTTCAAATTTTATCCTTGATTATTTAGTTCATTCTTATATTACCTCATTTGATCTTGTTCTTAAGTCTTGCTTCTTTTTGTTGCTTATTTGTTAAAAATTTTATTACTTATATTTCTGCCTCACTCTATTATAAAATTTTAATCTATCCTTTCTTTCTCTTGATTAGATGGCGCGCACCAAGACCACTCCCCGTGAGAGCACCGGTGGATACTTGCCTCCCTGAGTTGCAGAGCACGCCTTGCGTTTCCTCAACCCCGACCCAGTTTGTGGTTTGAGGCAACCGCCAGTTCAGCTAGGGGTACCCGAGGAGGAGCAAGGGAACCCAGTGGAGCTAGAGATCGTCGACGGACCGCTAGTGGAGCCTGCCCAACAAGAGGCGCAGCAGGAAGAAGAAGAGGAGGAGGACCCCGAGGAGATCGAGATCTTCGACGAGGTGGAGGAGCAGCCTATGCTGATCGCCCAACCAGAGGGGCAACCTGCGCCGGCCAACCAGCAGGAGGCAGCTGCTGGAGGAGACCTAGACGACCCCGACAACAGTGGAGACGAGGCAGACGGCAGTGGAGAAGACATCGATGATGAGGGCAACAACTCTGATGACAATGGAGACAACCCTGGCGATAAGGATGGTGACAATGATGGAGCTGACCGCCCCCCCGCAAGCTAAGGGGTGGAACATTGTGGAGTGCTCCGAGACGGTGGCGACAACTACTTCCACACTCGTTTGTTTCAGCGACTTCGTGTCAACGTGTCAGTGTGGAGTACCGTAGTGAGTGGACTCACCACTACTATCTAGCCTTCTGGAGGACTACAGTGTACAACAGAGTCTCCACGCCACGGATTAGCGCTACCAGGATTGAGTCTGAGCACCACGCACTTGCTCCCAGGGAGACACAGGTAGCCAGCATCACTGATGCAGCTCGACGGGCACTCTACGTGTACCGTGAGCACTTCTACAGTCTCGTTCGTGATGGATCGGAGCGCTACCTTCTATGTGTTTCTCGCGGTGAGACAGCTTGCAAGATCGCCAGCCCCTCTGTAGAGCAGAATCCAAGATTGGTGCAAACTGTGGGCTTCGCCTCTACGCTCAACACCGAGCTTGACTCTCTACTAGATGAGCACGACAGAGTCCACGCACTGCTAGAGGCCGCCAGGACCAGGATTGCAGTGTTGGAGCACCCGCACGGCCAGCCAGCAGAGGAGGAGCCATAGTTCCTTGCAGACTCGCCGCCACGCAAGAGGACTCGTTACGAGACGCCTGCCAATCGTACCACCATAGATCAGGAGTAGTTCACCATGAGTTGTAATAAATAAACGCTTAGTCTTGTGAGTTTGAGTCATCGAGTCGTGTGGAGTCTTAGTGTTAGAATTGTGTCAGTGTGTGCTTGCTTTATTGTTCTTATGAGTCTGTATGAGTTGGAGTTTTGTGATGATTGCGATGGATGTGAACCTATTGTTCACAAACACATAGAATATTGGATTAAGGTCATAAGGTTAATGAAATAAATAGTGGGGTATTTATCAAGCTTTGTATCTTTATTCTATCTCTTGGCCACAATATCCCAATACCTGTTACTTTATCTCAATCAATCTTTCTTATTGCACTCTTATCTAGTCACCGCTAACGTGATCTGGGATTGTAAAGTGGAGAGGCACCCGTGGAGGCAGAGTCAACCCGTCACCACCGCCGCCGCCGCTACCACAAGATCATCTGCTGGCCAACCAGAACCAACTACTGCAGCAGATGGCAACAACACTTGCAGCTGTGCAATAGATTTTGTGAAACCAACAGAACCAACCGCCTCCACAACATCCCCCACACATCAGGGATCAGTGTGGGGAGTTCATGAAGGGACGCCCACCAACCTCTACCCACGCTAGTGACCAACTACAAGCTGAGGACTGGCTGAAGGCAGTGGGAAGATAGCTGGACATCGCTCAGGGTGATAACAGAGAGAAGGTGTTGTACGGATCTAGGCAATTGCAGGGAGCTGCTCTGGACTGGTGGGATGCTTATCTGTTTGCTCACCCTGACCCTGATCACATCACTTGAGCGGAGTTATGTGGGAGTTTCCGTTCTCACCATGTACTAGAAGGTCTCATGACCTTGAAACAAGAGGAGTTCTTGGCCCTCAAGCAAGGGTCGATGTCAATCACAGCTTACCGTGACAAGTTCATCGAGTTGTCATGATACACTCCTGAGAACGTGCTTGATGACAAGAAGAAGCAGAGGCAGTTCCTAGGAGGGTTGAATGATGGCCTCCAGTATCAACTGCTGACGCACACCTTCGACAACTTCCAGAGGTTGGTCGATAATGCCTGATGCTGGAACACAAGCGTCAGGAGATGGAAGACAAGAAGAGAAAGTTCCTCAGTCAGCAGGGTGGAAGCAACTCTTGCCCTCGGTTCAACTTACAGGCAGGTGGCCAGCCACGCATTCAAAGTCCACCTAACTCGGGGAATCAGCAGCATTATTAGCATTGCCAGCAATATCAGCAACGTCCGCAGAGCCAGCAATAGCAGTAGCACCAGTAGTTGCAGTACCAGCAGCGTCCACAGAATCAGCAGCAGACTCAAGCACCCCGCCTCACCCAAGCTAACAATGTGTGTCGGTGGCTCCAATTGGAAGAGTGTGCTTCTACTGTGGACAGCCAGGGCATTTCACTAATGTTTGTCCCAAGAAGGGTGTGCAGAACGCTGGGCAAGATCAACAGCCCCGCAATAATGGAGGACAGCAGAACTTCATTCGCGGGAAGGTCAACCACGTGAATGAAGAGGCAGCCCAGGGAGCCTCTGATGTGGTGTTCTATACACTCCTAGTCAACTCAAACCCCGCATCAATTTTGTTCGATTTCGATGCAACACATGCTTTCATATCTGCTCAATATGTGAAAAGCATATAATGACCATGCAACCCATGGAAAACACCATGGTAGTAAACTCACCTGGAGGGGATCTAAGGGCACCTTGTCTTGAGGTTAGAATAAAAATAAGGGGGTAGAGTTCAAAACCACACCCATAGTTTTGAATTCCATGGGATTTGACCTCATCTTGGGAATATCTTGGCTGTGTCATCATAAGGCAGTGATTAAGTGCACTCAAAGATCAGTGGAATTAACAACAAAGACTGGGAAGAAGGTTGAGTTCCAGGCAGATCCGACTATAGAAGAAGCTTGTCAGATCAATCAGATAAAGGGTGCAGCTATGGAAGATATCAGGGTGGTGAATGAATATCCGGGCGTCTTTCTAGAGGATTTGCCAGGTATGCCACCAGAACACGAAATAGAGTTCCTTATTGAGCTTAAACCTGGTACCGCACCTATAGCTAAAAGACCTTATAAAATGAGAGTAAAAGAATTAGACGAACTAAAGAAATAATTAAAGAAACTCCTAGATAAGGGTTATATCCGTCCTAGCTCTTCTCCTTGGGGAGCACCAATGTTGTTTGTTGAGAAAAAGGATGGGTACTCAGATGAGCCAGCAGATTTTGTGGATTTCCCCGAGCACTAGGTAGCTGTTCACTGGTTGGCGTCCATGTGGAATGACGGCGCTACGAGAGAGTCCAATAAATAGTTTCTGCGTAATACTTCGATTAAAGACTTGTTAAGTTTGGATGATACTCTTTTATTCGAGCACTGTTTTTCTTTGATATTTTATTCTGAAGCTATATTTGTGTGTTGGACTTTCTGGGTACACATAGTAGCATTCAGATTTCCTTCATAAATCCAGGTGTGACATATGTCAGTGGTATTCGTTTGTTATCCTTCTCTTGGTATAGGTGATGGAGATGGTTCTATTGTTCAGATCCTGACTCTCGCTTGCTTTTGTTGGCCTTCTAGTATTTTTTTATTATTCTGTTTGCCTTCATCTGATACTTGTCACAAATTTTAGTAACCTGACAAAGCATGCTTGGCACTTCTGTAAGTTCCACTTTCTAGCTCTTATGCAGCGACAACTTGTTCTTACCATGCCCAGCTGACAGCTCGCAAAAAAGCATCATAGTCCATCCAATGTGACAATGATGATGATATAAAGAGCAAGATGAAGCTGATGTTGCACAGGTACAAGCATGTTGCGTATGGAGGTTGGTTCTGTCGCAGTTGAGACTGCATTTCTTGTTGAGGTGAAGTCCTTCCTTGTATAACATCTGATTCACTGATGTAGAAGAAGTGAAGAACTTCCATTTGAGGTCGCTAATAACTGTTGTTCTTTAAGTTAGGGTGCAGACTGAACAAGAAGTGCATATGTTGGAGTTTGAAGATTTTGCCCTGAACCTCCCTGGTTTTGATCTCCTTGTTGAACTGCAATATCCCAAATATGCCACCCTGCCTGGTAGAGAGTTGAGCTCTTGATAGAGAGGGTAGAGGTGGCGTGAGAATTGGAGTTGGCAAAAAAATGTAATGTTTGGCAACAGAACATAGTTGAAGCAACATGTGCATCTTACTTACACTCTCAGACAAAGTGTCCCCTGCCAAGACATCTAAAGCAGTACTTGCCTGCTTGGCTGGTAATGATTCCTATGTGTAATTTCCTTTAGTCTCCAATGCAGACAGGCATCTCTTGGCATCCTTGGCCAAGCGGACACTGCATGTCTTCTTTCCCTGTTTGTCCAAGGGGACCTCCCTGTTCTCCAAGTGTGAACACGATGGAGATCTCCAACAGGAACAAAACCAGATGGTGACAGGCAGGGGAAGTTGTGTAATCTTCGTCCTGTGCCCCCAACTGCCACATGAGAAGGAGAGAGTCATTTCTTTGCCTTATAAGTCACTGTGATGGTGCCTTGAACTCCTTCAGAGGTATCCCACTTAAGAAAAAGGTGCCTTACAACCATCTTATTCTATGGTCATCGATCATGACTCATGGATGAGGACCTGAACTCTGATAGTGCCAGTTCACAAAGTTTCTTTCTGGATAAAATATCTCCACAAGGAAATGTCTTGGAAGGATGAACAGATGAAGGTACTGAATGAATTATGATATGAATGCTTCCATCTCAAAATTTAGAATAACCACATAAATTAGCACATGCATGTCTCATGAATTAGGAGAGTGCAATTTGCCATGATATGGTCAATGAAATGCCTTTGCGGAGAGAATTATGTTCATCATTTGTTATGTTTTGACACCAAGAACTGGTATCCCAAGAGTTTTAGGTTGGTTCAAACAATAAAATGATAGTAGGATATTTGGGAGATGTCATTTTATTTGACTACGCCTGATATCCAGTAGGTGTGGACCAGAAGCTACCTGTGGAGACTGGAAAGCATCATCGGTCCCCTACCTATTCCATGTCTTGGTCTTCTAGCCTTGCCATCTTGCAGATGAAGCCTGGATGCAAAAGCTCATCACCTGCTATGGGCAGTTACCAGTCCACAGCAAGGTCCCCTACTTATTCCATGTCCTGGTCAATTCTAGCCTAGCTCATGACCTGCTATGGGCAGTTACCAGTCCACAGCAAGGTTGTTTGTGCCTTTCAGCATTGCCATTTTCAGTCATCTGGTGCCATCTCTCATACACACACATGATGCATCAACATGCATTACTTGCATGTGTGAGTCACAAGCACATATTGTTAGATGTGATGGTTTGCCAGAGACCCAACTAGGCTAAAAGTCTGTTCTGTACATGTTAACTAATAGAAAAGGAACATACATTAGAGAAAGCTAAGTTATCAAAACTGCTACATTTACTTAATTTCTTCATCTATAGTTTGATATGTTCCTTGTGTTGTTTTGCTCTTTTTGTGAAACACAACTTCAAACCCTGGTTTTCTTTGGTCATTTGCAGCCCTTCTATCGAAAAAGATGACGCGCAAAGCCTTTGCATGTTCAAAAGGAAAACCGTATGGACCATATGTATGTGAGCATCACATAACACTAGCTAGGATTCAAGTACTAGGGTCCACATGCCATATATATATATGGATAGATCACACCATTTCTCAAGCCACTAGCCACAATTGTGCTAGAAATGACTCTGTGCAAAGCTCCCAAATGCATTGAATTTGAGTGTATCTATGCCTGTGCTGGAGTTTGGGGACAAAAAATGCGATGATAAAACACAAATGAAACGGTGATCGACGCGCAAAGCTTTTGCGTGTTTGAAAGAAAATCTCGCAAAGCTTTTGCGTGTTTGAAAGAAAATCTCATGTATATATGAGTAGGTCATGACACTAGCTAGGCGTTGGACTTGGACCACATGCCATATATCGATCGATCACACCAATGATCGAGCCACTGGCCATGACTGCTGGAATAACACTGTCCAGGATTCCAGGTACGCACAAGACAAGCCTGCCAAATGCACTGCATTGAGACTAAGCCCGTCTGCGCTGATCTGAACTCCAACACTTCTACAGTACTAAAGAATAGCCAAACTTCCTACTTTCGGCTTAGAGCGCTTTGACACAGAGTCCAGTTGAAGGATGGGGAAACTGAACATTATTGCCCTCTGAATAGAAATCTTGGCAGGCCAAGGGACGAGATTAGGTGCCCCTTTGCTCTCCGTGAACAGTCAACAAATACAGTGTATTCTCTTCCGATCCTTCTGGTGAGTTTACATGTGGAGATGGGAGTTTCTTTGCTGATGCGAATTGGTTTCTGTTCGTTGGATTCCAAGTGATCCACTTTCGAGACAGTTCACTACTGGAGAACTCGCCATCCATCCACCGTAATCGGTCACGGATGGAAAGGACCCGGTACCAATGCATGCATTGGTACCGGGTCCAACGGTCAATAATTCTGCGAGCTCATTGGTACCGGGTCGTGGCACCACCCGGTACCTATGAGGAAACATTGGTACCGGTTGGTGTCACCAACCGGTACCAATGAGCCTCGAGGCCTTTGGTACCGGTTGGTGACACCAATCGGTACCAAAGTAGCCCCCTTTGGTACCGGATGGTGACAACAACCGGTACCAAAGGGGCTCTGCGTATAAATCCCCTTCTTCCTCCCCCAGCCCGAGCCATGGCTCATTTCTTCATCCTCCATTGAGCTCGGGTTGGGGGAACTCATGCCCATTTTTTTCATAACTTTTGGAGATTTTGCAAACCAAGTCTGCTAAAAGGTTAGCAACTTCATCCTCTCTCTTTTGACGGTTAGTATGGTCTATTTCATGCTCTATGTTTTGAGTAATTTGTGTTTTGTGGAATGGATTGAAATAAGAGATTTTAGATTTAATCTTCATTTTTATTATGAATTTGTAATAGAGAATCACTATATAGTTAGTTGTTGCATGTGTAGAGATGATGCAAAGATTTTTAGACATTGTTTAGATTTTTGGATTATTTGTAGAAACTTTATTTGATTTTCATATTTATGCTTATTATAATTTTTAGATATTATAAATGATATTCATATTTAGAGTTATTAGGATTTTTAGAGATTATAAATGAAATTCATATTTAGGCTTATTATGAACTTTAGAATTACATCTTTTTAGAGGCGTAAAATGACGTTGATATTTAGGGTGTTTAGGATTTTTTGAGATTATAAGTGATATTCTTATTTAGTTAGATTTTAAATTCAATTTTACTTCTCATGGTTGTCAATATCTTGAACTAAAACAATTCAACTCTTGGCATGCCTATGATGATATCAAATTTTACCTAGTTTTCTAGCTGGGTAACATATGATGACCTTGAGCTTGAGCTTGAGCTTGTATTGTATAATTATGCTTCTCATGGTTGTCATCAAACCGTGTGACACATCCATACCCAAGCAACGGATCGGTTGTGATGGTTGGGCTGGGTGTGTCTCATGGTTCCATGCCTACCATGAACCAAATTTTTTACCACCTGTAATGTTTCTTATGCTCCAAGTTCAAGGTCAAATGAAAGACAACATATCTGAGGCAAATCACTCCTTCAAAATTTTTTGGTGCTGTCGAAATTTTTAGAGATTATAAAAGATATTCTTGTTAAGGCTTATTACGAACTTTAGAAATACATCTTTTTGGTGGCATCAAATGATGTTGATATTTACGGTTATTAAGATTTTTAGAGATTATATATGATATTCTTATTTAGGTTTATTACGAACTTTAGAAATTGGGGATGAATTTTTTATTGTATTTTGTGAATAGATGAATCGGCAATGGATGTACAACGCGGATAGACGCTCATCTGACTTCATTAATGGCGTTCATCAATTCCTCGACGCGGCAGAGGCTAACTCGACCTCGGGTTTTATATGCTGTCCATGCAAGGTCTGTGAGAATAAGAAGGATTAGTGTATATGAAAATTAGATTATTAGTGTATATTGAAATAAGATTATTAGTGTATATGGAAATTAGGTTATTAGTGTATATGGAAATTAGATTATTAGTGTATATGGAAATAAGATTATTAGTGTATATGGAAATTAGATTATTAGTGTATATGGACATTAAATTATTAGTGTATATGGAAATATGATTATTAGTGTATATGGAAATATGATTATTAGTGTATATTTATTATGAATATATTTATTATACTTTGTTATTTCATGTATACTTTGTTATTTCATGTAAACTTTGTTACTTGGTTAGAAATGATTATTAGTTATTGATTATTGTTTAGAAATGATCATTAGTTATTGTTTTGAAATGATTATTAGTTATTGTTTAGAAATGAATGTGTTAGGAATATTTTATAATTACATGCAAAATTTATTTATTATATGAATGAATGATTATTAGTTACTTGTTTAGAAATGATTACATGCAAAATTTATTTATTATATGAATGAATGTTGTCATTTGTGATTAATGCAGAGGATGTTTTACCATCAAGTGCTCCCAATGAAACAAAAATCAAAAGCTATTGCGGATCAACTATTTGGATTCATTATGGACCAAGTTATAAGTCCACTGGGAGAGTACCACCATGACGGACGCGCTATCGCTCAATTGGACTCCCTTTCCGCTCCTTCTTCCAGTTCTGCTCGTTAATTGTAAATAACTTTTAAATGCTATAACTTTTGTATTGGCCGATCTCAAATGTTTATATGTGAATGTTCGAAAAAAATGCAATCAAAGTCGGGTCAAAATCAATTGACAATCTTATTGCGTGAAAGATCGTGTACGACATATGACATATGACGAGCAGACACGTAGACGCGTAGATTTGTATATAACTAACCCAAATATCAAATATTTTTTTAAAAAATAACCAAAACAGCCTTTGGTACCGGTTGGTAACACCAACCGGTACCAAAGGCCCTCCCCCGCATGCCTACGCGGGGGTGTCCTTTGGTACCGGTTCTGGACCCGGTACCAAAGGCCGGCCCCCTTTAGTCACGGTGTCACGGTACAGGTTCCAGAACCGGTATCTATGAGGGTTACGAACCGTGACCGATGGCGACTTCTCCAGTAGTGGTTCTTCCTTTGTGCTGTGATGTGCAGTGCGTGTTGATTTCTAGTTTGAGGACAAGTGTGGCTGTAGGATGTATCATGGGTCATGGCCGACCATCACTTAGCAGGTTTCTCATCTATGCTTGCCTAGAAAGAGGCTCTCGCGATGTGAAAATTCTTGCCGTAAATTTATTTCGCCTGGGGAAGTGCAACGGAATGATCATGTACTTGTTGCTGAGAAAATTGCATATCTAGGACTCCAATAATCGCGCTTCGCAGTTTTGCCATTCCTAACATTGACTTCGCAAAAATGGGACTTGAAACATGTGATGTTTGATTTCAATGCCATCAGGGATATTTCACCTCTTTTGTAATCAATATACATGTATTTGGCTTAGAGATGGAGTCTTTTGTCCTTCTGTGTTTTTTTCACCCACGACGTGACTCTCTATTATATTGGTTTGATTTGCACATGCATAATATGCTGAGGCCACGTTTGGACATATTTTGCTGCCTCCAGGATCATCGCCTCGTCGAACTCCCGTAGAAGGAGCACCCTCCTCGTCCAGCAGCGGGGGCGGCCGATGCCTTCTTCACTGACTTGGTGTGTCCCGTCACAGCACCTGTGGACCTGTTCGGCTTCCGAGCTGCTGGCAATCCTGGCATTGGCGTGGCCACCTCCTTAGTCGCTGTTGTCTTCTCCGGCTGGGGCAGAATTTCGACACCAAGCTCAAAATGTCGGTGGCTAAGAGCATCTCCAACAGGGTGGCAGGTTAGCCAGCCGGGGCGAACGGGAAGGAGCAAGATTCCGATCCACTGCCCTGCCCCCTGTGTTCTCGCACCTATAAATACACCCCTGCTCATGGCGCTCCCCTCAGCCACATGTCCTCGATTTGGTAGCCTGCAAGAACCCTGCTGCGCTGCGACCCCGTGTTACATTGGTTCCTCCTCCCCCGAGATCCTCCTGCCACAAGATTTGACCGATCCCCGATTGATTGCGGTTGCGGAATCGGTGGTTGAGTTGCTCTTCAGTGCTGGGTTTGTTGCTCGCCCCAGTCTTTGAGCGGTTGCTGGATTAATCTGTTTCTCTTCTTGTTCTCATCTCTCCCTTGCATTTCTCCTTCTTGGCCTCGTAGAGGAATCTGTCCACACCAACTACAGAATTGATCGATCTCGCGGTCTCTTTCTAGTGCACGCGGTTCTGAATTCTCCCTATTCTTATTTGATTTCTTCTCCGTCGTCATTCTTCACTCAAAAAGTTTATGAAGCTGGATACTCCACATGTATCAGCCTGCATTTATTATTTGTTAAATCCATTTCTCCCTGTGTGACGGGAGGAAGAAGATCGCCCCACACCTCTGCACAACTCTTCTGGAGTCGATTGGTTAGATGCAAAGTGCATGAGCAGAGCAGCGGCGGCCACCATCAGCAGCTGCCTGCAACGGCAACGGCGCGACCACCGGCGTGTCGCGGGCGTCCAAGAAGAAGAAGCCCCAGAAGATCCTGCAGGGCGGCCTCGGCGTGGCGCAGCTCGAGAAGCTCCGGATCGAGGAGCAGAAGAAGATGGAGGGAGCCGCCGTGACGGGGCCACGGGGGCCGCGCACCCGCACTCGCACGCCCTCGGCGGTGGCGGCCTCGGGCACCTTCTCTCGATGCACCCTCCTCCGCCGCCACTTCCTCTGAGCGCCCTGCCGAGGCCGGCCGCGGACTCCGGCGTGCACTGCGGCTTCCCGCCGGTGCTCTGGGACCCGGCGGACCCCTTGAGACATCCGTGCCTTTGCCCGCAGCCTCCCCTTCCGACGGTACGTGCCTTCTTCTCTTCTCCAGACGCCCATGCATCCATCCATGCTGACCAGCTCCAGGGTTCAGACATCAGTGGCATGGAAACCTTTCGCTGGCTAGGTGAGCACGGGCTTGTCGCTGACAGCGTCGTCAAGCCATCCAACGGAGCCCCCTTCAAACCAAATGTATAGCAGGAGCAGCGCGGCGGCGGCGGCGCCAGCGGCGGCCGAGGAGGACAGGGCACGAGTTTCTTTGATGGTTCAGAATTACACTGTGCTCTGCTCTGAACATATTTTGGTGCTTGGGATTGCTGCTAAGTCTGGATTTGCCCAGAGTGTAGGACGCGGCCGGCGTGGATAGGTACTGGCCCTTCATGTTCGAGGGCATGAACGCGGCCGCCTTCCGAGGCTGGATAGGCCTCGGATGTCCTTGGCGCGGTAGCTTAGCACCGCCAGCGACAGGCTCACGAAGTTGTGCGACGCCAGCTCGCCATGGTCGCCGGCGTGGCCGTGTCCCTAGCCACGGCGGCAGCGTGATCGGCAGCGCCCACCTGTCCCACTGCACGTACCACACGGCGAGCGCAACGGCCTCGGGCAGGAGCGCGAGCGCCGCGCAGCCGCCCAGCTTGGACGCCACCGATCACCAGTGCCGTCGTCACGACGCCGGTGACGAGCGTGCATATCAGTGCCATGAGGCTCTCACTGGTTCCCGATACGGTGGAAGCATCCGCGGGATGGCCTTGACGAGCACGAGCAACGCAGCGACAGATCGGAGGTGAAGAAGGCGAGGTACTCCGAGGGCATGAATCGGTAGTTCACAGTAAGGGCATCAGGAGCGTTTACGACCGCCAGCGACACTAAGCTGGGTCCCACAGACTATATGCCAACGCCCGGTATGTGTGAGGCCTGGCCGGCTTTAAAGTGGGCCCTGTGTTCCTAAAGTAAAAAAATAAAGAGTCCAGTGTCCCCAACTGCCGCACGCTTTCTTTTTCATCTCCGTCTGCCTTGCATGCGCGCGCCTTCTCCTTTTCCTTTCTCTCTCCGATTTTTTTACTCCATATGGCCGGGTCTTAAGCTTGAGGTCGGTCTCAAGCCTTTTTGCTTGAGGCCTCCTCTTAAGACCTGCTGTGTTATGTATAAGGCCGGCCTCAGAAAGCTTAGGACCTCACACTCCTGATGCCCTAAAAGGCGACGCCGAACCAGCCGCCGAAGAGGATGGCTGTGACGCTGGTGGACATCTCGATCAGCTGTGGAGCTCCTCCTCGCAGCCCATGTACACCAGCAAGTCAGTCTCGAGAGGCGTCGCCGCACACTGCCAAAGTCGTGTCTCGAGAGGCGTTGCCACACACAGCCAGAGTCGGTGTACGACGAGCGCCGCTGCCGTGACGAGTGTGAGTGTGAAGCAGGTGACGATGATGTTCATGCGCATCATGAGCAGGAGGGAGAAGGAGAGGGCGACCAGCATGAGGGTGCAGGTGTGGACGAGGATCTATGCCGGTGTACCGGCAGTGTCCTGGGCTCGGATGGAGGAACTTGGAGACCGGCGGTGGCCTGGGCTCGGATGGAGGAACTCGGAATGAGACCGCGGAGAGAGAGACCGAAGGCCGGCGCCTTTCACCGTCAGGACGATGACAGAGGCCGGGTTGCCTGATGTCTGTCCTGACGTGAGCAGATATGAGTTCAGAGCAGTGAATTATTTCAGGTACAGGCTGCAAGGCCAATTCACATGTTTCACACTTGTGGTTTCAGATTCTGCATAAAGCGAAATGTATAGCAGCAGCGTTAGCAGGAGCAGCGCAGCGGTGGCGGCGGCGGCGCCGGCCGAGGAAGACAGGGTACGAGTTTCTTTGATGGTTCAGAATTAGGCTGTGCTCTGCTCTGAACATATTTTGGTGGATTGCTGGTAATTGTGGGTTTCTTTGATGTTAAATTTCTTTCTGTGTTTTCTTCCTGCAATTGATCTCAGTACGACAGTACAGAAAACATTTAGGAAGCGTGATCTGATTTTAGTTTAATCTCCGTGATGCAGCACAAATGCGAATTATTCAGACTGGCATCAGAGTTCTCACTGCAAGAGCAGCAAGGAGAACGGCTGCACTGGAGAGCCCACCTACCTCACCTTGAACGCACAGCCTGCTCCCCTCATCGAGAATCCTCATGTGATCCCATCGATTCACCTCCCGGACTACAGCAACTTCGGTGTGATGCAGCCTCAGGCAAGTGAAGTTGTTCTGCTTTCCTCTGAAACTTGTGACTTGGTGCAGACATTCTGATGGTGATGGACTAACCTAACCGGTGACCTTTCTCTAACAGCAAGCAGGGAGCGTCTCGTCGCCGTCGCGGCCATTCTACAGCTTCATGCCGGCAGGTCCAATTCGATGCGAGAGACCCCTGAGCGAGATCAAGGCCGACGTGTCTAACGCCGTCGACTTGGAACTGAAGAGCTCGTCGCTGGACTCCTCCCGCTGTTCCTTTTCGCACCGAACAAAGCTGCAGTGGAAACATAACCGTACTGTTGGAAAAAATGATTGTAGTGGTGCACTCAGTAAACTGTAACCTGAAACATGTGCTGTGTGAAAGTTTGCGTTCTGAAGATGGTTTTCACTTCAAATAAACACATTGCTTCCCTCTCTATCTTCTGAAGAAGCATATACAGGTCATACCACTCCTCCATGAACTCAACAAACAGCCAACTCTATCTTCTGAAGATGGCATGTTCTGGTAGGTTGAATAGAAGAAAAGAAGCACCAAACTGGACCAATGGGGCGTGGAAAAGTAGAGCTGAAGAAGATTAAGAACCCAACAAACCGCAATCCAAGAGGCGGATTGCTGTTCAAGAAGGCAAACGAGCTAGCTATTCTCTGTGATGCGCAAACCTTCTTTCCCATTGCTTTTTTCCCTTGGTTGCAGAATAGCAAACATCTTTGACAGATACCTGAAAGCCCCTAGCACCCGTTTTGAGGAGATGGACGTCCAGCAGGTAAGCCGATTCTCTTGAACCAAGATGCTATTGATTTTCCTTCCCGTATTGATGTAACCTAATAGTCCCCCATTTCCTCATGAAGAAAATTAAATCAGCCAGGAGATGATCGACAAGGATGAAGGATGAGAGGAACAGACTCAGGATCATCATGGGACAGTACATGGGAGAGGACCTGGCCCCATTCTGTGTCCAAGACCTGAGTAACCTTGAACAACAGATGGAGTTGCCGCTGTACAAAGTTGGGACTCAAAAAGAACCGAGTTGTGACAGTTGTCTTTTGCTCTGAATTTCTGCACATGGGAGAGGAACAGAGCGCCTACTTGTGCCTGATGGTAGGAGGCTTATGACCTTCCCCTTGCCTCAACTGATTCTTCCGTGTTCCAAATTTCCAAGATCAAAGTTGATCACGCGTGGCAGGGGCTGGCTCAGGTTGCAGGGCCGGGTCGGCAGGGCTGCAGCAAGCACGGGAGGCTACTATGGCAGTAACTTGGGAGACAGACACAGGATAAGCAGGTCGGAAGGCAAAGAGAGAGGAAGGCACGCATGTGCCCACCGACGGCGGAAGGACGATCGGAAACACATAAGAAGCATGGATGAACGGCAAAGCAGTACTGGTAGAGAGAACGTCATGGTGTGCTCACCTTCAACGAGAGACGGCCGGCGGCGACGGTGAGGATCAAAGGCGGCAGCAGGTCGAGCTCTAGGTGAATCTCCAGAAGAGCTTCTCGTCGACGCTGACGCAGGCATCGGTACGTCTTCTGTCTTCAAGCGGACGTGGAATCTCGGCGGCAGAACCGTGACGACGAGAGAAGGCGGTGATGATGGGCTCTGGGAGTCTGGGTGTTCCGGCTTGACAGCGCCTGCAAGAGGCTAGAGCACGGGCCTCTGGGGAGAGAAACAGGACATGTTAGAAGTATCTAGTTTGTTAATGATCTGTTCTGTAAATGAGTTCGGATTCTTATCTTGTTGGTTAGCTGTAGCTGTTGTTATCAGGTTGTTGTAAAGCTTAGACCTCAAGAAAGAGATCCGAACTAACTTGTAAACGCCACGGTTGGGGCTGTTCCAACCTTCTATATTAACATGCAGGGCGAGCACGGAAAAGGTGCTAAGCCTTAAACCTAAAAGCTTCCACACCTCTGATCAACTTTCATGGTATCAGAGCCTAGTTTCCACCAAACCACCATATCAATCCGATGGCAAGTTCGTCGGCGATCCCGTCCAATACAATGGTTGGCTCTGCCGTCTCCGAGAAACTCTCCAAGGCGAATCACGCCCTCTGGAGAGCGCAGGTCCGCGCCGCCATCCGAGGTGCTCGCCTTGAGGGGCATCTCACCGGCGCATCTCAAGCTCCTGCCAAAGAAGTTCAAGATAAGGAAGGGAAGAAGACTCCCAACCCGGCGTTTGAAGAGTGGGAGGCTGTTGATCAACAAGTTCTCAGCTTCCTCCTATCTTCGGTGACCAGGGACATCCTGGTTCACGTCTCCAGCAGCTCCACGGCAGCAGAAGCGTGGAGATCCATTGAAGCCATGTTCGCCGCACAAACCAAGGCTCGCGTAGTTAATCTGCGTGTTGCCCTGTCAAACACCAAGAAGGGGAACATGTCAATCACTGAGTACTTCTCCAAGATGAAGGAACTCAGTGATGGCATGGCGGCGGCTGGAAGAAATCTCGATGAAGAGGAGATCGTCGAGCAGATCATTACCGGGCTG
>CM014272.1:70261454-70285767 GCA_004135705.1 Alloteropsis semialata | reverse complement strand
TTAGCCCGATCACACAAATCAAGTCTGAGGAAGCAGTCAAGTTCTTCCACGACATCGTCCACTATTTCGGAGTTCCAAATTCCATCATCACGGATAATGGTTCGCAATTCACGGGAAAGAAATTCCTCCGATTTTGCGACGAATACCATATCAGGGTCGACTGGGCGGCTGTAGCGCACCCCCGCACGAACGGGCAGGTCGAGCGCGCGAATGGCATGATCCTTCAAGGCCTCAAGCCTCGAATCTTCGAACGACTGAAGAAATTCGGCGGCCGATGGGTCATGGAACTGCCTATGGTAGTTTGGAGTTTGAGAACAACGCCTAGCCGAGCAACAGGGTTCACTCCGTTTTTCATGGTATACGGCTCAGAAGCCATTCTCCCGACCGACCTTGACTACGGCTCACCGAGAGTTCGTGCCTATGACGAGGTCAGCAACCAATCCTCACTGGAGGATGCCGCCGACCAGTTAGAGGAGGCTCAGGAGATCGCACTGGCTCATTCTGCCAAATACCAACAGGCGCTACGCCCCGGTACCATAGCCGTCGAGTTCGCGAACGAGCATTTCAGGTCGGGGACTTGGTCCTACGACTTGTCCAAAGCAACAAGGGTCGCCACAAGCTCTCATCCCCTTGGGAAGGACCATACATAGTCTCCCAAGTCATCCGACCCGGATCGTACAAGCTGCAAAACGCCGATGGCGAGGAATACACCAACGCCTGGAACATCGAACAGCTATGTCGCTTCTACCCTTAAAAAACTCCTTGTCAATATCGTACATACTTTCCACACGACCCCATTTGCTCAATAGCAACCCCCGACCCTGTTATACGGGGTCGACGGTCGCTCGGGGGCTAACTAGTGTCCCCTGGGACACTGGATCCTGTCAGCGCCCGATTTCTCTCACGACGCGTGTTTTGATAAGGGCGAGCCGAGGGAAGAGTAGGATTGGAAGTGTTGGTCGGACTGCGGAGAGTAAAAGGCCGCGAAGGCAACGGTTCAGACGCTCACCAACCGCGCCAAACCTGCTCTACCTCACGAAAGGCCCCAACAAAACACAGAACCGAAAAAGAACTCGGGGGCTGACACGCACGCACAAACACAAGTCGAACACGATAAAACCAAATTCGGCTGACCCGGGGACACGCCCCACTCAGCCATAAGTCTAAATACAATAAATGAGCTCAAAGGCTCGGGATAGTTCGGATGAAAAAGAAATAAACTAACTAGCGGGTCCACGGCCCGCTCTCCCATTGTGTCGATGCAGCCAGTGTCGAAGCCAGCAAGGCCACCTCTTCCTCCAGCGCCCGTACCTCGTCCAAGGTGATGCCTGGCGTGAAGCCCTCCGCAAGGAATTGCAGCCCGATCTGATCGTAGTGCGAGCGAACCACGGCGAAGGCCCGCCGTACACTGAGAAAAAGCCCATCTGCCGCTAGGGCTCGCGCCCGGGTCGGGATCCGGGAGACTCGGGTCGGCAGCGAGCTTGACCCCACCTCCGCCCTCATCCCGAGGTCGTCGAGCATGGCGGAGGCAGCGGTACGAAGAGCGGCATGCTCGTCAGCCTCCAGCCTCAGCGCGGCCTCGAGTTGTCGCTGCTCGGTCTGGAGACGGGCAATCGTCGCCCGATCCCACACGGCCGCGGTCGCCAGCTCAGCGGTGACGCCTTCAGCTTCAATCCGGGCGCCCCTCTCGACCTCCAAGGCCGCACGAGCGCCTGCCAATCGCGGTCCCAAACGCCGACGAGCCGGAGAGTGTCATCCCGACTCATCCGAGCCTCCGCGAGCTCCTCGCGCGCCTGCTACAGGGCATTCGCTGCTTGGTCCCGCTTAGCGCGGAGTCGGTCACACTCGTCCAGTAGCTGACGGCGCTCCACGTCTCGAGCGACCGACTCGGAAGCCCATGACGTGAGCACATCCCTCTTCTTCTGTTCAGCGTCCTCAGCATGCTCGCGCGCCTCCTGAGCACGCGCTCAGGCGGAGTCGGCTTCTTGACAAGCGGCGGCCAGCTGCGCCACGAGTGCCTCCCGGGCCCGCGTATGAATGGCATTAACTTCCTGCCGGACAGCCTCGAGCTGCTCCTCGAACATCGCCTGAGCTTGAGTACGCGCCTCCTCCGCCTCACGCCGGGCGGCGGCCAACTGGGCCACCAGTGCTTCGCGCTCCGCCCTCTCGGCGGCCGACCGGTCCCAGACGTCCTTCTCCCGCCGAAGGAAGACGGACTTCTCACAACTGCGGTTCATCAGAGACTGCGAAAGAATAAAAAGGATCAGGACTTGATTCCTCTCAAGGAAAGGCTGAAAATACGGAGGACGAGGAAGAACTCACCTCGCCGGAGGGGACGACCACGTGCTGGAGCATGTTCAGCGCGGCATTCACGGCTCCGACCACGGAGCTGACCCCGGCCTCTATTTGTCGGCAGTCGTTTAGCTCCGCGCCATTGTCCAGCGTGAAGACCATGGCGTCGGGGTCCCGCCAGTCAGCCCATCAGAGAGGGCGGCCTCCAAAGGCGGGGGCATCCCATCCCAGGCGCATCACCTGTCGACCCTTGGCGGCCCCCGCACCCGGAGATGGGATGCGGACAAAGCCTGCTCCGTGGAGCTCGCCCCGTTCCTCTGGGATTGCCGGCGTCGCCCCAGAAGCGCCCCCATCAACGGCGGGCGAGGGCACGGAGTCCCCCGCCGCTAGGGCAGCGGGCGAAACCGGAGCTACCTAGGCACGGTCAGCCCCCACGAGCCCATCCCTAGACGCACCGCGCGAAGCAGCGTCCTCCTCCCGCTGGACGGGGAGCCCTTGGTCGCCCAGGCCGTCGAGTGCTGGGGTGGCTGGCTCAGAGATGGATGGCTGGGAGGACGGGAGCCTAGCATCTAGAGCGTCGGGGTTGGACGCGGCTGTGCCCTCTACGCTCGAGGCGAGAAGGCCGGACCTTGCCACAGGACTGGGCGATCCCGGTGGTGTAACCCCCACGACAATCGAGCCGCCGGACTCACCACCCGCGCTCGCCGACACGAGCGCCGCCCGCGCCACGGGGTCAGTGAAGCTGAGCCCCATCCCCAGCATGGCGCCCACCGTCTGCCTCGCGAGCACCTTCCTAGGTGCCAAGGTAAGGGGGACAGCCCGTCTTCCAGACCTGCACCACGGAAAAACTGAGAACTCGATAATGACAAAAGAAGGAGAATAACACTAAGGACTAGGAGTAACGCACCTAGACGCCGATGGGAACGCCGAACTCCTCTTCTGGGGTGGCTCTTCCGATCCCGCATCCTAGGCCCTCGGGCGTTTGCCCCTATCGGCCCTCGGGGACACCGGGGACCGACCCTCCCCGGTGGGGTCTCCAAGAGCTGTCCTCCCGCCAGCCTGAACTTGGGGCGGGGAAACAGGCGCGGACGTGGCACCTGGGTCCCGGGGAGGGCTATGTTCCCCAAGGCCGGCACCCTCGACGATCGATGCGTCGCGGTGTGGAGGGTTGTCCTCACGCGTCGCCTCCTCCCAGTTCACGGTAGACCTGTCGCCCCCACCATCGGCGCCTCTCGCGGATCCCTTGGCTTCCTCCTCCTCCTCGGTCTCCAGGTCGGAGAACCCCGACAGGCTATCCTCGTCATCATCCTCGACGGCGGCCTCCCTGTCCACGAAGGGCCCCATGCTCGGACTCCATAGCCCATCGAGGAGTGCCTGGCTACGACGGCGGCGGAACTCTGCCTGTTTCTTGTCCTTGGCCCGTACTTGGGCCATCTTCTTCTTCCGAGCGGACTCAGCCCTCCTCCGCTCCGCCTCTGCACGCTCGCGGTTCTCCGCCCTCCGCTGGATGTCCTCGGGCAAAGGCGGACGAGATGGAGTGTAATTGAGGATCCCCTGCGATGGAAACCTTCATCAAGAGGATACTCACAACCAAGAAAGGGAAAACCCGACGAATCTTACCACGGTGATGGACCCGTTAGCGGGCTTCATGGGTGGATGGCCTTGAACGGGGTAGTCTGCCTCCCCGCGAACCATGGCGTCGCGAAGACGCCGGCGGATCTCATTCTCGGACAGCGGCTCGCGGGACATCGTCGAGCCGGTCCAATCCGACCCGGGCGTCATTTGGTGCAGCTGCTGTCGGCGCGCCATGAGCGGGAGGACGCGGCGAGCATAATACGCCGCGATCACCCCCGCGCCGGTCACCTTCCATTGCTTCGCCAGGCGTTTGACACCTATCAGGAGGTCGGGGACCGACCGTTTCTCGTCCTTGGCCAGAACCCACGTCCACTCATCGGGGCGCTCGAGGATCATGCACCCGGTGTAGAACGGGAAAGGGGCATCGGGGTCGTTCCTCAGGTAGAACCACTGGGAGTGCCACCCTTTGTTGGAGTCGGTGAAGTGAAGCCGAAGATACCCGGCCGCCCTCTTCCCGCCGCGAAGGCGGATGCCGGCGCACCCCATGGGTCGCACCTCCCGCTCCTTCTGCACGATGTCGAGGAAGAAGAACCACTTCTAGAGGGCGAAGTGGGGCTCGATGCCGAGGAAGCCCTCGCACATGGCGACGAACGCCGCCATGTGTTGGATCCCGTTTGGGTTGAGGTGCTGCAGCTCTAACTTGTAGTGGTGCAGGACCCCGCGGAGGAGCCAGTAGGGAGGGAATCCCAGTCCCCGTTCATGGAAGAGGACGAAGGAGACGATAGCCTGGCGGCGGCTGCCGGATGTCCTCGGGGCCGGGAAAGATCCACTCCACCGCCTCCGTCCTCGGGCACAGGAGGCCCCTCTCCACCAGGCGAGTAAGGTGAGCCTCGACCACCGATGAACGCATCCATGACCCCATTGCAGGAGCAAGCTCAGGGGCGAAACGCTACGACGGTGGCAGCGGCGAAGCGGAAGGATGCTGCGGCTAGGGCAAACGGAGGGGGTGTGGCCCGCGAGTAGATTGGAAGCGTAAGGGACAGGGGGAGAGGCCCTCCCCCCATATTTATGAGGGCAGGGATGGGACATGCCCGGGAAACACGCTGCGGCTCCCTGCCCACGACTCCCACATCTCCTCGTCCTTCGCGCCACGACCCGACGCCATAAACTCCTGCGGCGGCCTGTTTTCGGACGATCGAGCAGGCCCAAAAGGTAAGAAACCCGACTAGGGCGGCCCGATCGAGGCCCACAACAGCTCGGGAGTTCTAAGGCCGCTCTCGAGCATCACCCGAGCGAGGGGCGGGAACGGGTGGGCCCACTAGAGGCCAGTAACCTGGCGCACGAGCACCGAGGGCACCCCGACCCGCGTTCGAGCCCAGAAGCGCCTGACCCCATGTATCTTGCCGCAAAGAGGCAACGAGCCCTCGTGGGCTGTCGGACGGCCGCGAGAACTAAGAGGGTTAGGCGCTGGGGATTTATTGAGGTTGATCATAAGCTAATCCGATGACTCCCCCTCGAAGGGGCATTGGGCCTCACTCGAACCTACCCGTTTGGAGCTCAATGAGAGCCATGCTTCGGCTTGCGTGGCAAAGTGCGAGGCATCTCTTACCTTCCATCCTATCGCAAGGAGAGCGTGAGGGGAAAGCGCAAAAAGTCGAAACGATCCTCCGCCCGGACACAGGTCTCGAGATACACACGGGGGACGAAATCGCAAACAAAGACCAACGACGCGGTCATAGAACACACGAACAAAAGCGTTTTCATTCATAACAGAAACAAAGTACACACGGCACACGACCGTAGAGAGATACAAACGGAAATCACCACTTTTAAGTGACGATTGCGGGCGTCTAAGGGAGGGAGCTTTCCTAAACCAAGCAGAAGGCCATGCATTTCAAGGTCGCTGGCCTTCTTTTGGCTTCTCCCCCGAAGACGCCCTGAAGGGTGAAGGTGCACAGGTACGGCCCTCGGCAACGAACCGATCGCCGCAGTGGGCTCCGAGCCATCTCCGCCCCCGACGGCGAGCAGCGTCGACAACGATTACCCCCAGAAAAGCGGGCAGAGAGCTGCTGGGGGGCTGCGCAGGTGACGGTAACCCGCCACCGAGAAGGCGGAAAGCGGCGCCAACGATCCACCACGACCTCGAACCCTTCTGGAAAAGGCCTGTGAAACGCAGGCACCGGAAGGGGAGAGTGGGGGGATCGGCAGCGCCGATGACCCGAGCGGCGCGTGACGGCCCGCCACACTACCACCCCCGAAGTGGCAGGTGTGGGAGGCGAGATTGCCGCACCTGCACCGACGCGACATCACGCGGATGTTGCGCCATGCACCTTGACTCCCGCTCCTCGCTGGGATTCTTTTGGCCTCAACACCTAGGGCACCTGGTCCCACCTCCTGGAGGACGCCCCTGGGAAGCGCCGGCACGAGCCCACTCTATCAGAGAAGAAAGAGGAGGAAGAAACTGGATCAGATGCCTAAAAAGCCAAGGCAGGAGCCCATTTATAGCCAGGAGCGACCTCGCTCAAGCCTCACACGGGGGCTACAGAGTATGGCCACGCGGCGCGACCGCGCGGCCGGCCCAGAAAGGACAAAAAACCCCTGCGGGAGAAACAGCGGCCGTGCGCCCTGAAAAAGGCCGACAAGACCAGACAGGTCAGAGCCACGCGTGGCCGGCATGCCACACGGCGAGTTCCAATGCGGGGTACAGGCCTATTTTCAGACGGTATTGACCGGCGCCTGTTTCCTAAAAAGGAACGACGACTCTAGGCGATGATGCGACCTCTTGGACCAGTCTCAGCATCTGACCGAATGCCAAGGCTCGCCCAGCTGCTCGGGGGCTACACTCACCGGGTGCGCTCGCGCGCTCCCGGTGAGGCAAACGACAAAGGCTCCAGGATTCACCCTCTGAACGAGTCCACGACTCGTCCAGAGGCTCAGGGGCTACACACGGTGGGTGCGCTCGAGAAGGATCCAACGCGGAGTCCCTCTATAGGTCGCACCAACCTACACAGGGACTCGGAGGCTACTGTCGGATACAAATATCTGGGGCATTTGAACCACGAGGATAAGACTCCCAATTCGGGGAAGGCCGATCCCTAAGTAGCCCGCAAAGCAGTCAAGTCTCGCTGACGGCCCAGCTAAGGCCCAGTTAAGGCCCAGCTATGGCCCAGCCATGGTCCGGCCACAGCTTGACACATCACACTCCGCGTCGCCCGACCCCCGAAGGTGGGACGACTGGAGTCGTACGAACTTCTCCGCCTCGCCCGACCCGGAGGGGGTCGAGAGAGGGAACCACTGTAGGCGGAGGCATCCGTCTCGCCCGACCCACGTCGGGTATGGGCCCACCGGCCTCCCTTTCACTTCGCCCGACCCCCGCCGGGTCAACAAGCCATCATAACCCAGGGGCTGGGCCTGTCAGATGTGGCAGGCTCACGATGTGATCGAACGCTGTCGGCATTAAACGCTAAGGCGGGCGCCGCTCGCCTAATACGCCAGCCTACCCGGTCTAAAGCTAATGATGGCGGGTTGGCGTGGAGGCGCTTCGTCATCATTGAGTGACGGGACGTTACCTAGCACGCGTCCTGCCCTGAGCAAGGGCCAGAACGCTGATGGCCTCGGCTTACACTCCATCCTAGCTCGGTCATCATTTCCCCTAAGCGAGTAATGGAGCTCTGATGCACGGTGTAGAAATGTCAAATATCACTGACACACTTACAGGATGCCCATCATGAGTACTCTCCACGATCCCCGAGACAGGACACGCCGACAAGCGGAGAAGCGGAGGCCCGCCCGACCCCTGGGGCCTTTTTTCCTTTTTCCCCGTCAGGATATTCTTCCTTTTTATCCGATTATGTATCCGACCCGGCCCTTTCCCTTGGACTATAAAAGGAAAAGGAGGGCCCTCCTTGCCGGGGACCCAAAAAAAAGGAACGACCGATCATAATCCACCCAACACACTCACACACACACTCACAGAGACTTGGGAGCCCCTCCCTCTCTCGATCGCTTGTAACCCCTACTACGAGCAACACGAGTAACACGAGCAGCATCGAACTGGACGTAGGGCGTTCGTGCCCAAACCAGTATAATCCCTTGTGTCCTCTCGCGAACTATCCGGGCCTTACCACGCAATCCACGAAATTTACTAGTCGGCCGTTTCTGACGCCGACAAGATGGATGAATCTGATTGCTCGAACAAATCTTGAACCAACCTACCGGCTTTGAGGAGCCAGATAGGATTAACTAGAGGTGAACGTACGGTCTATTCGGTCATATCCATTCACGGTTTATCCGGTTTTCATGAATTTCGGTTTTTAAAAATAAGGATCGAAGTTTTGAAAAAAATAGCAGGAACCAAACCCGAATAGACCAACTATTTGATTCGGTCTACTCGGTCCACCGAATTAACCAAATTTTATTGAAACCCTTGTCGCCCCTCAAAACTCCATAGCAGTAAGTCAAATCACAACTTAAGACAAATAACTGACAAGTTCATAAAAGATAAATTTAAGATAACTAAAAACACAAGGTTGCAACTTCCATAGTATAAATAAGTAAATGCAACTATGTTGAATTTTGGGTTATTAGATCTATTCAGGTCTTGGAGCACAGGAACCCAAATCGAATCCGGACCCGAATTACGTTTAGTCTCTAGATCGAACTGGAGCCTGAAACCCGAATAATTCAGCAAATTTAAGTTCAGTTCGGTTTGCTGTCCGGGATTGTTAGTATCCGTGTGTTCCTGTGGCTAATGGGGCGCCGAACGAGTCTGTGCGGACGCTCGGTTACAGAACTGGCCCGTGACATCGCCTGGTGCCATCAGCCCAGGCACACAAGGTCACTGAGCAGCCTAGCTGCGCTACTGGCCCACGATGGCTGGAAAAGGGACTCGAAAACAATTTGGACCGTTAATAAAACTTCTGCTGCCTTATGGCCCAAGACGGCCCTGAGTGCCCCTTCGTTCGCTTTCTTCCCGTTGCTACTTTCCATCGGCTCAGCTTTCTACGCTCCACGCTCCCCGGGGGGAACGAGATCGTCTGACGTCAACGAAATCGATGTTAGGACGAAAATTTTATACAGCGAGCACGCGCTCCTATTGGTAGCAGTGAACGAGGCGACGTGGCTTAACGCTGTCCATGCATCCTCATCTTCAACCTCCGGTTGAGCTTGAGCAGAAGGAAAGAGAGACAGAGGACGAGGAGGTACCGGTGGAGCTGAGAGCAGCGGTTGGTGGACGGAGCGACTGGCGGCCGTGGGTGGCGGTCGAGGCAGCAACCTTAAGGATTTGGGTTTCCGGGTGGGGTGGAGGATTCCATGGCCAGCGGAACTAGAGGGAGGTCGGGGGTGGCGGCCGGGCGGGCGGCGGAGGCGAGCTGGCGAGGGCGTCGACCATTGGACGGTGGAGGATGACCGGTGGGTGGTGCCGGCGGCAGGGGCGACGAGTGGAATTCATTAGGAAGGGCGGGGTGGCACGACGGAGTAGAGCGGTGGGCGGTGGCCGCCGGCCGCGGGCGAAGGTGGTGGCCCGTGGTGGGGAGGACTGCTCTGCCGCATTTGAGGAAGAGAAAGAGTTAAGGAGAACGGTATTCTTCATCGCTGGTACCGGTCCCGACGAGCTCGCGTTGCACAGAAGCCCTGCATTAGGACGCGGTCACGATCCCCATCGTATTCTACGACAGCCTAAAAAAATCCGATCTCCCAGATCACAACCAGCCCATCAAATGCCCATCTAAAGCCCATGGCAAAGCGTATGATTGAATCCCTCGCTATCCCCTTCCGCCGCCGTCATCCTGGTTGCGATGGATCAGCTCCTCGTCGCTCCGCCGCCTGCGCTCAAGCTGCAGATCGACGCCGCGTCTCCTCCTGAGTTCCTCTTCAAATCCACAGCTCTTCCTCAGGTCCTCCTCCGCTGCTGTGCATGCTCGCCTTCCACCATGCTGTGCTCAAGCGCCGCTCAGTGCTGAGGACTGACGTACCTGCCGAGCGCATGTGGAGGCCGAGGAGACGGCGCCCAAGGAGGCCGAGAAGGTGGATCCAGTGCATGTGCTCCAGCAGTCCAGGTCCAGCTGCAGAGTGCCTCCAACTTCATCAGTTCTGTGTCTGACGAGTGAAACTGAATGTTCAGTCTTAAGTAACTGAACGGCAGCAGAGATTGCTCGGTTGCTCCTATACAGCAACCAGACCACATTGTTCTCTAAATTGTTTTAGTGCCAACAATGTGTGCAAATTATGATTGTATACGTAGCAGCAAAAATTCTGTAAATTGTGCTAGAATGGATTGCACAGGAGGTATTGCAAAAACTCTCCTGCTGACGAAACTGAATAGCTGATCACCGATGATCACCGAAACTGAATCGCAAAAATTCAAAGCTGTGATCAATCTAGTGATGATGTGCATTCCATTGCAGCACAATTTACAGAGTTTTTTTTTTTGGCAATACTTGTGCATTCCATTACAACACTAATTACAGAGTTTTGATGCTTCCTATACAATTACAATTTCCACACATTGTTGGCACCTGGCACATTTTACATAATTCCGAACAACAACAATTTACAGAACAGGGTGATTCTGGTTGCTGTATCAGGAGCAACCTTTGGCATTCAGGCCTTGTTTAGATTGGGTGAATTCGATCGAATTTACTGTAGCAGATTCCCTTGGGAATTGAAAAAGTAGAGAGAGGGCACGAAGTTCAATGCGGTTGCTTTTGATCAAATTGGGCTCTTTTTGCGAATCTAAACAAGGCCTCAGTCTTCACAATAGTCATTCAGGGCCTGTTTAGATTGGAAAGTAAGTTTGCGAAAGAAAGTTTCCAATTCTAAATCGAAGATTAGGAGGACTAAACATAATCTAATTATAAAACTAAATACACGGATGGACGGAAATCGCGAGACGAATCTATTAAGCCTAATTAATCTGTCATTAGAGATTGTTTACTGTAGCACGACGTTGTCTAATCATGGCCTAATTAGGCTCATTAGATTCGTCTCGCAAAGTTACCGGGGGTTATGGAATGGGTTTTGTCATTAACACATGTTTAATACTCCATGCATGTAAGATTTCCTTTGATGAATAGTGAAGTTTCAAAGTTTCAAAAGTTTCGGTAAGAACTAAACAGGCCCTCAGTTTCTCCAGAATGCAATGGGCCATTCAGTTTTGTCAGACACAGACCGATCAAATTGGTCGCGCTCTGCAGTTGATGCTCATGCGCCGGGTGGATCCACCTCGTTTGTGGTTGAAGGGCGCGTCGCCAGGCAGGTCGGGCCTCACCACCGAGCGGTGCTCAAGCACAGCATGGCGGGAGGCGAACAGGTATGGCCTGATTGGTTTCCCGGATGAGGCATCCTGGCTTGCACCGTCGCGTCCTGGCTGAGGTGGAGCAGCCTCGCCCGAGCCAGGCTCGGTGGAAACGCGAATGGATCCCGTATCCCCAGAGCCAGGTTTGATTGCCATTTTTGCATCATCCGAGACAGGTTGAACTAGAGATGCAGGCATCCAAACTAAGTGCATCTTGCACCACACGAGCCATGCTGAGCAACCAAACACGCGAGTATACAAAGATGCTGCATCTAGGGAACCTGGTGCAACCTCATACAGGATACCAATCAAGTCTGTAGCAGCTGCACGGGTTGTGGGCGAAGAGGACCCGAGGAAGACCCACTGCGTCGAGGAGGGGCTGAGGAGGAAACGCAGCATCGATCTGCAGCCGAGAAGAGGAGCCGCGGCGTCCCAGACGCAGGCGCCCGGGCGGCGCAGTGACGAGGAACCGCGGCGTCCTCGCGAGGAAGATGCCTGCGGATGAGAATGACGGGGGGATTCTCATGGGCCACTCAGTCGTGCGGCAGGCCGTGGGCTCGCTCAGATGGGCCAGTCAGATAGCCCATTCTATGCGCCTGGAAAGACCGAAGCTCGTGGCTGCCGTAAGGTGGACGACGCAGATCCGTCGACTGCGCCGTAACTTCAATCTGCCCGACGTCAGACGACCATCGGGCGCTTCGCCGGCGACGACAGGGCGACCGGCGTCTCCGTCGGGCGCTTAGCCGGCGACGAGTATCCGACAGGTATGCCCGCCTATTCCCTTCCCTTCCCTTCCCTTCTTTCTGTGCGAAATCGGACACCCAAAACCCTGATGTATTCAGATCTGACCATGCATTACTTTTTTTTTTGCAAACAATATCGATGTCCTATACTGGGTCTGCCCTACTCTGTGTAGGAGGATACTGGTCATAGCCATGGCTTTATCTCACAGAAATTTTGGCGGCGTTGAGTACGAGTACACCGAATGGTTTTCATTTGTTGGTTGGCCTCATGCAGGCCGGGGTCATTGCGCAAATGCATCGACGCCAAATCAAGACTTAGCCCTCGGATCTTTTTTGAATCCCGTTTGGTGTTCTGGTCTGTCTGAAATTGTTACTTTGATTGGTTAGATTGTGAAAAAAAACCCCCCACCTCATAAAGAAGCAATCGGACCTAATGCAACCACAATTGAAAACTGGAAATGATAAACATACTCATGCTGCTGAAATTTTTTCTGATTAATCTGTCAGCTTGTTTTATTTCTATGTACAGTTATTGCTGTAACTGGATACAAATGTCTAATGTATTTCACTGAAAGAGCTTAATTACTACTCTAGAATGCAATTGCTTGTAGTCCAGGTATTGCTGCAAGGGGAATGTTGGTAGAACTGGTTGATGGGATGCTAAAAAATCCTCTTGTGGAAGTTAGGGCCTTGGGCATCAGGGCCACCATCACCTATCCCTAGTCCTTCCCTGCTGCTGCCGCACACTTTGTGATGCACTACTGCAATATATGCTTAAAAATTCTGCAGCACTCTGTTTCTTATTGGAATGTGGAAAGTGTAGTATAAGAACCTCACCTACTTATAACCCCATCCCATAAAATCTATTCATAGATGCCTTTCTTTGTGTCAAACTCATTTTTCATGAGAACTTCTCAATGGCACAGCACAGGGTGGGCTGTGAGGCAAAAACAACTGTAAGTAAATAATGCTTATTTAGATTCCATAATGTCCATGTTCCACATTGTTTTGATTCCACTAGTTAGTTTCTGTAAGCTGTTACTAAGGGAAGTCTTCTAATATAAGCTTAAGCAGGGGTGGATCTGCAGGGGACAGCACCCCCTCAGCCCATGTGCTTCCATGTAAAAATTAACCCTTCAAACTTGATTTTGCCATATAAAACATGAAGTTAAGCTTAATTCAAGAGTCTAAGCACCCCCTTTGATTACATCCTGGCTCCACCCCGCTTAAGGAAGAAAATTGTATTAGACAGTAACTCTTTGAAGGAGTAGAAAGCCTTCCCTACCTCTGGCATCAAATTCTTGTCATGATGATATAGGACGAGCCCCAACCTGCTGCACAAGGGCGGACAGCCTCCAACCTTTGGCTGTTCCCAACAGCCCATAACCAAAATCATGCTCCATAAGACCATAACTATGTCTTGACATTCAATTTTCAGTTAATGTTGTCTTTGACAGAGTTTTGTTTCATATTCTTTTAATCTATTACTTGTGTGACGATATCGCACGCACAAGTGCATGTCTTCTGTAACAGAATGGGCCACTTTAATTCTACCCTGAAATGCGCTAACAACATGTCCTTTGTTCCAGGCTTTCTGCTGAAAGTTACCAAACCACTAATGATAGAGTTCTTGTACCTATTTGCAGGTACTCAGCCATGGTTTTTCTTGAGGCAGAGATGTCATGGAATGTGTTGATCTCACCTAGCCAGCTGGACCGCAAGGGCCTTCTGCTCCGCAAGGCTATCATTGTGCGTCTTCTGGAGGATGTTACAAACAGGAGGGCTTCCAAGGAGCATGGCTACTATGTTGCCGTCAATCAGCTGAAGGCAATATCTGAAGGGAAAGTGCGTGAGCTTACTGGAGATGTTCTGTTCCCAGTCACATTCACTTGCATCACGCAGAAGCCTATGAAGGGTGAGATCATGGTTGGACACGTGGATAGGATCCTCAAGCATGGCGTGTTTCTCAAATCTGGACCCGTCGAGAGCATCTTCATGGCTGAGAAGTCAATGAGCGACTTCAAGTACATCGCCGGGGAGAACCCAGTATTCATGAATGACCAATCAAAGCTGGAGAAGGACACTGCCGTGCGTTTCAAGGTCCTGGGGTTCCGCTGGATGGAAGCCGACCGCCAGTTCCAGCTCCTTGCCACGATCGCTGGTGACTTCCTTGGGCCTCTGTGAACTGGTTCCATAGGTTAAAGATGCGGTTCTGATGTACATTGCTCGTTAGACGGTTGATGGATGGGTGGATGTGATGTGTTAGAATTAACTTTGCAGTTAGTAGTTTGCTCTCATGCTCTGTAGCGCAGAGACAGGGTCGATGTCTGTGATGGTAATGCTTGGATGGTAATGCTTGCTGCTGATGCCAGTGCCATTTGGCTTCGTGGTTTTAACTGTCAGTGTACTGTGACGAACCTGTGTTACCCATTGGTGCTAAACTTCCTGATCCGATCAGTTGAACTTGCATTTATATTGCTTCTTGATTTGCTGGGGATGTTGATGCATCCGTAGTGCCCATCTCTAAAAAGCTTTTTCTTGGAAGTTTCTCTGTTTGAAGTATACGGTGTTTAGACTCCCAGAGTCAAAATGTAACATTTTTTATGTGCAAAGCATAGACATCGCATAGCACAGCAGAAACACAAAATGATAATGATCCGATTTTTCAAACCCTCAAAGCTATAAACATCACTCATACAGAAACAAAAAGCATGGTGCAGCTAATCTGGAAAACAGTACTATTACATGTCCATGTCCTTCAAAAGGTCATTTGACTATTATTACAAATTTACAATAGAACTGCCTGGTTTAACATGTTTCAGGTAGCTGGAAACTAGTGGCCAATCATCCTCTTATTACAGCAACAAATTCAGGCATTTCGATGATGGGATTAGCCGTCGTGGGACTTGACGACCGTGACAGGGCAGGTTGCGTTGTTGACGACGTAGTCGCTGACGCTTCCCAAGAGCACCCTGCACAGAGATATCAGGAGATCAGCACTGGTATGAGGAAGAAAACATGCTCAATAAGAACAGTTTGGGAGCAGCTTGGTGCAACCTCTTGAGCTTTCCCAGGCCTCTGCTTCCTATGACCAAGCCGCTCAAGGGCATTTCGTTGATAGCTTGGCATAGCTTCTCACGGGGATCTCCCCAGAGGACTTTGACAACTGCCATAACCTGTTTGCCAAAAGGAACTTGAAAACTCCGTGGAGGTGTGGACCAAAGGACCAAACATTGGCAAGGGGACGATAAGAGAAAACAAGAAAAGATTTGAGTGATCACCTCCTTCTCCTTGGCCACGGTGTTGAGGAGGTCCAAGGTTTCAGCGTCAGGCTTTGCCCCGTATTTCTTTGCGATGATAGGGTCAGAGAATTCCGAGAGTGGAATCAACGCTACCACATTTAACAAATAAAAGTGGTGATGATGCGAAATGATGTTAAGAGTAAAAGTGATATCATGCTACACACTAAACATGAAAGTGAACCTTCACCAGGGCGACTATGAAACGACAAGAATCTGAATTTCAATATTTGTAATCAGCAAGATGTGCAACTGCCATGAAAAGATGATATACAATTTTGAGAAATTGGCAGGTAAACTTGGCCCGCTTGCATCATCTATTAAAATGAAATAGTGGCATAGCTCAGTCCTAGGCCGGCGTAACCCCTAAAGAATCATTGGCCTGAATGGTCCATCAGTAGTAGCTGCAATGTTTATTGGCGACGAATACAGGCGAATAATTCGGCTGAACACAGGTTAGTGATGACTTTGGCTTTGGGTTCATTTTTTTATCAATTTGGCTGCACAAATTGCGCAACTGATGACGGAATCGCCGCAACTTGGTAGGTTATGATCTGTTCTAGACACACCAGCTTTCCCTTGTATTGTTGTACCTTCACCTGTTTTGCCCCGATTCCGGCTCCCCAAAGAGCACAAGCTCTCAAATCCACAGTACGGAGAGCAAAGTAACTGGCAGGACGATCGATAGGTTTAATTCTGTATGCACAGCGCAGGGCACGGATCACCGAAAGCCACGCGAAATCTAACCTTTGATCTGCCAGAAATTTCCAATTTCTCGCGGCAAGCAAGAAAGATGAAGAACAGCTAGCTCGCAAATAGCAAAGCAAGCGAGGAGGAGATGGGGATGGAGATGCGTACGGGAGCCGGTGGATTCCCAGAGGATGGCCTCGCTCTGCTCGTAGTCGGGCTCCTTGATGACGTGCAGCAGCAGCAGCTGGTCGCCGGCGCGCAGCAGGTTGTCCGCCGCCCACCGCAGCGCGGCGCGGCTCCCCTCGGAGAAGTCCGTCGCCAGCCCCACCCACCTCTCGCCCCCGGCGTCGGCCATCTCCTCACTTCTCTCCTCCCCCTCCTACAGCTTCCCGTTCCCGGCCCTGGTGTGTCGTGTACTCGTGTGTGGTGGTGGGCTGCTGCTGGAGCCTGGAGGACGCGGGGGCTAGGTGGAGGCCACTGTTTGGACTGCGAAGACGGTGGCGCTGGTGGCCGGGGCTCGAGAGCTCCAGGCCTCTTTGATTGATGCCAAAGGACACGCGCTGCCGCGAGATGCGGTGCCATCAACCATCCAGCCAACATGTGCGCGTTTCATTTTCAATGATGCATTGCAGCTTTGTTTGTGGGGTTTGGTCTGATTGTCTGTTCCATTTCAGTTTGGGTTTGGCTCCTTTACCTGGTTTGTTCTTGGGCTGCGACTTGCTCGGGTACTTGGATATTTTTGATATCTAATCAATATACTAGGCTCTAAATCTATTTTTCGAGAGACATCTACGGTGATGATATTCATGTCTTCAAACAAAGTATTTCAAAAGTCATTGGCAGTTACAATTTTCAAGAGCATGACTGAATTTTATTCGAAACGGTAAATATTTATGATGGTGACAGTGGAGATATTTTGATGTGGCTGTGCCAGTGGCATTGGTTGCCAACTTGCATATTTGATGAGGTTCCGTTTTACTACATATCCATTAAACAACAAAAACACGTCGTCCTGCACGAAAGTGACGGAGCAGCTGCTCCTTGAATCTGTTAAAGGTCATCATCTGCAGCTTAATTTACAGACCGTGTCTGGAAAACAAGACGATGGTCAGCCGATTTGAAAAAAGGCAAATAGCTAAACAACTTGTTTTACAATTACAAATTCAGCCGCTTGCCTAAAGCTGTTCAACTCGTACTATTTCTATATTTAAAGTTATTTACAAGGGCAAAAGGAAACCAGAGATGTTTGCAGCACCACGGCACTCGAGATTCCACGGCAACGAGCGGCCACCGGCTGTCAGCCATGAGAGGGATTCCTCGTCCAATGATAGCCAAATTGACGTCATACAGGTATCCAGAATTCCAGATGGTGCTGAAACACGCTGCTTTTTTTTTTCTTCGCCTTCTGGATGGCAATATTGACTAAAAGCTGGGTTCAAATCTACATCCTATTGTCAGTCTACTCATTTCATGATAGGCTGGAAAGGGCTGGATAACCTTTCACAGGCCCTACTAAGGACATGGCTTCTTGTAATGCCTCCAGCAGATGATCTGGATGATCCTCGATGTGCACCCGACCAAACTGTGCTGGTATTTTGCGTAGGGTTCTTCCAATGATCTGTGATACAGAAGGAAAAAAAATGATGAGGAAAACATATGTACATGCACGTGCAAGGAGCATGGTCCAGTAATAACTGATTAATCTTAAAGGCCATGTCACTACTACTGTTTCAGTAAGGATCAAGCTTAAAAGCCATGTCATTAGTTCAAACCTTGCGAGCATAACCGCCATAAGCGATCCCTCCAATTAAAGCTTGCTTAGAAGTGATCGTCTCAGATGTTGATGTACCTGAATTCAATTAGATAAAGATGTTTCTCAGAAGGGCATTTTCTTCCCAATGAAAGATGAGTTTAGTAATCAACTGGAGCTACATATTGAATTCTTCTTTTATGTACTAGAAATTGAATAAGAAAAGGAATGTAAGAAACAAATTACCAGGAAATATCCCAGAATGGAAAAGACCAGCTTTCTTTAAGCAATCGATAGTGTACGAGTTTGTGCCACCAGCCAGCTGATAGAAGCCTTCAAAACCATAGCAACAGCAAATATTTAATAAATGTAGTGATAAGAGAGCCACATAAGGCAGAAACATATTCCAGTGCTTGGCTTTGTTTACCAGGTGGTCTTTCTGACACTGAAGCCACATGAACAGCAAAAGAAACTGTTTCCCTTGTTGCACCACGACCAATGTCACCACTCATGGGTCGGCCATCCAACTGATCACAAAAGTAAGCATTTTTTAAAGAAAACCCCAGAAGAAACTACCACATCAAGATATCAGCAAAGTAATGCTAGCATTTACAGAAAATCTAACTAAAAGCATAAAAATTGTCTAGAGTTATTGTGCATTATATGAACAAAAGTATGAAACTGTTAATGAAGTCATGATGACTATATTTGACATTATACACCCATATTACAAAGTGGCTTGAATAGTCCATTTTCTTGTGTACTAACCTGCCAAAGATTATACCCTTGAAGATGAGGCTCCATTATTGTGTATAGCTCATTCATGAAATCAACAGTTGGTTCACCAATATTCGGCAGGCTAACCTAAAAACATGAAATTTTTGCATCAATCATCATGGAAGAATGAAGGAATTTCTCTTTCTAAATGCAAAGGAACATGGCGACAATTTTCAGCATCATAGCTAGTGCATACATCACAAAACCAAGAGCACAACTTACTGCTACCAGCTTCACATTACTGATTGACTCACTCAAGCTGTTCCAGAGGGTATTGAATGTATCAGTTCCCCTACAGCGATGGAATATATCAGATCAAATACCCTCTAGGTAATGCCAATAGTGAAAAGGTAGACATCAGTTGATCCATGATCACAAAGAAAGGGGGACATACTTTCCAGTGGTATGTATCTCTATTGCATCAACATTATTCCTTTTCAACAGTTCAGAAGTGGTGGTTGGATCTCGAACGTAGGACACAGCTCCTGAAATGGATTCAAGCAAAGCTTGCATCATCCATAAGATCCACAAGGGTCCAGGAGGGATCAGATTTTTTTTAAGAAAATGTGAAGTTTGACATATGCATGTCATGATTCATGAAGACGTTTTGCACAAAGTCTAGCTAATCTATTCTGACGATGATACGGATGGAAGATAAACAGTGCTCACTTATTCTGTCATAAGGGCAAACTGGCAAGCATCGTCCGCATCCATAACACCGCTCAGTAAGAACACCACCCTGCACAAGGCAGAACTCATGTAAAAAAACTGAAGCTCATGAAGAGAATAAACAGAAGCAAAAGAAAATAACCAAACTGATTGATACCTTAAGTTTACCATGTAAGGGATCAGAATGAATGTGTTCACCTCCAACCATGGCGCTCTCAAGTGATATTGCATCAGCAGGACAAACTTTCTCACATGGCTTTGAGCAATCTGCTGGGCAATCCTCAGGATCAAATTCTGGAAGATAGACAAGTTTTATTCAGATGCGAAAATGTTTCAGTGGTTAACAGGTCTATCCTAAGTACTGGGCAAATACTGCTAATGAAAGCAGGAAGCTAAATGCACTTCTCAAATGATAACAATCAAAACAAGCTCACATAAATGATACTTCAATAGATACATAACAGCATGTTATTACCAGCTTTACGGAAATGAAGGTCTCTGCAATCATCGTTAACACTAACCATCACCCATGGCCTTTGAACTGCTGATATGATTGAGGCTGCTACATCAATACCCTCATTTACTGCACCCACCACAGATGCATCTGCTGCACAATCAATGCAATCCACTGCATCCACAAAACTGTTCATGATTTGTAAGTGTACAAAATCACAGCAGTGAAATCACAGCAGGAGTGTACATTGAAAATAAAACTTTTCAGGCTTCGTTTGTTAGAACAGTGAAATCACAGCAGGAGTGAAATCACAGCAGTGAATGAACAGTGATTTGTAACTGTTCAGGCTTCGTTTGTTAGAACAGTGAAATCACAGCAGGAGTGTACATTGAAAATAAAACTTTTACCTAGCAAGATATGCTTCCATCAGAACAATATGTTGGTTATCTAACCACCAAATCAGCCTTTCTTAGCACATTCATGTAAGTTTTGTGTGAATCACTCGGCTGAACTAATCATTATTTTTACTTCCATGAAGCCTTGGAGTCATGCATTTACAGAAGTGGTCCAATCACTTCATCAGAACATAAAGACTAGGAGCTTCACTTTTCTTTTTCTTTTTTCTTTTTTTGAACAATCTCCATAGGTTTAGCTTTGCATGCAGTACTTCTTTTCCTTTTGGTGTTAACATGTACTGTAAAACTACTTGACCCAGCTTTACACAATAAGGGGACAAAGAATAAATGTGCATACTGATAACAGTCATATATTCACAAGACTCTTGCATGGACCAATCCCCCTTTTGACCAATAACAATAAAAGTCTGTTCTTGAGTGCCCTGAATGCATTTTTTTTCTCATTTTGTTTCTGCTTGTTCAATAAAAGGTCAAACTACAATACAAGTTGTTGAAATTCAATTCTTGATAGACTGAAAGTAAGAAAAACCCTGAGTTACTATGAATATTGTCATGGTGTCAATCTAATGCTACAAGTCCGCGCGAAATGAACATTTTCAGTTGAGTGAACGAGAGTACCTCCAGCAAGCGTGTAAACAAGGGAGAGATTCCTGACATCAGCAGCATCCTGCATAGCAAAGCAATGCACATGAAAGCAACATAAGAGTCACACCACAGTCAGTCAGTAATTCTAGTCTCGTTTTACATATACAAGGCCGTCATTTCAGCTCTCATCGTGGTAGCACATCGAATTAGTGTTCCTGGAGACACCAACTACTCTACTCCCAGTCAGTCACAGCATAAGTGACTTTCACCATCAGTTGGACACGAACTGACGAAGCGCTCGTCATTTCACGCTACTGGGCGAACTGATTGTCCCCCCTGAGTCGTCCCGAGTGGCCGAGTCTAGTTAGAGGTGACACACCGAGTGGAGAGGGCAGGGTACCTCGTAGCTGGCGCCGCAGATGAGCTTGACCCAGTCACCGCGCCGGAGGGCCGCGACCTGCGGCGGGCCGTCGCCGGCGAGGCGGGCGCTGCGGAAGCGGGATACGGTGGAAGCCGCGGCCCGGACGGCTGCGTGGGAGGCGAGGAGAGGCGGCGGCGACGGGACCGGGACGGCGGCCATGGCTTCTCGCGCGGCCACTCGGCAGCTCACAGCGGCGGTGGGGAAATATCTGTTTGGGAAAATTAGATTTCTACCATTAAAAGATCCACGTTTTGGAAAAGTACCATCATCCAAAGATACAGACTTAGGATTCGTTTAGTTGGCCCTCAAATTTGGCAAAAAAAAGTTATTGTTTACTGTAGCAAAACTAAATCAAAGATTAGAAAGACTAAACATGATCTAATTATAAAACTAAATACACGGATGGACGGGAAATCGCGAGACGAATCTATTAAGCCTAATTAATCCGTCATTAGAGATTGTTTACTGTAGCACGACGTTGTCTAATCATGTCCAAATTAGGCTCATTAGATTCGTCTCGAAAAGTTACCGAAGGGTCATGGAATGGGTTTTGTCATTAACACACGTTTAATACTCCATGCATGTAAAATTCTCTTTGATGAATAGTGAAAAATGGCAAATTTGCAACTTGCCATTTGAGCTAAACAGAGCCTTAGAAAAATAGCATGGAAAGTTCCATCCGTTATCGATTTCTACCATTGCCGTTAGATAGCTGTCAATGAAAAAAGGAAACCGTAAAAAAAATGCTCACGCCCATCTCTTTCACCAGCATCTACGTATCTGCAACATCTCGCGCCGAAGATGACTCGCGATCCGGCGCGGATGGGGTCGCGCTCCACCGGGAGCTCCAACTCCTCGCTGCGCGGATGCAGTGCCCCGCCGATCCCCTGCCATGAGCCGGCCTCATCGTACCTCTTTCGCGTGGAGTTGGCTGGTTGCTCCACCGGCCCGAGGCCCATGCTGTCCAAAAACCTTGCCATGTACCCCCTCCAAGCTGTCGCGCGCCGTCGGGCCTCCCCAAACTGCTGAACTGCCCACCCGATCCACCGACCGGAGGTGCATGGCCAGGGTGTCGTCGGCCGCATGCTCGACCACCCTGAGCTGCAGTGCGCCGTGGGCTGTCGCTGCTGGCTGGCCGCTGGCCTCGCCACCCCGCCCGTCATGCGACGCCCGTGAGGGGCCGGCCAGCGACCGCGCCGCCGCCTGAGCTGCTGATAGCCCCGCGTGAGATTGGACGGGGACGCGCATGGGGAGAGGCGCCGGTGGTGGGAAGGCCGCTGGGTCGGCGAGGGGGAGTGCGCAACGGGGGTGCCAAGCGGATGACGGTGACGAAGGAGGCGAGGGAGGGAGGCATGCCGACGCTGGCGGCTCGAGTAAGATAACGTGATGTTACGGTAGAAATTCATAACGGCGCAACCTTTCGATGCTATTTTTCCAACTCTGATTCTTTCGATGGTATTTTTCTAAAACGCGGATCTTTTAATGGTAGGAATCTAATTTTCCCTATCTGTTTCCCCCCAAGCACGTTCCGTGAATCCGTTGTCCGTTCCGCTCCGTGTGTTTGGCCGGTTTTTACAGAATCTCACATCCGTCGATCATGAGATCAACGGCTGATACCGAGCTTAGCGGATCCTGGGACCGTTTGGGTTCAAATCCAGCACAGGCCGCCGGTCTTCTCCTTCTAAAAAAAACTGCCTATCTTCTCAGGTAAAAAACTTACCATCTTCTCTAGAAAATTAGCTACTATTTGAGCCAAGAAATGATGAAAGCTAAGGCTGTCCGCACCGGAGGAACGGAAGCGATACTGCAGTATCAAAAAACCCCGCAGCGGGTACTCTAAACAGAAACGCTTCCGTCCCGTACGCGCGCGCGCGGTACTCCTAGCGCGGTACGGCGCGCTGACAGGCAGCCTGCGCGGGAGAGGGAGGGGAGAGAGTGATGCGGGCCCCACGTTTTTTTAGATAAAAAATATTATAACTCACAAACCAAAAAACCAAATTAAATTCCGATTGCACCATTAAATTCGTTGCAATAAATTCTTCAAAACAAGATCTCAGATAGATATATTTTGATAAAATTTATAAAGAAAAGAAAAAAAGGTGAGAAGAGAGATGATATAGTAGTTGGGATAGATGGATAAAATATAGTAGAGTTGGGATAAAGTATGTGATTTGGAGTATGACGGGTGCGGGAGAAGTTGGTTTAGAGTACGGAATCTCGATGACCAGGACAGAATATTCCTTTTAGAGGATGCATTTAGGGGACGACGAGTGCGGACAGCCTAAGGGGGCATGAACTTGAAACTGAAATAGTTCTACTTCTAGGGTCTGGTGTCTCGATTTATAGTAAATTTGTGATCCTAGGCAACTTGTTTGGGATTCTTAAGTAGATCTAAAAACTCTCAAAACTAAAGATTAGGTCTTTAAACCTGTCGTGTCATTGAACCGGTTCATACCACTGCTTTTCTACAAATCTAATTTGCTAATGTGTCGATATTTTTAAGGCTTTTCTACAGTGGTGTAAATAAATGGAATGAGTCAATCTTTGGCACATCAACTCTTCAGTTTGTCTAATTTTGACTCCCTAAATTTGAGTTTTTCTAATTTTGACTCCCTAAATTTAATATTGTTTAGTTTGCATACCCTAAATTTTAATTCTATTAAGTCTGCTCCTGAGCCCAATCAAAGAGATTTAGGGTTCATATGACAATTTTTTAATTTAAATAACAAGAAAGGTGCTCAAACACCTTTGAAAATTCAGAAAAATCGTTAATATATTTTTGTCACAAGATAATAGTCTATATTAAACATAGCTCATAAAACAAGGTGTACAAGCTTCAAATAAAAGATTAAAAGATTCAATAAACCTAAACAATAATAAAAAGTATATAAAGTTTCAAATAAATTGATACAGATCATTTCATCAATGACAAGGAATATCTTCATCCTCTGCAATGTTTATGTCCATCTAGATATTTTTGTTGTTGCTAAAGTTTGCATGAGCTAGAAATCTCTTTTCTTTTTCTAGATTTGTTTAATGTTTTGTCCAAAGCTTCCTTGACACTTTGTCACGGGCTATAGATATTTCTGCGGGATCCCTTTGCATCCCAAAACGCCTCCAGATTTTTCTAAAACTTCAGGGGTGTTCTTTTTTTTTTGAAAAATCGCTGCCACATCATTCTTAAACTGATTTGTCTGGGCTTAGGGGCCACAAGCAAACGGAATTTTAAGTTACGCTATCCAAACTGAATGGTATTGAAGTTAGAGGTTAAAATTATGGACAAGCCAAAGACTGAGGCCTCGAGAGACCAAGTAGGAGTATATAGCCTTGCTCCAAATAAATAAA
>CM014272.1:70211767-70258796 GCA_004135705.1 Alloteropsis semialata | reverse complement strand
GTAACTACCGTATCCTGTGATTAGCGCATGCTAATGACTGGATTAACTACTAATCCACGTGCTAATCACGTGATTAACTAATTGATCACTAACTAATTATTTCTAACAGCATGAGCTAGAAATCTCTTTTCTTTTTCTAGATTTGTTTAATGTTTTGTCCAAAACTTCCTTGACACTTTGTCACGGGCTATAGATATTTCTGTGGGATCCCTTTGCATCCCAAAACGCCTCCAGATTTTTCTAAAACTTCAGGGGTGTTCTTTTTTTTTTGAAAAATCGCTGCCACATCATTCTTAAACTGATTTGTCTGGGCTTAGGGGCCACAAGCAAACGGAATTTTAAGTTACGCTATCCAAACTGAATGGTATTGAAGTTAGAGGTTAAAATTATGGACAAGCCAAAGACTGAGGCCTCGAGAGACCAAGTAGGAGTATATAGCCTTGCTCCAAATAAATAAACCCCACATATATATATAATGGCCCTCTTTGGTTTCGCGCCTGAGAGAAACGCTTCTCAGATAAACTGTACAAATATGGAAAATGCGCTTATTTGAGAAGCGGGTCTGATCCAGTTTCTACATTTTAGTACAAATGGGGACGGTGGGGAGAAGTGTGGCCAGAAAAAGCTGTAAAAAAAGTGCACCGTTTGGCTGCTTGGCTCGATGACAACTCTCCTAGACAAACGCGTTTAGCTTCAGCGCACCCAATAAGAAGGCATACATGTGCCTTGAAAGACCAACCACCAATTCACGCGGGAAAACACGCAGCTACATCAAATCGAAGACTTCAACTCAAATTCTCAGCGAGCAGTCAATGTTTCACTCCTACCTAATTCAACAAATGCCTCCATGCATGTGAGACGACCTTTGTTCTACTACGACACCCCTAGCAGCCTTCAAGAAGGGTAGACGACTTAGTCTGTTATCTACTTCATATATATGCGGTCCAATCACTTAATTTCTCTAGCTAATTATTAGTCTAATCACATGCTTAGCTTGCTAACAAACCAACACCTGGCTGCTCACCAACTGCCGTCACACGCACATGAACGCATCCATCAACATGATCAACTAACTAACTGAATATACAATCTCTCGTCCCTCCCAGGATCTTCACGGAAATTGCCCAATCTCCGCGTGCCAATCACTATAATCGTGTACCGCAGATCGCGGTGCCGATCGATGGCTGGCGCATTGGACACGTGTCGAGTGGATACATTGGTGGCACAGGATAAGAAGAAGACGCACACGTTACTGTTCCCGTTGACATATGTCATCACGAGGATCGGAGGAGGGGGGAACATGGCTGCAAATCAAGGGCACTTCAAATCATGGAGATTTACATGTGCAGTGCATCCCATTGGTCTCTTTCTCGAAGCGTTTTCTTTTCGCCTATCGTGATCAGCTCCCCACCGGGGAACATGCTGGCACATTACAGCCTAATCTACATTGTTTATTTTATATCTAGTTATATAACTCCTAACTAACATAAAATGGGAACACATGCTGCAGGAGACTTTTCTCCAGGCATGAGCCGAGGCGACTTTTCTTTGCTGCACTTTTGCTGAGGTGGCAGGAGAGTGTATGTAGGGCCCACGACACAGCACACATATGCAAGCATGCATGCAAGGGGAGGCAGCTAAGCTAGCTTGGGAATCATGCATGGCATGGGGTAGTAGAGGGCGATGACACATTCCAGGGTGTTCTGACGAGGAGAATTGAAGGGGAAGTGATCGAAGCTAGCTAGCTCATGCATGCAGAAAGAGGGGTGGTGCATGGTTGGTGGGTGGCTCGTGCGAGAGGTGTCTGCGTGCTTGGATGAAGAAGCTCTGCAAGGTGTAAGGCGTTGGTTGTTTAAGGAATCATGTGGTGGCATGTGGCCTCGAGTTAGGAGAACATGCCTGCCTGCCTGCCCTCACCTTCAAGCAATGCAGTGCAATATGGCATCCCAACATGCCTGCATGCTCTGTCTCAAAGTGTTGTGTACCATATCGTATACACATGCACATATGATCTAGCAAGCTATGCTGCATATGCAAAAGGTTTTTTGTTTATTTGATTGGATCATTACCAAAGTTTATTATTCCTAATTAATCTGCCCTTTTGTCATGCCAATGCATGACACCTAGGCACCTAGCTGATTCCCACACTTATCTCCTCTTCCAGCCTGGCTCCGGCCTTCTGTCTATATAAACTCCCCTTGCCTCTCCCTCTCTCTTGCATTGCATACTTAGCCACAAGCATCATCACCATTTCAGCTCTTGTTGGATAGACACGCTATATCTCTACACATTTCTCTGCTGATTATCTCTTTGTAGCTATAGCTCTAGCCACTGCAATTTTTAACAAAGGTTTGTTGGCCATGGGTTCTCACACCGGCAGCCGTCGTTGCAACTCTTCGACGACATCGACGGCGAGGAGAACGAGGCCACCAGCGACGACGACCTCCGCCGCGGCCGTGGCTCCCAGAAGGCCGTCGGTGACGAACAATGATGCCGCGTGCTGCGGCAAGGCGAGGACCAACGCCAGGCGACGCGATGTGGAGGTGAGGAGGAAGATGGAGGCGCTGAGGCGGCTCGTGCCGAGCGGCGGCGTTGACGGCGGCGGCGACGAGGTCGACGAGCTCCTCCTCCGCGCCGCCGGCTACATCGCGCGGCTGCAGGCGCAGGTGACGGTGATGCAGCTCATGGTCGACGTGCTGGAGCACACGCAGGATTGATATATAGATCCCATCCCCTTATTGTTCAGTCTTGGTGCATGATTAGGCTCTTGCATTGAGAGTTTGAGACACATACATGATACATCATACATGTACACAGTACTACACACCAACAATCTTATACAAAATGATGCATTCTTTTAATTTGTAACGGACCGGACTTCCGTTCATGTGCTTTAATTTCTTCGTTTCTTTGTTTGATGATATTTACTTAGGGAGTAAGACTTTGTGTCGATTTTGAATCGTGTAGGACCTGGGTGAATTTTGTACCGGGCAGGACTGGGGTTCATTCGTTTATTGTGTATATGCATGTGCAGCATATTATACGTGTACTGCAGTGTACACTTGTGTTAAGTGTTTGTTTAGATCGGCAAGTTTCCAGCAAGTTTTCACTGTTCACTCGTCACATCGAATGTTAGGACACTAATTAGAGGTATTAAACATGAATTAATGACAAAATTGATTCCATAACCATTGGGTAAATTCGCGATACGAATCTATTGAGTCTAATTAGGTCATGATTAGACAACGTCGTGCTACAGTAAACAATCTCTAATGATAGATTAATTAGACTTAATAGATTTGAAATTCAATTTTCAGGCAAATTACGTAATTAATTTTTTTATTAGTATCCGAATACCCCTTCCGACATCCATTTTTTCGATTCAGCAAGTTTCCACTTTCTGAACTAAACAAGACCTAAGGCTGCAAACAAACAGAAATTAACAGGTATACATTCAATTAATGGTTTGACATGTATGCATGAAGAGCTAATATAAGCAAAACTTTGGTTATTGTGGTTCTTCACGGACTTCTGCGGATTCTACCTCTTGGGCCTTACCTATGCTAATTGCTAAGCGAGACGCATTGGGCCCAAAGATAACACCTTTAAAGAATACGGACATACGGTGGATTACTGATCCTTTATTTGCTTTTCTTCTCACCAAGTCCTCCAGAATACAAAGGAATCTGAGCTCCTCTCACCCAGAAATGCTTCCTCTCTGTAGACGAGAAAAGGTATCATGGCAGCTAATGTTTAGTCCAGGCTGAGAATCGAAGAAAGTTCCTAGTTTGGAATTGGTGTTTTGCCGTCAACAGATGATCCTACATGTCGCAATTTGCTCCCGCACGGGCTAATATTTTTAAAATCTATTATATTTAAAATTATTCAAAAATTAAACTTCTACTTAATAATCAAAATTGTTTACATACTATTCTTTCATTTTTTGTCACTACTTCAACATAATGCTCATAAAGATGTGTACTTATCATTTTCTATTTGAAATTGATTTTTAATTAGTAATATTCTATACACTTTTTCATCCACATTCACAATTCTTACACTTTGTATCGCGCCTCCATACATTATATTTAACATAAAATTAATATTTTTTATTATTTTCTCACATATCTTTACCTATTCTTTTTTTTTGTCCGTCTTGACAGGTGGGTCCCACCTATTGTGATGAACTGTAACCACGGTTTTAACTTCTAACTGTCGGCATCGGTTTTCTATTTAGATTAGAGACCTAACTGAACCCATCAATTTTTATCTCCGACCTCTCTCTATCTATATATATTTTTATCTTTACCTATTTCTAAAGGAAGGAACGTTTCAACGGTCTGTCATATATGTCTCACGATCGGATTAGTCATAGTTCATCTTATGCTCTGATCGGATTAGGAGTAGTCCATTGTATACCGCAATCAGATTAGAAAAAGCAAGTTAATTACTTTAACTTGCTTAGAAAAATGATATAAAGTCTTCATCCGTAGCAACATACGGGCAAGGTTGCTAGTACATGTATAAATGGTATACATGGTGACACTCATAATACGTATATACCTTAACTTATTATTTCTATGTTAACAATGATAAATTACTGTAATTTAGAATCATATATCAGTTTAATTTTGGACTTTTTGGTGGAATACACATGAAGATAATTAGATTAAAATTTAGGTGTTTAGTTTAGATTATCTTTAATAACAACATACGTGGGTAATTTAGATACAAATTTTGAATGTCATTTTACGTTATCCTTATGCATGAGTAAATTAGATAAAAATTATAGGGTTAATTTAAATTATTTTTTATAATGGCATAGCTCGATAATTTAGGTACATTTTTAGGATTTATTTTAGAATAGTTTTATAATGATAGTGGTAGGTAACTTTTTAAAAATATAATAGACTTATTAGAGTTTACATGATTTATATGAGGTTATTTTAAATATTGTTTATAATGGCATAGTGGGTAATTTTGATGAATATTAGGGGGTTACTTTGTTTTATTTTATATAATGGCAGGGGTGGATAATTTTGATATAGTTTTAGGGGGTTACTTTAAGCTATTTTCATAATGGCATAGGTGGGTAATTTTTTAGAAAATATAATAGATCTAATGGCTATGATGATTTGAGTGTTCCAATTTAGATGTTTTGCTTTTTTGTGAGAATTTCTAAGATTTCTCTCTTTTTCTAGAGTGTCCACCTAGAATCCTAGGTGGCTTCGTCTGGAGGCTTCAAAAGGAGCCTCCAATTAGTAATAGTAAGATAAGATGGTCCACATAAAAATAATAAATACAACTAACATTATGCAAGGCTAAAAATTCTCATCTCAAGAATACTGAAGCACATATCAGAGTACCGATTGTCCTTCAGAGGTCAAATGGCGGGCTATTAGGATTCAATTCAAGAAATAGAGGCATGTTAGAAGTATCTAGTTTGTTACATGGTTGTTCTGTAAACAAGTTCGGATCTTATCTTGTTGGTTAGCTGTAGATATTGTTGTCTGGTTGTTGTAAAGCTTATACCTCAAGAAAGAGATCCGAACTAACTTGTAAACGCCACGGTTGGGGCTATTCCAATCTTCTATATTAACATGCAGGGCGAGCACGGAAAAGGTGCTAAGCCTTAAACCTAAAAGCTTCCGAACCTCTGATCAACTTTCATGGTAATCAGAGCATGGTTTCCACCAAACCACGATATCAACCCTATGGCAAGCTCGTCGGCAATCCCGTCCAATCCAATGGTTGGCTCTGCCGTCTCCGAGAAACTCTCCAAGGCAAATCACGCCCTCTGGAGAGCGCAAGTGTGCGCCGCCATCCGAGGTGCTCGCCTTGAGGGGCATCTCACCGGCGCATCTCAAGCTCCTGCCAAAGAAGTTCAAGACAAGGAAGGGAAGAAGACTCCCAACCCGGCGTTTGAAGAGTGGGAGGCTGTTGATCAACAAGTTCTCAGCTTCCTCCTATCTTCGGTGACCAGGGACATCCTGGTTCACGTCTCCAGCAGCTCCACGGCAGCAGAAGCGTGGAGATCCATTGAAGCCATGTTCGCCGTGCAAACCAGGGGAACATGTCAATCACTGAGTACTTCTCCAAGATGAAGGAACTCAGTGATGGCATGGCGGCGGCTGGAAGAACTCTCGATGAAGAGGAGATCGTCGAGTAGATCATTACCGGGCTGGATCATGAATTTAGTCCGTTGGTCTCTGCCCTCATTGCTAGGACAGAGCCCATCTCATTGGATGAGCTGTACTCTCAGGCGCTCAACTTTGAGACTCGGCTGGGACTTCTCCATGAGGGAACTCAGTCCAACTCGTCGGTCAACTACGGTGGCCGTGGAGGAGCTACCAATCAGCAAGGACGCGGTGGTGGAGGCCATGGCGGTCGTGGCGGCTTTGGCCGTGGCGGTCGCAACCCAAACAACGCTGGTCGTCAAGGAGGTGGCGACAACAACTCCAACAACCGCAACTTCACCAACCGCGTGTCGGATACCAATATTAGGGGTACCCAATGGCAGCGGATTAAAAATAAAAAGCCCCGGCAGCTATCCCTTTCTCTCTGATTTACCTCCACCCGAACAAATCAGTAGCAACAATCAATTTTTTCCTCTCTCACCCTACACTCCGGCAAGTGCATGCATGCATTTATCCATGGGCATGACTCGGACATGCATGCACCAGAACCCAGCATGCCTAAGTAAATGCTTATCTCTCTCTCCAATTCTCCACTAAACAATACATGCCTCTCTCGCCCAGGTCCTTCACCCTCGGGTATTGAAGTATTTGGAATGGCATTTCTGTCTTTATTTCTGTGAAGGAAAACGGCCAAAAAACAAGGCCATGATGGCATACGACATCACGCCAAGAAGGGCCGAGTAGTTGGCCCCGGACGCAAGCCCGTCCGAGCAGACTCCGGTTCGCCCGACAGGTTTCCGTCTCGCCCGAGTAGTTTCCATCCTGCTCGCTCGACTGGTCTCCATCCCACCGCGCCGGAGTAGTTTCCGATTCGCCCGAGTAGTCTCCGTGACCGACGAGCTGCTCCCTCGCCCGACAAGCTGCGTCTCGCCCGACGAGCCTCCGATTCGCCCGACAAGTCTCCGTCTCCGACTGGTTCGACTCTTCGCGACCAAGCAACCACCGGGAAGACCGAAGCACCCAAAGTCAAGCTGCTACACTGTGCCAACCACTCCCTGACGCAACTGACACCAGCAGGACATGGCTACAGCGCTCGGAAGGACGACGGACCCCACAGCATGGGCAGGCACTCCTTTTTTCCCGTTTTACCCTTTGACTGTACTTCTTCTACAGTCTCCCCTTGAGATATAAAAGGGGAGTCTGGCCTCCTGCGCGAGGCAGATCGACTCTTTTCCTCCTCTCTCTTGGGCCTCCTACGGGAGGCAGGGAGCCTCTTTTCTTTCCCGAGGAGTACTCTCCCTCGACCTTCTTCTTCCTTCAGCCGGTCGCTGGGCTGAGCTCGTTTCACGCACCAGAGACTTGGGAAACTCTCCCTCTCTCGCCCATTTGTACCCCCTACTACAAACCAGTGCAAACAACACGAGCAGCACGAACTGGACGTAGGGTATTACACCCCATGGGTGGCCCAAACCAGTATAAACCCCCGTGTCCTTTTGCACTACCATCCGAGGCCCGACGCGCGCTCCACGATTTTATTATTTGCCGGCGGTAAAGAACCCCGACAGTTGGCGCCCACCGTGGGGCCTTTGCGCGCCACGTCTTTTTACTTGCAGGTCTCGGGTGGCCAACCACGACGACGGTGGCGTCCCCGATGGACGCAACCGCGGCGACGACGGCGGCGGCGGCACCGACGGCCGCAACGACGACCGTAGCGCCATCAACCACGGCGACGACGGCGGCGGCAACCCCAATAACCACAACAACACTGATGGCGGCAACAATGCTCCTGGCCTTCTGGATGAACTGAACAAGGCTCGGGGGCTCTGCCTACCAGGCACACCCAGTACTATTCTGTATGCAGATGCATGCATGCGTATGCATGTGCATGCAAGGATATCCTTTTTAACCAATGCATGCACGCCTTTTCCAAATGTGTCGCGTCTCTCTGTTTTCTCTCTCGAATCAGCACAGCACAGGAGCAGGCAGTAGCATTTATCCCGAAGGCCTGCATGCATGTCCGACCAACCAGAGTGGGGCGGAGCAGGCAGCAGCAACTCGGTCACCCTCGAGAGGTTTTCCGACTCGCCCGACAAGGTCTTCGCTCGACATCATCAACGGCGACCGCGACCCCGACAACGGCAGCATCAACACCACACGGCCGCGCACCCGCGGCGCAGTAGCAGTGGGCGACCCCCGCGAGGAACACCGTGGCAGGACGACCGTGCCCAAAGTCCGCAAATGACCTCAACTAACCTGTAACAGCTTTTTGTTTTCATGATCTCGCGCAGGGCCGCCACGGCGAGGCACGCCCCCGAACGAGCGCACGACACAACGACAGAGAGAGCTGCAGCGCCGACCGACGTAATCACGTTGGCTACCAGCTCCGCCCCGACCAGCGCCCGCTCCACCGACCGCCGCCCGACCTCGACTCCGAACGACTCGGCCACGCCTCCAAAGGAGTGCGCGCGCCCCGACCTCGACTCCGAACGACTCGGCCGCGCCTCCGAAGGACTGCGCCGCCCCGACCTCGACTCCGAACGACTCGGCCGCGCCTCCGAAGGACTGCGCCGCCCCGACCTCGACTCCGAACGACTCGGCCGCGCCTCCAAAGGAGTGCGCGCGCCCCGACCTCGACTCCGAACGACTCGGCCGCGCCTCCGAAGGACTGCGCGCCCCGACCTCGACTCCGAACGACTCGGCCGCGCCTCCAAAGGAGTGCGCGCGCCCCGACCTCGACTCCGAACGACTCGGCCGCGCCTCCGAAGGACTGCGCCGCCCCGACCTCGACTCCGACCGACTCGGCCGCGCCTCCGAAGGACTGCGCCGCCCCGACCTCGACTCCGAACGACTCGGCCGCGCCTCCAAAGGAGTGCGCGCCCCGACCTCGACTCCGAACGACTCGGCCGCGCCTCCAAAGGAGTGCGCGCGCCCCGACCTCGACTCCGAACGACTCGGCCACGCCTCCAAAGGAGTGCGCGCGCCCCGACCTCGACTCCGAACGACTCGGCCGCGCCTCCGAAGGACTGCGCCGCCCCGACCTCGACTCCGAACGACTCGGCCGCGTCTCCAAAGGAGTGCGCCACCCTGACCTCGACTCCAACCGACTCGGTCGCGCCACCCGTAGAGTGTGCTACCCCGACTCGGATGGCTCGCTCGACCCAGCTTCGACGACGAAACGCTCGAACAGCTAAATCCTTCTACAATCCTTCGTATTTCCGTGCATTTCCTTTTACAATCCCGCATGCCTTTTTTGGGTATCACTAAAGTACTCGGGTAGCATTGGCCTCATCCGTGAAACCTCGTCCTGCGTGCCGCCTACACCTAAGCCTCCCTGCTGAGCAGTGTAGTCTGCGGTAAGCCGCCCTCCCCGCGAGCAGTGGTTAGCGGAACTTGGTGCTTAAAACGTGATAAGCCAACTACCCGAGGAAATACGTAGCCTAATAAAGGCAGGGCGTACGCAACTTTCCGTTAGTAATGAATAAATCTCGACTCCACGCTTTACGCAACGCTTTTGCATTACACTGTTTTTTGCAGCTTGGCATGGCAAGTTCAGGTAAGCTTGCTGCAACTCCTACATACAGGGAACGGCACCTTTTGTCTCGCCCGACCTCGGCGCGCGGGGTCAAGCATACGCATGCGATCGTTTTCCGAAACGCACTTTTCGAACTCTCTAAACTAAGCGGCTCCCGCCGGCCCTAACGACCCCTCGCAGCCCTGCGCTCGGGGGCTGGGCATCGGGACGGACGACTTCGACAGTCGACCTGACAGGTGATTCCAACGGGGGTTCGAAGGCTGGCCCGTCGAAGGGTTCAACAGCCGCCCCCGGGCACCTTGTCGAGCGAGGGGCAGTGAAGGATGGGTCCCAGCGGCCAGTACTCAGGCGCACGAGCGCCACGAGCGTCCTGAACCGCGTTCGAGTTCTGGCGGAAAGAAAGATCATGGTTTTTCCTCCGACGGAAAGGCAACGAGCCGCTGGGTCCGGTCGAACGGACTTGGTAACTAGATGATCTCGCCGCTAGGAATTTGAGGTCGATCACCAGCTGATCCATCGACTCCCCACCGAAGGGGCGTCGGGCCTCACTCGAACCTACCCGTTTGTAGCTCAACGAGAGTCGTGCTTCGGCCTGCGTGGCAAAGCGCGATACGTCTCTTACCCTCCTTCCTATCGCACGGGAAGCGTGAGGGGAAAAACGCAAAAAGACGAAACGAATCCCCATCCGGACCCCGGTCTCGGGATGCACACGGGGTCGAAATCGCTAACAGAGACCAGCAGCGCGGTCGCACAATTTGCAACAAATCACTACACAAACGCCATAAACCTGCGAGCGAGTGTACCACTCGCCCACAGGCTCGGGGGCTACACCCGGCGGGTGCGCTCGCGCGCCCCCACCCGAAACTCCACCACGTTCCTGGCATCACGATAATCAAACCCGCGACCGAGTCTATGACTCGCTCCCAGGCTCGGGGGCTACTGTCGGATACCAATATTAGGGGTACCCAATGGCAGCGGATTAAAAATAAAAAGCCCCGGCAGCTATCCCTTTCTCTCTGATTTACCTCCACCCGAACAAATCAGTAGCAACAATCAATTTTTTCCTCTCTCACCCTACACTCCGGCAAGTGCATGCATGCATTTATCCATGGGCATGACTCGAACATGCATGCACCAGAACCCAGCATGCCTAAGTAAATGCTTATCTCTCTCTCCAATTCTCCACTAAACAATACATGCCTCTCTCGCCCAGGTCCTTCACCCTTGGGTATTGAAGTATTTGGAATGGCATTTCTGTCTTTATTTCTGTGAAGGAAAACGGCCAAAAAACAAGGCCGTGATGGCATACGACATCACGCCAAGAAGGGCCGAGTAGTTGGCCCCGGACGCAAGCCCGTCCGAGCAGACTCCGGTTCGCCCGACAGGTTTCCGTCTCGCCCGAGTAGTTTCCATCCTGCTCGCTCGACTGGTCTCCATCCCACCGCGCCGGAGTAGTTTCCGATTCGCCCGAGTAGTCTCCGTGACCGACGAGCTGCTCCCTCGCCCGACAAGCTGCGTCTCGCCCGACGAGCCTCCGATTCGCCCGACAAGTCTCCGTCTCCGACTGGTTCGACTCTTCGCGACCAAGCAACCACCGGGAAGACCGAAGCACCCAAAGTCAAGCTGCTACACTGTGCCAACCACTCCCTGACGCAACTGACACCAGCAGGACATGGCTACAGCGCTCGGAAGGACGACGGACCCCACAGCATGGGCAGGCACTCCTCCTTTTTTCCCGTTTTACCCTTTGACTGTACTTCTTCTACAGTCTCCCCTTGAGATATAAAAGGGGAGTCTGGCCTCCTGCGCGAGGCAGATCGACTCTTTTCCTCCTCTCTCTTGGGCCTCCTACGGGAGGCAGGGAGCCTCTTTTCTTTCCCGAGGAGTACTCTCCCTCGACCTTCTTCTTCCTTCAGCCGGTCGCTGGGCTGAGCTCGTTTCACGCACCAGAGACTTGGGAAACTCTCCCTCTCTCGCCCATTTGTACCCCCTACTACAAACCAGTGCAAACAACACGAGCAGCACGAACTGGACGTAGGGTATTACACCCCATGGGTGGCCCGAACCAGTATAAACCCCCGTGTCCTTTTGCACTACCACCCGAGGCCCGACGCGCGCTCCACGATTTTATTATTTGCCGGCGGTAAAGAACCCCGACACCGCGCCAACAACAGCAACTCCGGTGGAGAAGATCGCCCCCTGTGCCAAGTTTGCTTCAAGAAGGGTCACACCGCAAATAGGTGTTGGCATAGGTATGATGAAAATTATGTGCCAGATCCTAAACTTGTTGCTGCAGCTACTTCCTCGTCATACAAGATAGATACCAATTGGTACACCGACACGGGGGCTACTGATCACATCACTGGAGAGCTAGAGAAGCTGGCGTTCCGCAACAAATACTCTGGCAATGACCAGATTCATACGGCTAGTGGTACAGGTATGGATATTAGTTATGTTGGTCAATCTACTATTCATACCCCACATCGTAATCTTAAATTAAACAATGTTCTACATGTCCCAAGTCCATCAAAAAATCTTATATTTGTTCATCGTCTTGCATCAGACAACAATGTTTTTCTTGAGTTTCACCCTGACTTCTTCTGTATAAAGGACAAGGACACGAAGAACACTCTTCTTAGAGGGCGATGCAGCAAAGGCCTCTATCCTCTCCCGTCCCCATCCACTACCAAGCATGTCTTCGGAGCAATAAAGCCATCTCTCACACGGTGGCATAGTCGTCTAGGTCATCCCTCTATTCCTATAGTTGAAAAAGTTGTTAGCAAGTCTGGTGTTCCTTGTTCCTTTGAATACAATAAAGAGTCAGTGTGTGATGCTTGTCAACAAGCCAAGAGTCACCAATTACCCTATCCAAAGTCATCTAGTGTGTCCAAGTATCCTTTGGAACTTGTTTTCTCTGATGTTTGGGGTCCAGCCCCTGATTCAGTTGGGCGATATAAATATTATGTTAGCTTCATTGATGATTTTAGTAAATTCACATGGATCTATCTTTTACGCTTTAAATCTGAAGTGTTTCAAAAATTCCATGAATTCCAAAGCCTTGTTGAGCGCTTGTTCGATAGGAAAATTATCACCATGCAAACTGATTGGGGAGGTGAATATGAGAAACTTCATTCTTTCTTTACTAAAGTAGGCATTACTCATCATGTCTCATGCCCTCATGCACACCAACAAAATGGATCTGCAGAAAGAAAGCATAGACACATAGTTGAAGTTGGTCTTTCTATTCTTGCACATGCATCTATGCCTCTCAAGTTTTGGGATGAAGCGTTTCTTGTGGCAACATTTCTTATTAATCGAACACCTAGCAAAGTTATAGATTTTGACACACCTCTAGAACGACTTTTCCACGTCCAGCCTGACTACTCATCCTTGAGAGTATTCGGGTGCGCCTGCTGGCCCAATTTGAGGCCGTTCAACACTCGCAAACTTCAGTACCGTTCTATTGAGTGTGTCTTCCTGGGCTACAGTAATATTCATAAAGGTTTTAAATGCCTTGATCCATCTTCTGGTCGAGTTTATATTTCTCGAGATGTGGTGTTCGATGAGCAGGTCTTTCCGTTCTCCAAGCTTCACCCTAACGTCGGCCAACGCCTCAAATCCGATATTCTCCTTCTCCCAAACTCCCTGTCCAACACAAATAGGTATGAATATGTAGGTGATCAACTAACTAATATCTCTAATATTTTGTTTGAGCATGGATGCAGTTCTCAGGAAAAAAATCCGAGTGGAAATCGTGCATGCAGTGACGATTTACACGCAGCAGATGCATCTGGCACAACTCCCGAAGATGCTCCGGCCGACCACATTCACCTCGGATCGACCCCAGGAGCTGCGCTCTCAGATCTGCTGCCGGTTCAGCATGGGACTTCTCGTGATACGTCCTCAAGCGACGCGTGCACTCCGGCAGCTTCCTCCCCGACATCGTCCGCCACCGTCCACTCCTCGTCGGCCATGATAGCTGGCGTGTCGGCGCCTGATTCCCCGCTATCGCCATCGGCAGACCTCTCCGAAGCCAGAGGGGGATCTTCTGTGCCTTCTGTGCCGGAGACTGCCATAGATCAGTCTTCTTCTGCATTGGCTCCTGGAGATTCTACTGCAATAGTTCGACCACGAACTTGCCTACAAGCTGGCATCCGCAAACCCAAGGTATACGCTGATGGCACAGTGAGGTATGGCTGCTTTACTTCCTCAGGGGAGCCTCATACTGTTAATGAAGCATTGCATGATGAAAATTGGAAAAATGCTATGGACATAGAGTATAATGCATTGGTTAAGAATAAAACCTGGCATCTTGTTCCTCCTCAAAAGGGCAGCAACATTATAGATTGCAAATGGGTGTACAAAATTAAGCGCAAAGCAGATGGTACTCTTGATAGATATAAAGCTCGCTTGGTAGCAAAGGGGTTTAAACAAAGATATGGGATAGACTATGAAGACACCTTTAGCCCAGTCGTTAAATCAGCCACAATAAGAATCATCTTGTCAATTGCTGTGTCAAGAGGATGGTGTCTGCGCCAGTTAGATGTTCAAAATGCTTTTCTCCATGGGTACTTAGAGGAAGAGGTTTATATGAGGCAACCTCCACGATATGAAGATAAAGCCTTACCCAATTATGTGTGCAAATTGGATAAGGCATTATATGGTTTGAAACAAGCTCCACGTGCATGGTATTCTCGCTTGAGTTCCAAACTTATTGATCTTGGTTTTAATGCTTCAAAGGCAGATACATCATTATTTTATTTTAACAAAGGGAAGATTACTATGTTTCTCTTGGTCTATGTTGATGATATAATAGTTGTGAGCTCCTCCAGTGAAGCTATCTCGGTTCTACTGAAGCAACTCAATGAAGATTTTGCTCTCAAGGACCTAGGTGAACTGCATTACTTTCTTGGGATAGAGGTAAACAAGGTACATGATGGAATTGTTCTTACTCAAGACAAGTATGCATCTGATCTTTTGAAAAGAGTAGGCATGGCAGATTGTAAGCCGGTTAATACACCATTGTGCACAAGTGAAAAATTGTCAGCATTTGAGGGGACACCATTGGGGCCGAATGATGCAACACAGTACCGAAGTGTTGTTGGAGCACTTCAGTATTTGACCTTGACAAGACCCGACTTGGCATTTCCAGTAAATAAGGTTTGTCAGTACTTACATTGTCCTACAATGAGTCACTGGTTGGCTGTCAAAAGAATACTCAGGTATTTGAAGCAAGCTACTAGAATTGGTATAAAGATCAGCAGGTCAGTGTCGTTGCATATTAATGGCTTCTCTGATGCTGATTGGGCTAGGTGTTTAGATGACAGGCGATCTACTGGTGGCTTTGCTATTTTCTTGGGTGCTAATCTAGTTTCATGGAGTGCTCGCAAGCAGGCTACAGTGTCAAGGTCAAGTACAGAAGCTGAATACAAAGCTGTGGCGAATACTACAGCAGAGATTATGTGGATACAGACTTTGCTGAGAGAAGTTGGTGTTCAACATCCTCCTTCGGCCAAGATATGGTGTGACAATATTGGAGCCAAGTATCTCTCGGCAAATCCTGTGTTTCATGCTCGTACAAAGCATATCGAAGTGGATTATCACTTTGTTCGAGAAAGAGTTGCAAGGAAATTATTGGAGATTGATTATGTGCCCACCGGTGATCAAATTGCTGACGGGTTCACCAAAGCTCTTGGAGTTAGACCATTAGAGAACTTCAAACATAATCTCAACCTAGCACGGTTGCGATTAAGGGAGGCTGTTAGAAGTATCTAGTTTGTTACATGGTTGTTCTGTAAACAAGTTCGGATCTTATCTTGTTGGTTAGCTGTAGATATTGTTGTCAGGTTGTTGTAAAGCTTATACCTCAAGAAAGAGATCCGAACTAACTTGTAAACGCCACGGTTGGGGCTATTCCAATCTTCTATATTAACATGCAGGGCGAGCACGGAAAAGGTGCTAAGCCTTAAACCTAAAAGCTTCCGAACCTCTGATCAACTTTCAAGGCACACATGCAAAAAGTTGAAAAAATAGTAAAAATATCAAATGTTAGAGTTTAAAGTAGAGCGGCCATGCAATTGTCCCTACTACGAGACATCTTTTTTCAAACACGAATCATCACAAGTTACAACAAAACAACTATTCCTTCTGTCCATAATGTAAGGGTTTCTGGACAGGGACGGAGATAGTAGGGGGCCGGCAGGGGCCATGGCCCCCCCTATCCTTCATGCAAAGTGCAAATCAACTAGCATGTATGCATGTAGAAATAGTAAGCATACATAAGAGCACAAGTAAAAGCATATAGTTTTATTTTAACTATCATCCATATTACTATAATATAGAATCATATTCATTAAATTGCATAAGTAAAGATCTTCCATCTCATTTTAGCTATTAGTCCATGTTAGTATATACTATAGTGCCAGATTTATAAACATTTTGATTGAAAAAATTCTCGTCTTTTGGCCCCCCTAATGGTTCGGTCCTGGCTCCATCCCTGTTTCTGGAATATTTAGGACAACTTAAGAAGGGAGAGAAAATATGCATCATCATCATGAGACATATCTGCAAGGTTCATGGCCATTTTTTCTGCCATTTCAATGTCTTGATCATTCAACATTTCATCCATTACTTCCAAGACACCTTCAGCAGCTTAGTCGATAGCAGTGGGTGATCACATATCTTCTTCAATATCTGTTAAGTTGGAGAGAATAAAACAGTGTACCAAACATAATCGCACCAGTAAAAATGCCAAAACTTTTCTATAAGGCTGTAAGCAACCCATACACAGAAAGGGAAAAACAACACAGTTGATACCATATCAAGAGCAAGTATCCCCACACACACGCGTGTGCCACCCAAAAAAAATCAAAACGACTACAGAATGAGGAAAGTTGAAGGAGTGTGTCTGAAGACCTTAAGGGAACAGAAAACATGTACGCAAACTCCTAAAGGGACAAAAAAACTTTGAAGGTGATCTTACTGTGATTGCGGCCAATGGTGATCCCTTTGGTTGTATAGCCAAATGAACCAACTCACTTTTAGAAAAGCTTCATATAACTTCCTCTGCACCCAGAGAAAGGTAATCAGGAAGACATCCATTAACCTAGCTCAAGCAACCTTTTACAGCAATGATATAAATGGCAAACCTGGCATGCCGTTAACTTCAGCTAGATAATCAACTCATTCTTCTTGGCTAAAGTTTTTTCTTCTGATGCACCACTCTCAAGGAAAACTTCATTTTTCATGCGTCGCAAAAAATATGGCTTGATCCTCTGTCTTTGTTCCTGTAAAGTAGTTCAAAACCAACCAAATAACACATTATATTATCTAGAATGGTGAGCACACAAATGGAGCAAACAACCAAGGCTTAATTTAACGTGTTTGCCTCTTAGTGCTTTAATTGAAAGTAGATCTGAGTCAATCTTAGTGTAGCACATATGCATTTTCAAGGTTTACAATTTTATTAAAAACATAAAAGTAAGTGCAAGTAGTCTATTTTAACAACAACATAAAATTTAATGTAAGTGGTCACATTTTTTCTTTCTCCCCGCCACACTAAGCAAGTTTTATGCCAGTTCTTTGTTTTTCTTTTTTTTTGTATAAAAAGATCGCTGTAACATTACCTTTTTTCCTATGCCATCTAATCCAAGCAAGGCTCCAGATGCCTGTAGAGAAGCAAAGTATACTAGCCGTAAGACAGAGGCAGGAGATAGTCATCTCATGAAAGTAAGGTAAAGACAGGAGATTTTACCATTTTGGCACGATGTTACAGAAGCAGAACAACTTACCGCAATCTCAAGAGTGGCGACGGCTGTCCGTCCATCCGGAGGCTTCTTCTTCCTCCTGCTCATCGCCCCAGCTGCGTGAGCTCCTTTCCTCCCGGCCTCTAGCCTTGAGGAATGGAGGCACCCGGACGGTCAACCATGCACGATATTTAAATCTCTGGCCTGCAAGTTGCCGAGAAGATAAACCGAATAAACAGTGAGCAAATCGAGTATATTTTTTCCTGAATGAGACGCTAGGGCGGCCAGAGACGAACCTGCTCACGTCCTCTCGCCGGCCGGCCGGCCGGCGAACCGCGCAGAATGAAAGAAACAATGCAAGCTAACACGTCCTCTTCTCAGGTGCGCGCGTGCTTGGAGAAAGATGGTGAGCGGCAGAGCGAGAGTGGTGGAAGGTGAAGCCGCACTGATGATGCAGAGGAGGTTGTCAGGTAGCTAGGAAGAGCTTTGTTGGAATGGAGAGGGGGAAAGAGAGAGAGAGGGGGGCCGGCGCTGGACGTAGCTACGAGCCCAGAACGAGTAGATGATCCAGCCTCAAGGTAAGAAGGTCAGGGACGAAGCGACGTGGAGAAGATGGTGATGGGGTGGATCAGTGGATGCTGGTCGATGGAGGGGAACGCTATTTAAAGGCGCGCGTTTGGTGAAAGGTGCACGCCCGATAGAGTTTTCTCGGTAGCGTTTTCTGCTTCCGTTTCCATCGGAAACATGCATCGGCAGAGCACCAATACAGATACGGCGTCGCCATCAATCGCATGGGAAATCGCTTGCAGTTGCAGCTGACCGATCAGACACGCGCCTCGGCTGCCCTTCCCTTGCTCCTAGGGTCTAAAAGTCCTAGGCTGTTAGAATAATAGCGCGGAAGCAATTAAAGAATACAAAATCAAATCACAAGATCACACGAACGAGAACGACACCGAGACACGATATTTTTTAACGAGATTCAGCCAAGTGCCTACATTCTCGGGGCATGACTACGGGCGCTCCTCCCCATAAACAGCAGCTACACCGCCATCCGGGCACCACCGCGGCCACGTAGCCGCCCACACCAGCCGCCAAGTCGTCTCACGGTTACAACGGTAGTCCCCTTATATTTATGGGGCCTAGGGATATAAAGTCGACTCAAACTCTATCCCTAACCTACCAAATTATAACTCAAGTTTCTGTTGTAACCAAAATAAATACATATTCGACATATATACAACAAACTCCACCTTGGCGAATATGCTCGCCACACCTTGAAGCTGTCGATGCCGAACCTTCGTGTATCAAACTTGAGTCGTCTCCTTTGCTGCTCACTTAGAACAGCCCGATGAGGCCATTCCCGCCGCCTCGCCGATCTCCGGACAGAACACCGCCACAGTTGCATTGCCATCCATGACTCCACCTTCAACAACGCTTCTCGTCAGCTTGTATTGGTGTGCACTTGACTTCACACCAACCATGACAGTCTTGTCTTCATGCATGACTCTCAAGGTCTTCTTATCAGCCCTCACCTAATACAACCATTCTTCTTCATGCAATAGCCCAAGCGAAATCAGATTCCTCTGTAGCACCAGCACATGCTTCACACCCTTGAGTAGCATCTCCTGTCCATCACACATCTTGAACTTGATATCGCCCACTCTCATGATACGATAAGCCGAATCATTTCCCAAGTGAGCAAGACCACCATCCTTCTCAATGTATGATGAGAACCACTCCTTCTTTGGTGTAGTATAAAACGAGCTAGCTGAATCCAACAACCACGCTTCACAAGATTTTTCACATGACACCGTGAGAATGCCACCATCACTATCCAAGTCATCCTTTCTAGCAACACTTGCGGTTCCTCTGTCTTTCTTCAGCTCCGAGCAATCCCTCCTCAAATATCCATACTCCTTGCATCCATAGCACCGCGGCCCCTTCTTTTTCTTCTTCTTCTCAGTCCCTCCACCTCGGTCACCTATGACCAGCAAAGCATCTCCAATAGCGTCATCAGTTGCATTGTTCTTTCTTCTCTCTTCATGAGAAAGTAATGCGGCAATAACGTCCTCCACCTTAATGCTCGTCTTGCCATACGTCAACGTGATAATCATGTGCTCATAGGACCAGGGTAAAGAACACAAAACAATAATAGCCCTGTCTTCATCTCAACCTTTACCTCGACCTTCACAAGATCCGCGATAATTTGATTAAAGACATTGATGTGCTCCGCAAGGTCCGACCCTTCTTGCATTGTCAAGCCATACAATTTCTGCTTCAGATACACCTTCTGAGTCAACGTCTTGGACATAAACTGATCGCTCAACTTTTTCTAAATCTTTTCAGGATCCGATTCCCTCATGGCAGTGTACACATGATACGATCGGAGAGACACAACTTGATTGTCCCCGTTGCTTGCAGCTGCATGTCCTCCCACTTATCATCGTCCACCTTCGCCGGCTTCTTCCCGTCGAGCACCTTCGCGATCCCCTGCTGAACTAGCAGATCCTTGACCCTTGTTTGCCACAACCCGAAGTTCCCGGTCCCGTCAAACTTTGTCACCTCGAATTTGGTAGCCATCGACGCCATCTGCCTGTTACCACAGATCGCCGAAAATCAATTCACACATGTGTACTGTACCCACAGACCACTTACCTCATACACGTCGTGTGTCAAACATACCGCGTGCGTGCTCTTTTTTGCGCCTCACCTGGACGCCTTGCCGCACACACGTGCCTCTACAGCACACACGCCGCCTGCGCGTGCTGCTGCTGCCCGTGTGCTTTCGCAGCCGCTGTACACACGCAGCTCACGAGCCTCGTTGACCTCCACACCGTCGCACACGACGATGCCAACCCGCTCGAGCAGCCGCCCGCCGTTCGTCTTCAACCGCCGCAAGCTTCTTCGGTTCACGACGAACAGCCTTGATTGCCTCTGCTGCAATCCCTCGTGTAACTCCTTTGGTTGATTTATACGAGGCGAGAAAAGAACCAAAACGGCAAACTCAGAGTCCGACTCCAATCCTTCTGCTGCCTTTTCTTTTCCTTGTTACGCAGGATTTCCCTTCTTTTTTTTTTCTCCCGTGATGCATCTCACGTGCACATCCATTCCTGGGGGTGTTCAATTCCGTGAAAAATTTTTGGTGAAAAATTTTGCAAGAGAATCTTACCATTTAGAAGTACTAAATGCAGAGAGTATTAAATGTAGACTAATAATAAAACTAATTATAGATCTCGCATGGAAATCGCGAGACGAGTCTAATGATGGTAATTAATCTATGATTAGTGAATGTTTAGCGGATGGTTACTGTAGCATCACTGTTGCAAATCACGGCCTAATTAGGCTCATTAGATTCATCTCGCAAAGTTACCTGGGGTTATGGAATGAGTTTTGTCATTAACACACGTTTACTACTCCATGCATGTAAGATTTTCTTGAGAAAAATTTTGGTGAAATTTTTTTTGAGAATTAAACACCCCCCCAGTTGGAACCGCACATCATGGGCCCACCAGGTGACCAATTGCCCTACGTATCCAAGTCCATAACCAAACAAAAGGAAACTAATCAACATATATGCTTACGCTGGAAACTTCCATGCATACATGCGTACTTGCCTCTCCTGCTGCACCCGCGCTCCATCTTGGCCATTCACGCGTGCCTTGCAGCCACGCCCAAGGCCACGCACTCGTTTGTGGCCTAGCGGGGCATCGCACCGCCGCATGTGCTGCTCCTAACAGTCGCTTTATCGGCCCGATACTGCAATCACGCAACCTGAAACAAGCCAACGCCATCTACGTGCCGAGTCCACACCATGGCTTTCGCCATCGAAGCCGCCGCCATTGTCCGTAACGTCTTCCAGCCGCACCGTCGAACTTTGGTTGCCACGTCTGGCCAACCCCTATCGAACAACAGCCAATCAGCTCAATCAGCGCCTATCTCTACGTCTGGATGCATTCCATTGATGTCTTGCTCATCGGATGGTTCGAGCCTCCCGCTCGAAGTGTCCAACTCCACCTATCGAATTGTCGACCGCCATCATGCTCCACCTCGCGCCATGTCCCTCCACGGACATTGTGCGACTCTGGCGCCGTGGAACATACTCATCGCGTCTCCACGTGGATCTTCTCCATGAAACTAGTTTTGATACCACTTGTTAGAATAATAGCGCGGAAGCAATAACGCTAAGAACGCAAAATCAAATCACAAGATCACACGAACGAGAACGACACCGAGACACGATGTTTTTTAACGAGGTTCGGCCATGTGCCTACATCCTCGGGGCATGACTACGGGCGCTCCTCCCCATAAACAGCAGCCACACCGGCATCCGGGCACCACCGCGGCCACGTCGCCGCCCACACCAGCCGCCAAGTCGTCTCACGGTTACAACGGTAGTCCCCTCATATTTATAGGGCCTAGGGATACAAAGTCGACTCAAACTCTATCCCTAACCTACCAAATTGCAACTCAAGTTTTCGTCGTAACCAAAACATACACATATTTGACATATATCCCGTTGAGCACTACATTCAGTCCCTTCTACCCCAACAGCGTCTGTCGCCTCAATCAAGGTCCTAGGTCCTAGCAATTTTATTTACAATATTTACTCTACGAATAAACAAAAATATTAATATTCTCAGTTTTACTTATACAGATATTTAGATATTATTTTGACATGGTTTTTTTTTGCGACCGTGCCTTAGCACGTTTTTCATTAAGAGGAAAGCAATGCAGTTTACACACCGGGTCCCATGCAGAGGATGGGTCGGTCAAAACAAAATAAAGTTACTAAACGTTTAACCAATCGGCGACCACGGCAGCATCAACCTCCTCCACCTCCGAGTTGACTAAGGAGAACGGTGTGGCCAGGTGACTCCATCCCGCCAGAACCCAATATCGACCCTCAACCATGATCGCCTGTACCAACACATGCGGCAGACGAGACTGTCTATTGAAGATCCTATTATTACGTTCCTTCCACAACATCCACGAGATGAGGATGACGGCGGTGTCGAAGGCTGGCCGGTACGTCTTGTCAATTCTTTTTCGAGCCTGTAACCACCAATCCGCAAAACAAAGTACACCATCTGGCGGGGCGACCGACTCCCAACCAGCAGCAGCAAGGCAAGAGAACCACACTTCGCGTGCATAGACACAAGAGGTCAAGAGGTGGGAGATCGTCTCAGTCTGCTGACAGCATAAGGTGCAAGAATCATCGTCCTGAAGACCATGTCGCTTACGGCGATCGTTTGTCCAGCATCGACCATGCAACACGATCCAAGCAAAGAACTTGCATTTCGCCGGCGCCTTTACCTTGCAGAGCTCCTTGGCGCCTAGAATGGCATGCTGGCCAAGAAAAAAGGCTTGATACGCCGAGGCCGAAGAGAAACGACCATCAGCTGACCATTTCCATCGCCAAACGTCGGGTGTGTCTGGAATGAGCTGGACAGTGCGCAGGCGCGCCCAGAGCAAAAGGTATTGGATGATGACCTGTACAGTGAGGGCGCCCGTTATGTCCCTTGCCCAACGGCGGTCATGAAGGGCATCCCGGACCGTTCTATGATTGCGCACACGTGTGCCGACCGCTTGGACCAAACATGGTACAATCTGTTGCAAAGAACAACCATCGAGCCATTTGTCCTTCTAGAACAAACAATTGTCACCATTTCCCACGTCGACCGAGACGGAATTCTCAAAGAAAGCCAGCACCTCGCTTTCCGAATGATCAGGCAGGCGCGACCATGGCCGTCTTTCCGATTCAGTACGTTGGAGCCACAGCCAACGTAGCCGAAGGGCGTAGCCCTGTAGCCTGAGGTCTGGAACACCAAGCCCACCAAGAGGTGACGGCCTGCATACACAACGCCAGGCCAGCAGACAGTGTCCACCCAGGACGGTCTCAGTGCCCTTCCAAAGAAAAGCCCTGCGTCGCTGGTCAATGCGCTCGATGACCCAAGTCGACAGGGTGACCGCGATCGCCGTGTGAACCGGGATAGCGGATAGCTTTGCTTTGACGAGGACAGATCTGCCTGCACGGTTGAGCAAGCCTGCCTTCCAGGAGGGCAAGCCCTTATAAACCTTGTCGACAAGTGGCAGAAGATCTGCCTTACGCAGTTTGTAAATGGACAAGGGGATGCCCAAATATGTGCATGGAAAAGGCTCAAATCGTCCCGGAAAGAAGCGCATCAGAGTAGCCGAGGCGTCCAAGTCGCACTGAATTGGCGAAATCAGGCATTTGCCCGGATTGAGCCAGAGGCCGGACGCCGCCCCAAACATGTCGAGAGCTGATCTGATCAAGGTGAGGTCCTGCTCATGGGGCACGGCAAACAACACGACATCATCCGCATACAGGAACACACGCTCCTTAATGCAAGCTGAGCCCAGCGGTGTAAGAAGGTGTAGTGTGTCTGCTTTCCGCAAAAGGGCATTGAGAACCTCCATTGCCAACACGAAGAGCATAGGTGAGAGAGGGTCACCCTGACGTAAACCACGCGCGTGGCAAATGCGTGTGCCTGGTCCTCCATTGACAATTACTTTGGTGCTCGTGGATGTGAGAAGCATCGAGATCCAGTTAATCCACCGCCTGGAGAAACCCATGTGTGATAGGACGGCAAGCAAGAAGGACCAGTCCACAGTATCAAACGCCTTGGCAATGTCGACCTTGATAAGGGCCGCCGGTTGTCTGTTGCGATGCAACAGCCTGGCAGTGAGCTGAACCGACCTGAAATTGTCATGTAGCAAGTGCCCACGGATGAAGGCGCTTTGATTCGGTCTGACCAAATCATGAAGATGTGGGGCCAGTCGTGTTGCCAAGACCTTGGTAACTAATTTTGACATGGTATTTGTTCACCAAGACTCAGATCCCTTAATTTCGATGACTTCACTTCAATGAAGTCAGAGAAGCCGCACCATTGTAAAATGTAATGGGGTCCAAATATAAATTCAACATGTCATATATTTAGGACCGCTAGAATCTTATACAATAGTATTAAAGAAAGTATTGTACGACATCATGCAGAAGAAACCTCGTCATGCAAGTTCACTGCTTCAGTCCATTTGGGAAGGCTCATCTCGACCGGCTCCTTGCTGTAGTGGCATGATAAAAAAAATAAAAAAATCACTAGTAGGATTGTGCCGTGATTTATCGATGGTGGCAGTGATCTCGCAAGCACGTATTTTATTAAAAAAAAGAAGAAGGGTAAAACAGAACCGCTTGTTGCAAATTGGAGTTGCAGTGATCCGTCACAGCCTACACTCGGTGGATTTGTTCTCCATGGTGATCGATCTTTCGGGTGCGCGGCAAGCTCAAAGAAATAACATGGTTTAAGCTGTCCGCAGTGGGAAACGGTAAAGCTCCCGCTATCGCTATAGCGTACCGGTTTAGCGTAAAAAGGAGCCGCAGCGGCGTCCGCTACCCCGTTCGCTAGCGTAGCGGACCGGCCTCCGCACGCCAAATCTAGCGGGGTAGCGGACGTCCGCTACACGGGCGCCGACCCCACCACGCGGCCGCGGCCGTTGCCCCTCGCCGGATCGCGCGCGCCACCCCAGAACTGGACCTCTGCCTTCGCGCGCTCTGGCTTCGCCTGCTGCTGCACCGCGCGCCGCCGCCGCCGTTCCGCCGGACCGGGACGAGGAGGGCCTCCGCGGCCTGGAGACGGAGGAAGACGGCCGCGGGCCAGGGGAGGGCCGGATCCGGCCGCCGCCGCTTGCCCCTCGTCGGCTGCGGGAGCAGGGGAGCTCCTCCTCCCTCCTCCTCCTCCTCCCGCGCCCGCCGCGGTAGGACACCATGGGCAGCGCGAAGGTCTGGGCGCCCTCCATGGCCGCCGTCGCCCTCCATGGCCCCCTGAGAGAGAGATGAGGGAGGCGGCCGAGCGACGGCGCGCTGGGGCCGGAGAAGGGAGGGAGCCACCGCCGGATCCGGCCACTGTGAGCCACCCTCCGCCGGATCCGGATACGGAGGTGAAGGGAGTGGAGACGCCGGCGCGGGGGAGTGGAGGGAGACGCCGGCGCGGGAAGCTCCGCCCGCTCGGAGAGGGCCGGCCTTGCTTCTCCCGCGCGCGAGAGAGAGCCAAAGGAGGGCGAGGAGGGAGGGGCGGAGACCACCAGAGCTCGGAGAGGGCCGGCCATGGACTCCTCGGTGGATCCGCCCGAGCCGGCCATGGACTCCTCGCTGGCCCTCCGCGGCCGCCGCTGCTGGCCCTCCGCGGCCGCCGGAGCTGCTCCGCGTGTGGGAGCAGAGCTCCGTCCGCTGCTGCTCCGAGGAGAGAGAGGGGGAGGCGAGGGAGAGAGAGGCGGAGGAAGCCGGAGAGAGAGAGGCGGAGGAAAAAAAGCAGAGAGAGAGATTGACCGGCGGTGGGAAGAGGAAGGAAGGAAAAAGGGAAAAAAAGAAAGAAAAAGGGAAAAAAGAAAAAAGAAAGAAGAGAAAAAAATAAAAAGATAAAAAGAAAAGGAAAGGGAAAAAAGAAAATAAAAGAAAAAGGAAAAAAAGAAAAGGAGTAAAGAAAAAAGATAATAAAAGAGAAGGAAAAAAGAAAGAAAGAAAAAGTGGGAGGAGATAGAAAAAAGAAAAGAAAAAGAAAAAGGTGAGGAGAGAGAGAGGATATGATAGTTAGGATGGTTGAATAAAATATAGGGTGGTTGGGATAGAGTATGGGATTTAGAGTATGACGAGTGCGGGAGAAGTTGGTATAGAGTATGAGATTTGGATGACCAGAACGGAATATTCCTTTTAGAGGATGGATATAGAGTATGACGAGTGCGGATAGCCTTAACTCTTGTTTGGATCAAAGGCCGAAGCAAACGAGAGTGTGGATTCACAGGTTCAGGTACGGTTAAATGCTGTCGTCGCTGGCTGCAACCTAGCCGCGCGACAGCTGGAAGAAATAAAGAAAGTGTGGCTAGGCCTTTGTCAATGGCTAGCTTAGAGCTAGCTCAAAGGCATATCATATACTACGTCTAGATCTGCTGGTGGGTACCCATAATTCATATCTAAATCCACACCCACCTCAAATGGGGAGGGTATGGATAAAAAATTGCTTATCCATTACAAATGGGGAGGGTAGGGTATGGAGAGAAAACTACTTATCCACTAGATATGTATAGTACCTAGTAAAAAAAATTATCCATTGGATATGGGTGGGAATGGGGAGGGTGAGAATTGGATAATATATATTTGGATTTGGGTATGAATAAAAGTGGGTTTGCCCATATCCTCTCCAGTGGCAGGTCTACTACCGTCATATCAATTTATTTGATGTTGGTTAGTTCAAAAAGAGGGAGTAATATTTTAATGGAAAAAGAGAAGAGTTATCTCTTGATCAAGAGATAGTCTCATACACACACTTCAATGTCATGTGAGAATGATAAATGGAGTCATTCATATTATGAGTTAGGTACTAAGAGCTAAACCATTGAGGAGTTGTCTCTTAGAGTATTTAGAGCTATGTGGTAGCTCGTACCATTGGGGGAGGCTGAGAGATAGCGTACCTAGGGGTGGAGACCTTTTTTTTTTTGGAAAGGAGCTAGGGGCGGACTTGAATGGCACTATACTAGCTAGCTCCGCTTCCGATTCAAGTTCTGGCCGGGGCAGGGACGGTGGCTGCAGGCCTGCAGCTAGCAAGCTCCGCTGCATTGCAGCACTGCATGCAGAAGCAGAATCGCAGTTGCAAGCCCTTTTCCTTGGCAGCCACCCCGGAGGATCGGAGGGGAGAGGAGTCAGAATCCCACCAAAGTCCAAAGTACAAATCCCATGGTGGAGACCGGCGAACTTCATGTTCAAGCACGGCATGGAAAAGAGCATGGTGGGTGGTGGCACCGTAATTTGCACTGCACGTAGTTGATATTTGTATACATACTATATCTATATATAGCGCTTCATGATATTTGCATGGAAACGTAATCTGTGCAGAGGTCACGTAATATCTAGAGCCAGCCAGCTTATTACAAAGGAGCTTCATCAATCATTGATTTATAGTGCTTCTCTTAATCTTTCATTGCCACGTACTCCCTCTGCGCCTTAAACGGGCCGTACTGGGCTAGCACGGCGTGTGCCAGTGCCACACTAGCTGCAGCCCAGGCACCGCACGGCCTGGACTGGGCTGAAACGACCGGCCTGGACTGGGCTGAAACGACCGGGCCCACTTGGCGATCTAATATCTAATATAGGCCTTGTTTAGATTGGGTGAATTCGATTGAATTCAATGATTGGAGATGCATTGGGAATCGAAAAAGTAGAGAGAGGGCACGTAGTTCAATGCGTTGCCTTTTGATTGAATTGGTGCCTTTTCACGAATCTAAACAGGGCCATAGTACTCGAGGCGCGGCGGCGGCGGCGGCGTGTCGGGAGGACCGGGGTGCGCGAGCCGCGAGGACCGAGGAGGGAACTGAAGCGGCCAAGCAAAGAGTTCGCGATCCATGGGCGCGATTGGTTTTCAGTCCACCGGAACCTGGCTCGCATCATGCGTGCAGGCCCGCGCTGGCCAGGCCTGTCACATGCAAGACCTTTTAGTTTGGTTGACGTTCGTACACAGCCTGGCCAGGTGGTGATTCTGTTCGGTTACCCGTGCAGCAGCGGCAAATCTGCCTTTTTCTAGTTGTGCTCCCGTCCAGTGGCGGAGGACGGAAAGAAATTGAGGTATGGCGTAGATGAACTGTCGAAGCAACAAGAGGCAGCATAGTACTTGCTAATGTCTAAAAGTTTTAAAATTTCTCACAATATAGTTAAACTCATAGTTAAATATGTACTCATAACAAAATTTGAGGTATGGCGGTGGCCATATGTTGCCCTATCGGGCCCTCCGCCACTGTCCCGTCTTTGCGCGTTCGTCAGTGCACCGCTCGAACCTGGCTGCGAAGAAACGCCCAAATTTCCTGCATCTCGCGAGCCAGGGCGAGCGGTGAATTTTGCACCGAGCTGGCCTGGCTCAAACCTCCCTACAGGCAACCAATCAAAGATGTGTTGCATCTCATGAGCCTGGATTGCCTGGACGCAGCTAACCAAACGCCTCCATCATGTCCCTCCGGTCCGGACGCTGCGTTCCCTCCTCACCCGGAGCTTCTCGCCACGCGGGATACCACCGCGGGCGCAGGCGGAGACGACGACCCCAGGGTCGGCGTCCGGTCGACCCGCACGTTCTCTCTTAGATCTATCGGATTTTTCTCCTTTGCTCTCACCTAGCGGGCGGCGGCTCATGTTTGATCCTTCTCCTCCTGATACAGAGGCATCTCGCTGGTAATGGCGCTCGTGTCGCTTTGGCCGCGGGTGGTGGGTTGGCTGCATTGGCCGGAATTCTCTACTTCGACAAACACGATGAGTCAGGTACGTCGGATTGATTGGACTCCTCATCCTTCGCTATGGTTCACGCGACCTGTTCATATGTACTTGTAGCTGTAGCTCGCGTGGTGACCGGCGAGGAGGCCAGGAACGAGGTGTTCACATTGAGGTTGAAAATTTTTTGCAAAAAAGAATCTTTCTTGTACGGAGTACTAAATGAAGTCTATTTGCAAAACCTCTTCACGGATGAGCGTAACTTTTCGAGACGAATCTAATGATTGCTATAGTAATGCTACAGTAAACATCCTCTAATCGTGCGGTCAAAGACCTCATTAGATTCGTCTCGCGAATTTACCAGAGGCTTATGGAGGTAGTTTTGTAAACTGACTTTATTTAATACCCCCTAATTAGTGGTCAAAGAGGGTGAACACGGTCAAAGACGGACAGTTTGCCTGGCTTGAGTACCTCGATTACCTCAACTTTCGAAGAAGCTATCCTGAGGTGACTGATCCAGTGGTCCTCGACGAGATGGTTCGAAGGAGATATCCTGTGACTGATGATCAGGACGTGAAGATCTTGGAGCAGGAGGAGGGCGTGAGGGTTGACGAGGCAGCGATGAAGGCAAGATTCGAGGAATAGATGGAGGAGTATGGCAAGACCTACGAGAGTGAGGAGAAGGTTAGGAGGTATGAAATATTTAAGGAGAATGCCATGAGAGCTGACAAGGCTAATGCATCATTCCCAAACGGTGCGCGTCGTGCGCCTAATAATCTTGGGGACTGGACCAAGGAAGAGCTCTATCCTCTGTCCAGCCGGCAGGGTGACTTTCCCTGGGAGTCCTACATTCGTAGAATGAGCACCATGTATGCTGAGGGGAGGGTAGATGGCGTTCCAGGAATTGTAGATGCTCATCGAGAAGTGGAGTGCACCGAGGCTGCAAAGCAGGTATATATTAGTAATTATCCGCACAAGTATCTTTGTTCCTTAAACAGAAATGTGCACTGCTAGGCACAATGAGATTTCCTTTTTCTATGGCATGTTTAGGAATTAGGATGCTGGCAATCAGATCTTTCCGCTCCCGCGGTTTTGCTTTAGAACAGCAATTTCACCATAGGAATAATGAATCGAAAGCAACGATCGTTACTATTAACATGGACTAGAATGCCTTCTCTTCTTCAGTCTAGCATACAACAAGCATGTGTAGAAAAAATACTCGACCTGTCGGGGTAAGACCTCCCCGAAGGCATTGTGATTAAGGTCGAAGACAACCTCGACCACGGGTCGAGAAAACCCTCGAAGCCCGGCAAACGCCAGCGAGGGGATTTTTTTTTTAACCTCTGGCTTACGCAAATTCGTCCCTGAAGGGATTCAAACTCCGGCCGGCAGGGTGCAAGACGAACCGCTAGACCAACTCATCTAGCGCGCGTTTGCGCAAGCATGTGTAGGCAAAAGTCATTTAATTTCCAATTAAGCTAACAGCTCCTCACTCAATATAGTTGATTTCACTCAGCTGCACCATTTTTCTATTTGGAATTTATTGTAAATTTTAGCATTTTTTGTGAGAACAGTGCTACAGGGAACTAAAAGCAAGGAAGGCCAAACAAGACGCAGCCTCAAGGAAGTCTGAACAAGCCGCAGCTGCAGATAACCTCTAGCCAGAGAGAAGAGGTATGTCAAAGCCCTAGTTGATCTTGCCCTTTGTTTTGTATCCAACATGTACGATTCTGAACTTCTAGGCCTCACAAATTAAAGGAACAATGCCATTCCTTTTCTGTCACGAAAACATGCACTACTGGAGAACCTTATATTGGCACTGGATGAGAACCCTCATCGGTACCGGTTATAGAACCGGTACCGAGCATCCGGTACTAATGACTTTGAGTCATTGATCTCGGATGCTCACCACCCGGTACCAATGCGATTTTCATAAAATAAAAAAAATCCAGCTCCACCAAAATTTTCCCTGCGCCAATTCCGTTCCGCTTCTTCAATCCAAACCAATTTTCACTTGGATTCAACTTCCATTCATGAATCAACAGACATTCATCTCACAACTCTAGAATCATCACAACTCTGGAATGAATCAACACACATTCATCTCACAACTCTAGAATCATCACACATTCATGGCATGAATCAACACATTCACAACTCACAAATCAATCTCTCGAATCAATATACACAATCACAGTTCTGAAATCAATCAACACATTCAAGATTCCACGAGCTCACCACTGCTTCGTTCGTCCATTCAGCCGGGTGGCCTGCTTGCCCGCCTGCAGGCCCGGTGGCGGCGCCGGTCGCAAGGCCCGCCCGCCCGCCTGACCCGCAGAGGCCCCGGATGAACTTGTTATATATGCCGAGCTTCGGGGCGGCGTCCGGCAGCGGCGACACCGGCGATGCCGGCACGGCCGGGAACTCATCGGCGGGCAGATTCTTGGGCTCGAGGAGCGGGGAGGCGCAGGACCTGGAGCAGTGGAGCACGAAGGACGCGAGCTGCCGCCTGATCGCGCACGGGGAGGCGTGGGATTGCGGCGGCGTTCTTCGCGACGGATGCAGAGGCGGGATTCCCCGCGCCCGCTCCTCGAGGGCCCGCGCGGCCAGCTCCCCGCGCCCCACGGCGGCCAGCTCCCCGCTCCCCATGCCTGTTGTGGAGAAGATAAGGGAGAGAGAGAAGAAGAGGGGAAGTGGACTCTGGAGAGAAGATGAGGGAGAGAGAGAGGAAGATAAGGGAGAGAGAGGGACACTGGGCTCCTTGGGTACCGGGTGGTACCACGACCCGGTATCAAAGGGTGTCCTTTGGTACCGGGTGGTGTACCAAAGGATGCAGCGCCTTTAGTACCGGGTCGTAACATCAACCGGCACCAAAGGGTGACTTTCGGTAAAGGGTGATGTTACGACCCGGTACTAAAAGGTCCTCGAGGGCTACCAAGTTTAGACCCGATACCAATGACCCTATTGGTACCGGGTCTTAAAAAACAGGTACCAAAAGGGGGTAACCGATGGAGGGTTTTCTAGTAGTGATGATAAAATCTTTCAAATTCCATGATCACTTATTCACTTGTTTGAGCATGCTTAGAAACATTCAGACTGGTCGATTAGTCTTGCACTTGCATCACGAGGTTCAATTACGTGAACTTCAATCATCAGCAAAGTATGTCTCGTCTCGCTTTATTTTCTTTTACAATATTTTGCTGTGCCACTATGAGGTAGCCGGCGAACTGCGACACGCTCGGGCTCCCCGTCTGGCCGGGCAGGCGCGCCACTCTGTTGACGTCCCGCTGGCGCTGGTCGCTGGCCAGCGAGAAGCAAGAGGAGAGTTTTACCCATTATAAAAGTTGGCCGATACCTGTGTGCCACCGAAAGTTGATTTCGCACCTGTATGACACTGACTCGAACTTTTGAGACCCTCATGCCATTCCGTCCAGTTTTGGCTGTAACGGTGTCAACTATGCAGATGAAATGACCATTTTACCCCTCCACCCAACATGGCTCCATCCAACGCTAATTTTTGCTGTCCAACACTAATTTTTGAGTATTACTGCAACAAACTCATTGGTTCAAATAAATATGTTCAGATTTGTTCATCTCACAAACTTTTAACCATCACATCAGCAAGCCACTTTTCGAAATTGATTTATCACATAACAACCAACATTACAAACAGATGTAATAGATTGTCATTACATCACACACCAACATAGCTAGTTCAGACTTGATTGGTTTGGCTTTGTTTATTACCTTGTGAGTCGTGTTTATTATCGACCAGTCTAGGCCTCACAGATTGAAGGAACAATGCCATTCCTTTTCTGTCACGAAAACATGATAAAATCTTTCAAATTCCATGATCACTAATTCACTTGTTTGAGCATGCTTAGAAACATTCAGACTGGTCGATTAGTCTTGCACTTGCATCACGACTCGCGAGGTTCAATTACGTGAACTTCAATCATCAGCAAAATATGTCTTGTCTCGCTTTATTTTCTTTTACAATATTTTCCTGTGCCACCATGAGGTAGCCGGCGAACTGCGACACGCTCGGGCTCCCCGGCTGGCCGGGCAGGCGCGCCACTCTGTTGACGTCCTGCTGGCGCTGGTCGCTGGCCAGCGAGAAGGAAGAGAAGGTGGAGGCCGAGACTTGCACCTGCCATCGCCACGGGTGCTGGGAGTGGGAATGCGCAACTGGAGTTTGATGAGTTCAGGTCAGGGGCGAGAAGTATTTCGTGAAGAATCTAACGATGTTTATTGGTATCATAAATGTTTTTTACATTTTTTAAACTTTTTTGTCACAATCAGTGGCTTCAAACAGAACGTGGCCCAGGATGACCCAAATATCACTTGGGAAGTCGATTAGATTAGCAAAGTTCCAAATCAGAACCAAACGCCTAGCAAATATGCTGACTTTGCTACTAACTGATAGGAGAAAAATCCGACAAAGAGTTTAACTTGCACCAGGTTTCAGCTTAAACATCGTCGCAGCTATTCCCCAAAGGCCCAAACTCTTGCACTATCCAAATGAACGATCCGTCACCGGTGTGTCGGAAGCTGCTCATCGCGAAGGAATGTGTTGATCAGCGTCAGCCCTTCGGCAGGCTTGTTGAGGGGCACCAGGTGGCCTGCACCCCTGACTGTCACCATGCTCATGCCTTGGTACTCCACGAACCTGCCAGCAACCTGCATTCCACGATTTGCTCCTCATTTAAGGCTTTTCAGCTTTCACTCACTGGAGATATGTTCAGTGCACAAGATGTTCAGTTGAATTCAGACCTGTTTGTCAAGGTACCAGGGTTGCCACTGGGTTTTGATCGGCAGGTTGAGTGCTTCCACACAGTAACGGGAGCCAATGACAGGAACCCTGCCATCTGCATCACCACTGCATGATAAATACAAGGATTTAGACTTCGGAGATGGAGAATGATGGATGGGTGTTAAGCATGTACATGAGCACTTGTCGTATGGTTACAGACTTTCAGAGCAGGTATATATAATGCAGACTTTCGGAGCATGTATACAATCATGCCTTTTGAGAGTTCAAAAAGAATCACACATTCACACCTGTAGAGCCAAACTCTGAGCCCTGCTTTGATGAGCTTCGAGTATATTGGTAGGACTGAAAATACCGAGAAATTGTAGGAATTCAGGATAGGGTCACTGCATAAGAAACGGCCTCCTGTTATTTTCTTAGTAGAAGAATCGTGAACAGCTTGAAGGCAATCTACCTGCAGACATGCCATTTCCCTGGAAGTAACCCACTGGCATTTGCATGGAATGCTCTCTGCACTTCGTGCTTGTTGAAGTAGTCCTCGGCATAGGATGAGTAGCATGCATCATAGCCAGAGAACATTCGTATCCTTCTCCTGTACTGGTCGTGGCATTCCACAGATGGACATCACTTTCAGAAGAATATTTGACCTGGAACTGTAACAGTTAATGTCTAAGTTGTTTACCTGATCATTCTCAGAGAATGCTCGAGCTGCAGAAGATGCTGAAGTCTGATTTAGAAGACACTTGGGGGCATAGATGTTGTATATGTCAATCTCTCGGTACTGACTATAGACGATCTCCATGGTGGCACTGCAATCATCAGACCAATTGGAGTTCTTGAAGTTACAGTAGTTTTTGATGCGGTTGTATACTTCATCTGGTACAACGGCGTGGCTCCAAGCATACTCAGCTAGCCCTTTCGAATCATAATAATCATTAGTGATAGGGTTGCCAACCTGCATTAAGTCCATTATTCTGAATGTTATGTTGCTGCAAGAATTGATTTCTTAAGCCCGAAACCTGAATCTAACTATTTTCCATTCTTTCATGGTTCATGTGGCGATTTTAAATACCGAAAATATGTATCTGCAATGAGTAGAAAACTTATATCGTTTCCCAGAAAGGTAGGAGTATTTAAAATGTGACTGTGCGCACATGCTTTTGTTTCACTGAATGTTTTAATTCACATATTTTTTTTTTTTTTTTGCATGTTGAGAAAACGTCTAATCAAAAAGCAATGCTTTTGAAATTATGCAGTATAAACATTCAAGCAATCAGAAAACGTCCTATTGAACTTCTATCTATTTTGTCATGAAAAAACTTAGTTGAAAGGAAAATTCGTGCATCATAAAATTTAATTCAAATCCTTACAATGAACCCCTTCAGGTTGATCTTTGATTTGCCCTTCTTATCCTTGTTCCTCTCATAAACAAGTTCAGCAAGTTGTGGAACATAATGACCTGCAGCATAGGGAAGTTCAGATTTCTTCTTCAGTGATGTATAGAAAAGAAAGCTTTTCAGGCGTTTCTCCACACATGTCGCTTTCAACTCAGCCAATATGACCCATGAACCTACGACACTAGTTATTTGACCATTCCTTCTAGGAACATCTGTTTGAAGGTCCAATTAAGCACTAAAAACGTGTGCGGTTGCAGAGGCTGGAATTATTTCCATTTTCTAAAAATGCAAAAACTAAATGATATGCGCATACACAAAAATGATTCATATTTGGTTTCAAGAAAAGCACTGTAGACAATAATGCAAATTAATCCAAGCAGAGAAAAACATCTTTAAGTCGGACTTTTCTTCTCTGTTCTGAAGAATTGGACGACAGCCAACATTGTGCATCATGAAAGGGAAGGCTGAAAATAATGTCTAGATTCCTTCAGAGTGCTGCTTTCTGATCTGACATTTTCTCCAGTTTGTATAATCTATTATTCTCTTAGGGATGGTGAACTATGAGTTGTCATAATCGCCAACCCAGTGGAAAGCCAAGTTGTCAACCCGTTGTAGAAAGTAGCCTGCGGTTTTTCTGAGTGGAAGTTCTAGTTTCAGATAAGATGATGACACTGTTTTGTCAGGCTCGGGCATACCTGTCATATTGAGAAATCCAAGCAAGCATAGAAGGTTGGTGAAAGTCTGAGTTGCTGCCTTCCATTTGCTAGTTGCTAGATAGTGGAATGTGGAAAAGGAGGCATAAAAAGCTACATCCACACGCTCCACACGACCGCACCAAATTAAGCGGAGTCTGGAATTAATCATAAAAAGCTACACCAGATTTTTATGCTGTTGCAGAGGCTGGAATTAAGCACCAAGGCTGAAAACCTTTCAAGGTTTCAAATCAAAATTACCTGCATAGCTCTCTCCTGAGATGTAGAACTCTCTGTCCTTGTACTCCGGGAATCGCTCTAGCCAGTTCAATAGGAAGCTATACGCATCTTCAGCTAAAAACAGAAAAGAGAAAAGGATTGCGCAAAATCCCATTTGTTAATCAGCAACCACATAACAACCGAAATTCAACAGCAATGCAAAATTTAATCTTCAGAAGAAATGGAGATTTTGGGGTCATATTTTCAAGTAACAGAGGGTCATATATAATTGGAGGAGATTTTAATATAATGAGAAAACCTGAAGGAAAAAGTATGAATAATTTTGACTTTAAATGGCCAAATATTTTTAACTCCGTTATTGAGACTTTGGGTCTCAGAGAAATAACCTTATCAGGTAGATTGTTTACCTGGGCGGGTCCGGGAGATGATCCTACTTTTGAGACTTTAGACAGAATTCTTGTAACCACTGAATGGGAACATAAATACCCAAAGTCGACAGTGGAAGCGAGAGACAGAAATATTTCTGACCATACTCCTCTAATTTTAAATACGGGCTCATCCACTCATTCGAGTAAGCAACCAACCTTCAAATTCGAGAGGGGATGGTTCCTCAGAGATGGTTTTTTTGATATGATTGCACATGTTTGGCAATCAGAAAACTATGGCTCTTCGGCGCTTGAAAGATGGCAAAATAAAATAAGACGCCTTAGGCAACATCTTAGAGGATGGGCTAGACATACTGCGGGAACATACAAAAAAGAGAAGAAGCAATTGATCTCTCTGCTGGATGTTTTAGATAAAAAAGCGGAAACCAGCATGCTCTCTGATAATGAGATTAATTTTAAATATTATTTAAAAGAGAGATTGATTAAACTTCTTAGGGAGGAGGAAATGAAATGGTATGAAAGGGCCAAAGTTAATAGCCTTTTACACGGGGATGACAACACCCGCTTTTTCCATCTGGTAGCCAATGGCAAACACCGGAAACAACACATCTTCAAATTAGAACAAGAAGATGGGATAATAGTGGGGGATGCTGAACTGAAAAGGTATATAACAAATTATTACAAAAACCTTTTTGGACAGCCAGATCAATCTAGCATATCTCTTATTGAAAATAGAATTGCAGACATACCACAGGTGTCTGATTCTGAGAATGATATACTTACATCTACTTTCACGGAGATGGAAGTTAAGGAGGCTGTGTTCCAGATGGAACATAATAAAAGCCCTGGTCCAGATGGTTTCCCAGCCGAATTTTACCAAGTGTTCTGGGAAGTTATCAAGGATGATCTGATGGCGTTGTTTAATGATTTTCATGAAGAGCGCCTCCCCTTGTTTAGCTTGAACTTTGGAGTGATTACACTTATTCCAAAGGTAACTGAGGCCAAGCAAATTCAACAATATAGACCAATTTGTGTTCTGAATGTCAGCTTTAAGATTTTTACCAAAGTTGGCACTAATAGACTAAACAAAGTAGCTCAAACAGTGGTCAGCCCCTCTCAAACTGCCTTTATACCAGGTAGATACATTATGGAAGGGGTTGTGATTCTCCATGAGACTATCCATGAGTTACATACCAAAAAGAAAAACGGGGTCATATTCAAAATTGACTTCGAAAAGGCCTACGATAAAGTAAAATGGTCGTTCCTTCAACAAACACTACGGATGAAGGGATTTTCCCCAAAATGGTGTAGATGGATTGAAGGAATGGTAACTGGAGGGAGTGTAGGGATCAAGGTAAATGATGATGTTGGTCGCTACTTCCAGACAAAAAGGGGGTTACGACAAGGAGACCCCATGTCACCGATCTTGTTTAATATTGTGGCGGATATGCTAGCAATATTAATCAAACGAGCAAAAGAGGATGAGCAGATTAGGGGTATTATTCCCCACCTTATAGATGATGGTCTCTCTATTCTGCAATATGCTGACGATACAATTATTTTTCTTGAACACGATATGGAACAGGCAAAAAATATGAAACTTTTGCTTACAGCTTTTGAGCAGATGTCTGGGCTCAAAATCAATTTCCATAAAAGTGAGCTATTTTGCTATGGGCAGGCTAAAGAGTTTGAAGATGAGTACATTGAACTCTTTGGGTGTAATGCTGGTGAATACCCTTTTAGATACCTGGGTATCCCGATGCACCATAGGCACCTACTAAATGTTGAATGGCGTAAAGTAGAGGATCGTTTCGAGAAGAAATTAAGTTGTTGGAAAGCTAAGCACCTTTCTTATGGAGGCAGATTAGTGCTTCTAAATTCTGTGCTTAGTAGCTTACCTATGTTTATGATGTCCTTTTTCGAGATACCGAAAGGTGTCCTTAAAAATCTTGATCAATATAGATCAAGATTTTTTTGGCAAGGTGCTAAGGATAAAAAAAATATCGCCTTGCAAAATAGGAGATCCTTTGTCGTCCAAAAGATCAAGGTGGACTTGGAATCATTGATCTCAAGATCCAGAATAAATGCCTTTTAAGTAAATGGATAGTTAATTTACTTAATACACAAGGGACTTGGCAGACAATGCTTTCCAATAAATATTTAAGCTCTAAATCCCTAACTCAAGTTAAAGTCAAACCTAATGATTCCCATTTTTGGAGGGGATTAATGAAAATAAAGGATGAGGTTTTATCTTGCGGGTCCTTCAATGTAAAAGATGGGACTCAAACAAGGTTTTGGGAGGACACATGGGTAGGCTTGATTCCTTTCAAGGATCGCTTTCCATCCATCTACAATATTGCTCGCTGCCCTCATGCTACTGTGGCAAATGTAATAGGGGCTGAAAATATTAATTTGGCGTTTCGGAGAGCTTTAGTAGATGATAAACTAAGAGAATGGCAGGACCTGATGGCCAGAATTGGTCATATCAACTTAGAACAGGGAACAGATACCTTCAAGTGGAGACTTCTTAAGAACGGAACGTTTATAGTACGTTCAATGTATCTCTATTTGTTAGATCAGGCTATCCCGTATCATCACAAGTGGATATGGAAATTAAAAATTCCTCTTAAGATTAAGATTTTCCTGTGGTTCCTCCAAAAAGGGGTGATTCTCACAAAGGATAACCTAGCGAGGAAGAATTGGAAGGGTAGCCAAATTTGTAGTTTCTGTAATATGAATGAAACTATTCAGCATCTCTTCTTTGACTGCCACCATGCAAAGGAAATATGGCGTCTCATTTTTTTGGCTACTGGTCTGTCCCCCCCTAGATCCAGTTCTCACATGTTAGGTAACTGGTTAGCTGCTCAAGATAGTAAAAGCAGACATAATATTTTAGTGGGGATATCAGCAATCTGTTGGGCTATTTGGAGATGTCGAAACGATATTGTTTTTAACAAATCCAGATACACCTCATTTTTGCAGGCCATTTTCAGGGGAACTTACTGGCTGCGTTTTTGGTCGCGGCTCCAGCAGGATGAAGACACAAAAGAGTTGTTCATGAAGGCGAGCTCGACTTTAGAGACCATCGCCTTGGAACAGGCCAACTTTGGATGGAAGAATAATAATAGGCTGGCTTAGATTTATCTCTTTTGCTGTTTGATTTTCACAATTGACGATTGATAAACTCTTGTAATTTTTTTTGGGCCGTATACGTTGAGTAGAGGCCGGATGATTATCCATTATCTAAAAAAAAAGTAACAGAGGGCCAGGCAACACATTGTTTTACTATCAACTTACCTACGAAGTCATCATTCAGTTTATCAAGGTCAGAGGATTTGTTGGTGTAGGAGAAGCCAACCCCAACTGGAGACTCCACGAACAACAGGTTAGCCTCTGACAAGCACAAAAGAGATTTAGCATTGTAATTCAAACAAATGTAAACTAACATTTTTCTGAGCTTGAAAAGAACCAGAAATTCAGGAAGCATGCATGCATGCAGATCACCTTTGTTCCAAGCGTATTCATTGAACTTCAGTGCTGCTCCTTGTTTGACAACTCTGAGAGGCCCCAGCTCAGATGCAGCTCCATAGCCAATCGACGAGCAACCAGGTCCTAAAATGGTAATAAAAGAAGTTAAAGCTTCTCGAAAACAAAAGCGCGAACAGGACTAAGAACATGAGACAAAGAAAATTCAGCAAAATGATCATCAATAAATACAAATGATCACAGATACCAAGAACATGAGTCGACACAGAGAAGGACAAAACAAGAACATTATGTACTAGCAGTAAGTAGTACTAACCAATTTGGTAGGTGATCACTGCTCAACAACTAAAGAAGGATAGAACAGATGGTAGCAGGCTAGCAGCAAGTACATTCAGAATCTCAGGGGAGTAAAGCTCACTAATCACTAATTTCCAGTGGAAATTAACACATGATCATTTAGCAGCTAAAGGAATTACAAAGCAGAGAAGAGAGAAGAAGCGACCTCCATTGAGCCAGAGGAGGAGCGGCTTCTCCTCCGGCGTCGTCTGCGCCTCGAAGAACCAGTAGAAGAGCGCCCTCCCATGCCGCTCGCTCACCGTGACGTAGCCGGCGAACTGCGACACGCTCGGGCTCTCCGGCTGGCCGGGGAGGCGCGCCACCCTGTTGGCTTCCCGCTGGTCGCTGGCCAGCGACAGCGAGCAGGTAGAGAAGGCGAGCAAGGCAAGAGCGGAGACGAGGCAGAGTCCGAGACCTGCTGCTGCGGCCATCGCCAGGGGCGGTGAGAGGAGACGGTTCGGGCGCCTGGGAATGCGCAACTGGAGTTGATGGGTTCAGGTCAGATCGTCAGAGGCTGGGCCTGTTGGTCTTCCTCTGCCCATACAACAATTACACAGCCCTTCCGTTGCAAGAAGGATTTTATGGCCTGTTAAATGTTTGCTGATGGAGTAAGTCATAATTTCCAATTTATGTAAATCCGTCCAAATCAAAATCGGAAGAGTTTGGTAATAGTATCTTTTTACACCTGACACCTTCACGCGTGTTCTGTTGCGTGTAAAATGGGGTAATGGTAACTATCGTTATTATTATATTCTTTTTTTTGTATAATCCTGGTACAAAGGTGTACTACAAAAAGGAAAATCCAAAAAATCTAAAAAGAAACCTTTAATTTTGTGATCCCACTTATCTAAAAAGATCTATCATCGAATTGTAGAGAATTGTATATACGTACCCTTACATTTTTTTATATCCGTCCAAGGTATTTTGCATATGCGGACTAAGCGTTTTGGGCATCAACACGGCCCTTCAAAACAGATCTTCGATTAGTAATTTTGCAATATTTTATTTTATTTTTTAAAACATAGTAAGCAAATACTTTTGTGCGACTACATTTTGAAACAAATCTACTTGTATTATATTTTATATATCCAAATTTAGTAAATATAAAAGTTTAAAAGAAGCCTGGACTGGATGAGACGTCACTTATGTGTGATCTGAAGAAATAGCTATGCTTTCCTTTGTTGGAACAAAGCTGAACTCCTTGTATTCCATTAATTGAATTTTTGTCTAATGAAGATCATGATTACCGTTCCATGTTGGAAATAGGCAAATAGCCTTTAATATTCATATTTAAATTTGTTGGTCCGGGCAGCATGGCTCCATTGTCTTCTATTTCTCTTGATTGTTTGATGCTTTCCTTAATACAAATGTCATTTTCATGGAGATTTTCACTTCAAAAACTTTGTGATGTGTGTTTGTTGGGTAAAGGTTTCGTGTTTAGTGTCCAAAGGTTTGTAGGGTAACGGTTTCGTGTAGGGGAGCTTTGAGATGGGCCGATGGCCAATAGGGGTCATATGCCTCCTCCATCCCTCTTGATTTGGGATCAAGCTCCACAACTGGTTTTGTGTTTAGTTTTCAATGGTTGAATTTGTAATGTGTGCTTGTGCGGTGCTCACGTATGCTATAACTGAAAAATAACTATTGTCGATAAATACTAAGTTTTTTAAAAAATAACAAATTATGATACGTACAAAAATTGTGTGCTCTCGAGGATGCACGCGACCCATTTGTGATAGGTACAAAAATGCCCATGTACAACAAACATTTTTAATCATGTAGGTTTGACCTACTCATATCAACGGTGTCACTGTTTTTTTTCTTGAATACGCAGTAGAGCTACGTATCTTTATATTAAGAACATAATTTTAGAAGTTTACAACAACGTGGGGCAAATTCATTGCAGAAGCATACCCCAAACAGTGTCGCTGGTTGAAACAAACGTGAGGTAGGCACAATTATTATTTCTTGGAATGGTTATATCTATAACATATAATGCCTAGTTTCAGGCAAAGAAGTTCATGAGAGTGTCAGAGTGACAGCGACCTAAAGTGTCCTCCAATTTTCACACTCTGCTGTCCCATATCAATTCAAAGTATTTACCAATTTTTGAAACATGGACCATATTGAAACTGAAACATGCTCCCAAATCACACATAGTTTATTGCAAGGTGCTAAACTCAAGCATGCTATGCAAGCAAGGCCCTTAACGTTGTCATCGCATTGACGTATCGTATTGTTTGGCACTTTGGCAGCCGTCCCTGAATTCTGATCCGCCAATTGTCAATTTTTTTTTGAGATCAGACCACTCTAAGCTTTATTAATCAGGAGGCCATAACTATTACAAACTCCATCAAATGGGCTTATAAACCAAACATAGAGTCTACCTACTTACCTAGAGTTTGGTAAACTGAGCTTCTATACTAAAATGTGCGCATCCACATTTGATTCTCTTCCTTAATGAACAAAATTAACAGTCTGGAAGTTAGTCGTCCGAGCTTTGATCTCCCGCACAATCTGGCCATAGGAGCCCATCCCTTCCTCTCGGATGCTCTTGATTGCACTGATATTGTCACATGCCAGAGTAAAATTATGAAGGACTATTCATTGCATGCCATAATCTCAATGACCTCAGGGTCCATGATATTCCCTCCTTCACAACCGCGGAAGCGCCCAGGATGTTTCCTGTAGAGTCCCTTGCCACAGCGGCTGCCGACGCCCTGCCTGTAATTTTCGAGACTGTCGCGTCGACGACGTTAATCTTCATCACACCCGCCGGTGGAGGAATCCACTTGGGTGGTCTCTCTTTCCTAGTCGATTGTGACCCTACCACTTGATTCACCAGTCCCAGGTCAGAGATGAACCTTTCGATGAAGGGATGAGTCGAGAGAGGACTTTGAGACTCATTTTCGTGGATAGCTTTTCTCCGTGCGTACCATACTGCCCAGAGCGTCACCAGAATCCTCGTCAAGCTTTCCTACGAAACTGATGCCATTATTCTGGTTAACCAGCTTCTCGCATCCTCTTCCTGGGCATCACACATCGTCTCCGTTACTTGCTATACACATCTTGCCAAGTTACAATCAAGGAGTGAATATCGCCGAGAGTCATGGTCGCCGCAGAGCACACAGGTTGCTCTGGTAGCCATGTTGCCAAGTTACAATCAAGGAGTGAATGTCGCCGATTGTCAAGTTGTCAGCGACAGAGAGTTTAGCCAGGCCGACATAATCGTTTATATCGTGGGCTTTTAAAGTGTGCCGGATATCGTTGACCGGGCCGAATGGTTGGCTCACGGGAGCTAGCAAGGCCCAGTGCCCAAGAAGTGTCCAGTGACTTGCCACTCCCTACTGTCTGGCAGACTGGCACTCTGGCTGAACCGCTGCATGGTCCAACGCCATTGCAGTTTTTTTTTTTTTTGGATAAGCACGCCTTTGAAGATTCCGTGCAAACTTGAAACTTCTTTGTTCAAAGTGAACTAAAGGGTCTACATACAATCTACTGTCTGAATGAACTCTAAAGTGACCGATGAAAAAAGAATAGTAAAAAGTACTTCTCTATATCTAAATATTTATCGCCATTAACTTTTTACTGCAATATTTGATCATTCATCTTATTCAAAAAACTATTATTAATATAAAATAGATAATTAATGCTAAAAATACTTTTGATGATTAAATACGTCGTAAACAAAATAAATGAAACTTAATTATTGTTTAAATAAACAAATGGTCAAATATTCTGACCAAAAGTCAGCAATAACAAAAATCTCGATACAAAGGTAATAGTTAAGATGTTAAGAACTTTATATATCTACTAAATAAAATACATTTGTTCTTCGTTAGGCGGATGTATCTAAAATAATACGGAGTACTGTAGTACACATGGTGGACCTTCTCGATCAGGCCGACCAAGAAAATGACGTCCCGCCGGTGTCTGCCACACTAGTGCTCCGATCCATCTGACGACCACATTATATATGCCAACGACACGCATGCGTGTACGCGATTAAGTAGGTTCCGAATGCGTGTTTGCGGCCTAATGCATGCATGCAAAGCGAATAATCGAGCTACTCTCTCTTAATCTAGCTTTCGTTCTCGTCATTAGACGGCGCGGCGCCGCGAGATGACGTCGCTCACGTTCTCCCTGTCGTTCGCTCCCGAGAGGGGAGAGAGAGAGTCAGAGAGATATAAAAAAGGCGCCTTCTACGTAGGATAAACGTATTTGGCGGCCATGTTCCGAAAAGGCGACGAGGCAGCTTGGTACACGTATGCATGTTGTGCGGCGTTGTTTTGTAAAAGTAGTTGCTGTGTATGCCCTCTCGTATTTTTCTTTTTTGCCTGGCCTCCTCTCCTCTCACAGTATGATGTGAGCAAGAGAAGAGTGGGGATACACATAAAAAAAAATTCAAGGACAATTAGGCACTTAATAATCAACGTCTCTTCCCTCAAGTTTACGGTACACCCTTTGGTGAGCATCTACACATCAGCAACATTCTTTAAGCAAAAGTGTTAAACTTAACCTGTTAACTGATTGAATGCTGCCGCCGGCCGGCCTCTCCATTATAATTTGGTCAAAGAGAGGGACGGGAGAGACTTGGTATATGTATCGGGTGGATTTTCACCAGGTATATACTAAAAGTGCATTTTTACCAGGTACTAAAAGTGGATTTTTGTAATAGAAAAAGATAAAATTCTGGAGAGACTCACACACACGCTCATGTCATCCATGTCACACAATTTTTTGCGTGTTCCTTACCATCTCATCTATAAATCGTAGCTAACCATGTTCCAAGAGCTTTTTCTTCTTGAAGTAACATGTAAATTAAAGGACCCTTACCAGCTTCCCGTGTGGCGTCCAAATTTGGACCCGTTACTAATGTGTTTGGGGGTGGACAAATGCCACTTCCTCTACTAGTGAATGCTCATTCAACGAACACATGGGTATTTGAAAACAAAAACTTGTAAGTTTTCATACTGCAAAAAATGGTTTGCAATTGGGTTTTTTTGGCAATTTTCTCAACACTTCATCATCAACGCCTTCATGTGGTGCGTCCAAATTTGGATCCGGTCTTAACGTGTTTTGGGGTGTATGTGTGGACGAATGTCACTTTCTCTACTAGTGAATGCTAGGGCTGTTTTTTTTTAAAAAAAACTTGTAAGTTTCATACGGCAAAAATGGTTTGCAGTTGGGTTTTTTTTTTGCAATTTTCTCAACACTTAATCATCAAATGTTCAATAAAACAACATTGTTGATGTTTTTCAAATCTAGGTAATATAAATTGGATGGACGTAGTAAGTGCCACGTTTAGGGATCATGCAAAAATTTAGCTAGCTCAAGTGAACAAGTCATGCGCTATATATGGCAGCTATCTGCTAGCTCTAACTAGCTAGTAGAGTGCACCCCAATTATCCACAAACAATAGGTTAGATCCATAGATATGTCTCCGTGTGATAACCAGAAACCAAGACCACAGTAACCACACGAACACACTCAAAAAAGGCTAGTCTCCCTAGGGTTTTATTTTACTTTGCCCACATCTGATTATATTGGAAGCTATAAATGGTTTAGTTGATAATGTAGTAACGTCACAGGAATTAAAGAGAGCAGGCACAGCTTTTATAAAGACAGTGAGACAAGAGACAAAAAGAGAGGCTAAACTATGCTAGCATTTCACAAATCCTTTTTGTCTGATAAAGTCGGTGCCCTCTGACCTTAATCAAACTTGTCTACACCTCCTCTCCAGCTAGCCCATGCATGCGTACGTGCAACAGAAAAAGGCATCCTGCCGGGGGATGTTCTTATCATCTGACATCTGTTTCCAAGAATCTGAGAGATAAATTATGCAGCATTGTTTGTGTTCTACTTCTATGTTTTTAAACTAACACTCTGATCTAATAGGTGTCTTTGGATTAAATCAAACTAGAGCACTACTTAATCTGTGACACTCAATCATGCACGGCGCCGAACGGAACTGTGTCCTGTCTGCCAATAATTTGGTACTCTTACGTGTACTGACGAACTGAATTTCATTTGACTACTGTACTGGTAGTTTATAAAGATCAGGTGAGTGATGAAGTGATAGCGAATTTTTATATGTTCAAGACATTGCATCTATCATACCGTCCATCCCGTTTGAGAGGATAAGCCACTAATTAAGCCAGCAGTTTAGTATCACTATTATTATATGATATGATTAAGCTGCAGCCCAAGATGCTCAAAATAAAGCTCCATCAAACTATATGCAAATACTGATTCATGCACGTAGGTTCAATCACACGCTACATCCTACATACATATGAAGCAAAGCATGCATGCATTAGCATTATGTTATTGACGGTTCATGCGTGGAGCATTGCACCTGAACAATGTCTCAGCGCGCCCCCAATAATTATGCATCTAATCGCGTTTGTTTTTTTAGTTAGGCTATTAGCTACCAGGCACCAGCTAATGGAGTATAATATAAGTCGTCAGCTAGTGATGTGCTTGCAATAGAGTACTCGATCGATCACGCTAAAGACTGTTTGGGAATCTGTTGGTGCATGTGTGTGCGTGCGCTTCGTTCTCTATGTATCTAACACGTCGGTCAGAAGTCAGATGCCATATTGTAGCTCTCTACAACCAAAAGGCGGATGCTTGCTGCCTTTCTGTCCGCTCTAGATTTCTTTGATGAAGATAACTCTGCCTGTGTGTGTGTGTGCGCATCTACTTCGATTTTTTAAAAAAAGATTTGATATATATGGTACGGTGCTTGATCGGTTAAGGCCTTGCAAGCCCGTTATTTGTGGGTAGACATACTGTGTGCGATCTCAAATTCTCATCAATATAATAGGCCACACTTATGCAACAGCGAGGCAGTGCGCCAGTTCGTGTAGGGTTCACTTTATCGACCAGTAAAAAAATTGGACATCAGAGGTAAATTCTATTATAAAAATATCAATATATATAGGGAAAACTCAAATAAATTTAAACGAAAATCAAGCATGATATATATTTTTGTACTGGTGTGTCCACTTGTAGTTAAAACTGAAATATTGTGCTTATTACTGA
>CM014272.1:70156910-70203459 GCA_004135705.1 Alloteropsis semialata | reverse complement strand
TTATTTTATTTTCTTACCGTGAGGTCTTCCCTAGTTGGTTTTTTTGGACCAATAAAGCTTTGGATCCACTGGCTGGAAGACATATATATATATATATGTATATATATATATATGTATATATATATATGTATATATATATATATATATATGTATATATATATGGGGCGAGGCTAAAATGCAACAAGGTGCATTTTGTATAGGAAACGCACAGACCCTGGGCGTACTACCGAAAACTACCGTAACGCCTGCGCGCGCGCCAGAAGAAGAAAAAACGCGCCCGCGCGCCAGCGCCCCGCGCGCGCGCCCCCGCTGTGGGCTTTCTAGACTTTTTCCAGACTTTTTCTTCGTGGGCTTTTTTCGGGCTGGATTTTCTTTTCGAGAATTTTCTGACTACAAATAAGGTTTTTTTTGAGACTTTTTCTTGGAATTTTTATTATTTTTCGCCGGGCTATGGGTGATAAGGGGGTTAACACGGGTGGGGACTTACAACACAGAAAACTAAAGTGACACATTGACTAAAACAACGGGTACAGACTTACAGCTCACAAATGTAAACTGACAAAACGACCACTACATGTTTTTGGAACAAAATACTCAATTGCAAACAGCGGAACGACATGTTTGCAATAGCAATAACAGCTCAATTGCAAGGTGAATAGATAAGTTTTTGGAAGAACAGATCCATTTGCAAACAGTACAACTACATGTTTGCAACGCTGATAGTAGCTCAATTGCAAACAGCAGAACGATTACAACAGCTGGACACTAACAACTTCCAAAACTAAACTGACACTATAACGATTACAAATGTCTGCAAGCTAAGACGCAATTGCAAATAAGATAACAGAACGTTTGCAAATCTGATAATAGCTCATTTGCAATCACAGGGCAATAGTTTTCTACAAGAAAAGACGCAATTGCAAACAGGATAAAAGAACGTTTGCAAATCTGATAACAGATCATTTGCAGCCAAAGGGTAATAGTTTTATGCAAACAAAGACGCAATTGCAAACAGGATAACATAACGTTTGCAATTCGGATAACAGCTCGTTTGCAACCAAAGGGTAACAGTTTCCTGCAAGCAAAGAGGAAATTGCAAACACAATAACAGAATGTTTGCTATACAGACAACAGCTCGTTTGCAACCAAAGGTAATAGTTGCATCCAGTGTGTGAAACGCATAGAAACATGTCTGCACTGCTGATATGATAACAAGGGATTTGCAACACTGGTAGGAGGGCAATTGCAGTCACAGTAAAACACATTATTGCAGGCTTAGAAACTTGATGACACGTAAATTTGGAATTAGCCTGCATGCATGCATGCATGGAATCCTTTTGGACTCGAAATTTCAATTCATTTTTTCTCCTAAACCGTAAGTCGGATCTGTGAACCGTTTGTTGTTTCTTACTCACAAAAATGTGCTTAACAAAACAAGATCCAACATGGATATATTTTGTGCATTTTTTGTTAGTTGCAACTCGGAAGCATATACAATTGCAACTCGGAAACATATACAATTGCAACTACTAGTTACAACTAGACTTGCAGCTCAACTCTGTATGTGTTGTAACTCGAGTTGCAACACATACAGAGTTGAGCTGCAAGTCTAGTTGCAACTAGTAGTTGCAATTGTATTTCAACTCAAGTTGCAACTCTGTCACCGATGCAGATTTATATAATTTAAAAAGAAACTGAAAGGCAACCATGCTTCTAGTACAATAACTGCGCGCCATCAAACTAGCACTGGTACCCAGTAAAGATTGCAAACGAGCACAGTGGAAGAATCTAGAGCTTTGTAGAGTTGTAGCCTCTCTTTTTTTAATTGCCGTTTCATTCTCTCAGGCTAGGATGGTTCCGGTGTTTAGAGTTTTTTTACAAATAGGTCCCACGTATCCTATCAGCGGTGCACAGACTGGAACTTGAGCATCTGTTGTTAGCATTTAATTTGGGATATTTTTTGAATTCTAGAAGTGCAGATAAATTAGGACAGAGGGAGTACGCAACAAATGTTTATACAAATGCAACAAATATTTATACAAATACAACAAATGTTTATACAAATGCAACAAATGTTTAGTTTCGTGACACAAAGACAAAGACATTCAAAAATACAACGCAACAAATATTTAGACAAATGCAACAAATATTTATTTTTGTGACAAAGGGACAGAAACATTCAAAAATATAACACAACAGACAAATGCAACAAAATGCTTAGATNTAGATAATAGGTGAAAGTCAAACATTTGTTGCAATTGCAATCGAATTGCATCCAGCTGCAAATCCAGTTGCAACTCTGGGCGCAACTAAAAGTCAAACATTTGTTTTTTTTTCTTTTTCTGAAAAAAGTCAAACATTTGTTGCATTTATTAAACAGAAAGACATTTATTAATTCATTTATTAAATTAGCCTGCATGCATGCATGCAGGGAATCTTTTTGTGACTCGAAATTTCAATTCACTTTTTCTTCTAAACCGTAAGTCGGATCTGTGAACCGTTTGTTGTGTCTTACTCACAAAAATGTGCTTAACAAAACAAGATCCAACATGGATATATTTTGTGCATTTTTTGTTAGTTGCAACTCGAAAGCATATACAATTGCAACTCAGAAGCATATACAATTGCAACTACTAGTTGCAACTAGACTTTGAGCTGCAAGTCTAGTTGCAACTAGTAGTTGCAATTGTATTGCAACTCGAATTGCAACTCTGTACGCACACTACACGATCTACCAGATTTGCTGAACGTTTCCCACAGGTGGCCGACCAGGATTGCAGCGCTTACTATTTTTTAAGCTAATGGCCGACGGTAATCTAGCATTATATGAATATTTGCCGACAACCAATCACCGAGGAAGAATATCCGACCAGATTCTGCATGCTATATTTTAATACTACGTACCGTCGGCCGCTGAACTAATAACTCTCGGTACTTTATGTAAATCTAGTAGTGGCAACAAATGTTTATACAAATGCAATAAATATTTATACAAATGCAACAAATGTTTATACAAATACAACAAATATTTAGTTTCGTGACACAAAGACAAAGACATTCAAAAATACAACGCAACAAATGTTTAGACAAATGCAACAAATATTTATTTTTGTGACAAAGGGACAAAAATATTCAAAAATATAACACAACAGACAAATGCAACAAATGTTTAGATAATAGGTAAAAGTCAAACATTTGTTGCAATTACAATCGAATTGCATCCAGCTGCAAATCCAGTTGTAACTCTGGGCGCAACTGAAAGTCAAACATTTGTTTTTTTTCTTTTCCAAAAAAAGTCAAACATTTGTTTTTTTCTTTTTCCAAAAAAGTCAAACATTTGTTGCAATTGCAATCGAATTGCATACAGCTGCAAATCCAGTTACAACTCTGGGCGCAACTGAAAGTCAAACATTTGTTTTTTTTTCCAAAAAAAGTTAAACATTTGCTTTTTTCTTTTTCTGAAAAAAGTCAAACATTTGTTTTTTTCTTTTTCTGAAAAAAGTCAAACATTTGTTGCAATTGCAATCGAATTGCATACAGCTGCAAATCCAGTTGCAACTCTGGGCGCAACTGAAAGTCAAACATTTGTTTTTTTCTTTTTCCGAAAAAAGTCAAACATTTGTTGCATTTATTAAACAGAAAGACATTTGTTGCAATTGCAATCGAATTGCATACAGCTGAAAATCCAGTTGCAACTCTGGGCGCAACTGAGTTGCAACTGGATATGGTGCAAATATAACATGTATAGAGTTGCAAATGGAAAGCACACAGAGTTGCAATTCACTAAAATAACACGAAATATATTCATGTTGGATCTTGTTTTGTTAAGCACATTTTTTCGAGTAAGATGCAACAAACGGTTCATAGATTTGACTTACGGTTTAAAAGATATCACATTTTTTTCAATTCGAATCAAGGAAAGATTCTCCACATGCATGTATCTGGTGGGTGAGTAGAGACGTGAAGCAAATGAGCTGGCATCACACGTTTGGTCTGGATCATTAGTTTTGCATGCATGCATGTGCGCTCGCTGGGGTCTGTGCATTTGCTATATAAAATGCACCCAGGTGCATTATAGCAAAACACTATATATATATATATATATATATATATATATATATATATATATATATATATATATATATATATATATATATATATATATATATATATATATATATATATATATATATTCTTTGGTTTATTTTTAAATGCGCAATTGGAGTTGGAGTTGGAGGCGGATACTCACAAGTGAATGATCATAGTATAAAAATTTATGATAAAATAAAGTTGTATCCAAATTAGATAGTCATGCTCATGCACGCTTTTGCGCGTGCAATTATTGGATCCACGAGATATATGTGGGGAGGTGATTACTTTCGTGGTTATACAGACGTCCTCGTCACTAGTCTACTCCAAACTATGCCATCACTGCTGATGATCTTAGAACTGTTAGAAGTATAAATATGTTTGGTTAGAGATAAAAGAGTCATGAATAAACTCTAGAGATAAAGATAGAGTCCTAGAGATAGAATAGGTTTAAACCTAGCACAACTTGTCTTGTACTCTAACTCTAAGTCTCTCCCTCATATGTACTCATATATATACCTTGTCCACAAGGATGGACATCCCGTGTCCTCTGACAGACAACTCTGCAAGGCGCTTCATCGACGGCGGCATCGACCGCGTCATCTACGACAGCAAAAACTGCATCGACACTCTCGTCCTCTGACATATGCAAGACAAAATCGTCCTCTGACATATGCAAGGTGCTCCTCCGGTACGACTGCAGCTTTCGCTTTACAACAAGCGCAATTTTTTTTTGCGCCTTCGGCTATATGCGGCTATCTCGACCATGGCTACTCCATTATCGTCGGCAAGAACTCCAGTCAAAAGCGTCCATGGCATCAATATCATGTATTCCACTCCCGCTATGACTGCGGGAGGGAATAGAGGAGAGACAAGGGACAGCACCAGAAGGGGACGCAGGCACCGCCCTAGGTGACGGACCATCCATCAGAGACGCAGTTGATGATGGTGGAGCGAAGAAGAAGAAGACGGTGGAAGCACAAGACTTCAAATCCAGTCGCAATCGTTCGCTTCACTCCCGCTACGGCTGAGGGAGAATGTTAGAAGTACAAATATGTTTGGTTAGAGATAAAAGAGTCATGAACAAACTCTAGAGATAGAGTCCTAGAGATAGAATAGGTTTAAACCTAGCACAACTTGTCTTGTACTCCAAGTCTTTCCCTCATATGTACTCATATATATATACCCCTAAGGGTCAATACAATGAACAGAACAGATTATTAGGGTTTATTCCCCTTCCAATATTTTCCACAAGAACTGCCGGTTTAGAACCGATAACGAGTTTCCGTTGGCAAATGGGTTTAAGTCTGGTCGTTTATCGTAGAGTGGAGCTAACCATGGTTTGAATCCTTTTTTAGATTTATTAAGCCATCATATATATATTTGGGTTTTAGACCCCATTTTTCTTTAAAAGAAAAAGAGTTCGCATTGGCGCTGCTGGTTAGGGGCTATCACTGATGACGAACAATCGGAGCAAGCACTACTTTGGTCAAGGCCAGCACAAGCAAGCATCTGGTAAATTGAAAGAACCGAAAACAATCAGAATTAGACTTAACGAGTAGGAATAAGATCTCCAATTGAGGATGACTTCAAAAAAAAAGCAAGTAATTTGTCATTTCCATCATATGCCAATTAGAGGATGAAAGCGAGCAAGAGAGATGAGGTATGGTACAATTGGGTGCCAAAAGAAGATTATTTAGGTGTGAGGTGTATTATTCCATATCAATAGTCTAGCGAAATATGATGAATGCCCCCTAATATGTTGCCGATGATGAGAGATGAAAGAAGAGGTGGATTTGGAGGTGGTCATGCTCGAGCATGGAGGGGTGGATCTTACAGGCACAATAGATCAATGAATCAAGTCACGCAAAAAGACTGTTAATGTGAATGACACATACACACACGGGGGGAGAGAGAGAGAGAGAGAGGAGAATGAATGGATGGACCGGTCTTAGAATATATTAGGTTCGACTATCAATTCCAACTCTTGTCTAAACAAACTCTCATTATCTATTGTTGTATGAACCAGTGGCAACGCATCATTACTAACTGATAGTAATAGGACGGCTGCGATCCTTAAATTTGCGGGAGTGGCTGCACGGATATTTTTTGAGCCCCGCAACAATCTGCTTTTCAAATTAGCTAGAACTTTTAACGCGTTAGATCGGAGGAGATGTGCATCCAAACAGTCCCAATGCAAGAATGTGAAAGGGTTGGAAGGGTTTATTCATGGTGTGCTCCCCTGCGCCACCAGCAGCCATTTCAATATGGCCTCAATTATTTAAGAGCCTACAACTTAGCTAGAGAGAGAAACGATGGGAATATATAGAGCAGAGATGGCGCGCGCTGGTCTGACGTACGTTGAGAGATCTCTTATTGGTGCAAAAAGGTTTGGTGAGCATCAGAAGACAAGAGTTTTCTAGCACGATGATTCAAACATCAAGTTTCTAAGTAGACGAGAGATGTGATGGATTGATGTTGTTTGAAGGCAATGCAAGTTGAAACGTGGACGAAGAAAAAGATTGGAGCTTAGTTTTCTGGCTTTCTTTCTTTGTCTTAGAGTTTTCTTTCTTGTGTTTTTGAGCTCCTCAAATTGAGAGTTAGAGTCTAAGAACTCTTAACATTTGACTGTATATGTCCACCTGTGGATGTAGTAGGCCCGATTTTATCCTTAATTAAAAAATATAAAATGGGTGTACTAATATGAACTAAACACTAGGTTATGGTCAGACTCAAACACACACATACACACCAGTTCACTCAAACACACACGTACACACCAGTTCTAGTCAAAAAGATCAACAGAGGCCAAGCCCAGGGGTCAGCACTGCAATAGGAATCTCTCTCCCAGACGTCCATATAAACAGCAGCAGCACCTGCACCCTCTCGCTCCCAAGGCCCTACACTAGACACACACATCTCACTCAAAGCTAGCGTGCATCCGTCTCTCTCTCTCCTCTCTCCTGTCACATTTCACGCAGCATTGCACCGTCGTCCAAGCTTGCACGTACGCATAGTTACAGCGCCAACCCGCAGGCCGCGCCATGGTGGTGCCTTCGACGACGCCGGTGCGCCAAGAGACGGTGGCGCTGTCTGCGCCACCGCCGTCGCCGCCGCCGTCCGACGGCGGCATACCGACGGTGGACATGTCCGCGCCGGGCGGCCGCGGCGCGCTGGCGCGGCAGGTGGCGCGCGCGTGCGCGGAGCACGGCTTCTTCCGGGCCGTGAACCACGGCGTGGCGCCGGGCCGCGCCGCGCGGCTGGACGCCGCCACCGCGGCGTTCTTCGCGCTGGCGCCGCACGACAAGCAGCGCGCCGGCCCGCCGAGCCCGCTCGGCTACGGCTGCCGCAGCATCGGCTTCAACGGCGACGCCGGCGAGCTCGAGTACCTGCTCCTCCATGCCAACCCGGCCGCCGTCGCGCACAGGGCCAGGTCCATCGACACCGACGACCCCTCGCGCTTCAGGTATACTATACCCGGCCACGTACTCCCATCTCCTATACGCTATCGCTATGCATGCTGCACATACATGTGGCACACACATTTGTGAAAAATATTAATATTTTCCAAAATCTTAGCAACAGCATATATACTACGCGAAAATAGTAGCTAGCAAAGGCCAAACCACATTTAGAGATCCATGCTAGAGTGAAATAAGCTCTAACACGAATCTCAAAGCTCATTCGATTTACGCATGCATAATTTTAGAGCTACAACTTTAGTCACAGAGTTGTCATTTTCATCAATTTATTATTCTTATTTTATATAATCATTATCCAATGACACATCACACATATAAAAAAGCTGGTAAAGAAATACGGACGCCAAGCAAACAGGTGTTGCAAGGTGTGGTAATGTTGATGGTACCTCGAGTGTCATGCTCCTCTGCACTGTGACTGCAGTGCTCCTTAACCAACAGGCTAATATTCCAATGACAGCGTGGTGTGGTTTGCTGTTTGCCTATCATAATCCTACACCTGTCAGAATGTCTCACACGATGCTAATAAGTTCTCAGCAGCTGTTGAGTATAATGCGTGGCATGGCTATGTAGGTTTATTGGCACAGTTTAACTTCTTATCTTTAATCTTATGCCTTGAGTGGGTGAGGAAAGCATTTGATACTAATCTTTGATGCATATATTAATATATTATAATTAAGAGAGACATGATGTGTACATGCGCGCGTATATAGTATAGGTTTGGTTCTCGCAACAAGGAGCTTTCTGCTCGTTGACAATATTAGGTACTTTGTGTGTTTAGAAGTCAAGAGAACTAGGTGTGTGATGTATGCCCCCCTCTAGCTTCCAACTGGGCATTTGGTTTGCCTAGGACATATGTACTACATGCCAACATAGATTCTTTCAATTATTAAAGAAATATAATATGAAAATGTTTTTGTAGTGTAGACTTGTGCCTTGGATTTTTCAAGTTTATATGCTTGTGTATACTATTCTACCACTTACGCCCCACATGAAGTGCTTGGTTTCCCTACAAAGGAACATTTGATCATCGATAATGCAAACATTTCCAACAGAAAGACAATAATAGTTTCACAAAATTGTGTGCATTTAAATCCAAGCACCATACTAATTCGAATATCTCACCAGGGAGTTCAAGAAATAACACATTTAATTTCATTCATGAGACTGTTACATGTTATTTTTAACTGTTTTGATATTTAGTTATATGATTCTATCCATGTGACTGTTAGCATTTACGGGATCGGGATGTTCCTATCTGGTTCACGGTAGGACTAATATCCTATGTTGTCATTATCAGAAAGGCCCCATCAAATAAATTGCGCAATTGCATGACTACATAGTTTTCAAAACAATAATTATAGCAATAATTGCACAATTGATGCCGCAATAGGCAGAGCAATGATATGTTAGTTCCAACAATTTCAAGAGCATACACATAGCTAGTTTCTAAAGCAAAAGAAAAAGGCACAAATTGATGGGACATAACAAACTTGACAGCTCCACAGAATGGGCTTAAAAGATTTTCTTATGAAAGTTAGGTATAAGTTTCTTGCCAAAAGAACATTCAAAAATGGACCGGCTTACTACAATCATCGCTTTGGTTTTGCGCCGAAAAATCAGTTATACATTTTTGCTTGAGATAGAAAGAGCAGTTGCCCATGCTGGGAGAACTTAAATGCCTAACGATTGACTGATCATAACAGATGAGATATCTTTAGCTATTTTTGTGCATTCTGAATGAGAAGGATCTCATCTATACAACACTAGTCTCACACACTACACAGGCCAGGCAGTGGCCTAATTCATCAGAGTTGGTTGAGAGCAAATAAGATGAAAGGGACAAGAAAACCCTCCCTCTAAGGTAGTTAGAAGACCCCTCTCAGTGTCAGGTCCCTCTCCAACAAACTATGTGTATTTGCATGTCAATCAATCCCACATATATTCAGTGTAGTGGTCTTCAATTAATGGCAATACCCAACCACCAACCAATGCAGCTAGCAACAGAATGAGCACTTGATGCACCCATAGCCATCGGATCATAGCTAGTACACTTCCATATAGAAAATGATGTGCTTAGATGGCCACAGCATCATATATAAATATTGAAATGAACTCAGTTTCTTTCTCCTCTATCAACTACACATGCATCATTAATATATTGTCAATGTTCTAAAATTCATGATATGGAAGCTAGTAAGCAGTAGAAGATTTTAACTACCTTGATCACATCAGAATCTAAGCTTAGGCACAGCAGTTGGGAAGCATACAATTGTACAATGCTATGTGAATTGATTCCACGAGAATTTACTACCTGAGCTAATGTAAGAATGCTAGCAGGCAACCTGCAAGAATAGAATATAAATGGCATCAGAATCTTTGCAGTAACCATCTTGCATGGAACAGAGGTAATAGCATGTAGGGCCCCGCAGAGAAGTACGAAAGCTTGATGGGAATAAAAATGATCCCCAGGGCCCCCTAAAGAGCATATCCATGCTATCCAAAAGCCAAGCAAAGGAAAGGAGGCACACATGCAAAGGGTCCTCTTTATGGCAAGATGAATGAGATGTCCCAGGGGTGTATAGTCAATAGTGTCAGGGCAGTGATGTGTGATACCAAGCACTGATAGGTCTATCCATGGAGCAGTGGAAAAAAGCATGAAACCCATTTGCCCATTGGAAAATTGGTCACTCAAAGTTTCATGTACTCTGATCCAGAGCTATCCAAGCATCACAAGAACCCAATATGTATAGCATGTGACTGGATTCTGGTTCTGCTGCACAGCCCACCAGATGCATCCATAGCATCAAGCTACCGTCTTTTCAAGGCTGCAGCTTTTGAGTTGCTGCATCTTCACACATCAGTCAAAATCTTCTCGTCTTTCTTCAGTCTCCTTTTTCTCTGTCATGGCACACATCCAATTGATCTTCCGTGATAACTGCATTCTTTTTATCAAATTAATCCTGTGCACATTTTAGCTAACATGCTGATGATATTGCAGTACTGTGGTGAACGAGTATGTGGGAGCAGTGAGGCACCTTGCATGTGAGATCCTGAACCTCTTAGGAGAGGGGCTAGGGCTCAAGGACCCCAGATCCTTCAGCAAGCTCATCACAGACACTGACAGTGACTCACTCCTGAGGATCAACCACTACCCTCCAGCGTGCACCATTCACAAGCTTGACCATGATGACCAGTGCAGGATGAAGAGCATTGTCAGGACCAAGAATGGCAATGGCGTGAACCCGTCGGCAGGTGTCCGGATTGGGTTCGGTGAGCACTCTGACCCACAGATCATTAGCTTGCTCCGAGCAAACGACGTCAATGGCCTGCAGGTGCTTCTGCCAAACAGCAACGGCAAGGAGGTGTGGGTTCAGGTGCCGGCGGACCCATCAGCATTCTTCGTCAATGTTGGTGACCTCCTCCAGGTAAAAGCATGAATTTACCTAAAAACAAACAGTACTAGATGGATCAACTTAAAGAAATATGCTTTTATGAACTATTAGAAAATTAAATTAGCAGGAAGTAAAATAAGCAAAGAGGTAAGGCACTACTCAGCACCCAACCACTAGTACTCTTCAAAATCGCATTATGCAACTTCTATTTCAGTGTTTCATAAAAAATATATTCTTTACTTACTGAAAAACATGAAAAGGAAATTCATCTTTATTTGGTTCAGGTTTCGATTAGATACCATGTTAGCTATTGCCCCTTTTATGAAAAGAAGGGCCGACACTGATATATCTGGACATATTTTATTGGACTGCATCAAGTACACCTTACCAGCTGACAAGAGTTTCTGTTTTCATTTGTTACTACATCTAAATCTAACAACAACAATTGCAAATCCATGGTGTGGCAATACAAATATTGTGTCTCTGAAACTTGGTTTAAATTCACCTCTCCTTTGCCTTTCTTGTTCACAGGCTTTGACAAATGGGAAGTTGATAAGTGTCCGGCACAGGGTAATTGCAAGCGCCTGCAGGCCAAGGCTGTCCACGATCTACTTTGCAGCGCCGCCGCTGCATGCACGAATTTCGGCCCTCCCAGAGACGATAACAGCTGGCTCACCATGCCAGTACCGGCCCTTCACCTGGGCCGAGTACAAGAAGACAATGTACTCGCTCCGACTGAGCCACAGTCGCCTTGATCTATTCCAAGTCAGCGATAATGACAACAGCAATATCAGTAAAGGGGAACAGGAATAGGGAGCACTTGCTGAACTGCAGGCGGTGTGTATGGTGGGGACTAGGTAGGTAGAATTGTCCCCAAAATTTTGGCCCTCTGGCTTCCATTGCCAGTGTTATCATGGTGTAGGGTTCCGAGTCTGCCAATGTGTAACAGTAGTTAGCATTGTACAGAAGTCCTGGTTGTATGGTATTGATGTACTGTTGCCTGTTTCAGCAGTTTGTTGTCTTCTCCTGACTTTTATTTTACTCTATCTCCTTTCCAGAGTTGCCTTTGCTTAATGATACCTCTACTTTGCATGAAAGTAAGACCTAACTCAGACTCCAAGTCACAATTTGAGTACATAATATCTTTTTACTTTCAGGCTGAAAAGACTTTAGAAGTTCCCACAAACTACAACCAAAGTCAGTTTGAGGCACTGCAGAAAAATGTTATAGTTGTTATTGGCTATAATTGATTCTGTAAACCCATGCCATCACAAATTAGTTCCCACTCTTTATTATTTTCATATTGCAAATGTGATCAAACTTAACTATCTTAATATTTGCTATGAATAATGAGTTCATTATTTAACAGAATGGACATAATTACAAGGCATTTATTTTTTGATGGAGTATAAGACATTTATCCATTAATAAAAAGAACATGGTATCACAATCCAATTTCAAATGATAGACAATCGTTAAAAATATTTAAAAAAAGGTAACAGTCTCTATCTTTACCACTCATTTTCGCGGCACCATAAATCAAAACAAATCACGAATAGTCAAAAGAATAAGCCAATGTGTAGAACTCAATAGAAATGGGTGCATATATTGCAGCACATCCTAAAATGGAGATTCTAGTAGTGAATTCACAAAAGTAAGTGCTCTTTTTCAATAATATCTCAATCCAAGCTGGTTTTGCCGTCCTCGACTGCCAGTACTACTTTATGGCAGCACAACATGAGCACTATATAAGCAATTCACACCTACAGTTCTTTACACTGCTATACTATGTGAATCTCTCTGTTGAGAAATCAATAGTGATTCAAGAAAAGGAGACAGTTATTTTACCTAAGGATGTCAAATTCAGCTGCAGGGCATGCATTTTTTTTTTCTCCAACACGCAGGAGAGCTGCTTATCTTTGTATTAGGAGGAAATAGTGGTCCAAATTACAAAATCAACAACCTCCACTTTGGACCAGGATGGAGGTTGTAGTGGAAGAAAAAAAAAACTAGGAGACAATTACAGAAAGACACACGAAGGAAGGACCTGACCAAATAAGATCAACAAAAGGGAGCTACCGTGGTGCCACATCCAGGTTTAGGGTAGCAAGCCCCTTAGCACCAGAGAGGCGCCAAAGCTGTGCTTCTTCCTTAAAATCCTGAATGGCCCTCTGCAGGTTGGGCGACCCTCCATCAAAGATACAAGAGTTTCTATGCTTCCAGGATCCAGCAGCCCAGAATGCAAAGGGAATTAAACCCTTTAAGAGAGGTAGTAAGCAGTCTTCAGGCAGCCCAAGCTCCTACTTAAAAATTGCAAGCTAAACTGCAGCCAACCAACCCTGTGTTTTCCTACAGCATATCAATCTCCTGGAGGCCAGAAAAAGAGCAAGAGCCCATGCCTTTTACGTCCATAAATTCTTGTTTAATTATCCAAGCAGGATGCCATAGTCTTAGACTTACAAGTTATGATTGCAGTCAACTAGGGTATTTATGGCCCTTCAAGCCAACTCTAATCTCCGCATATTCATGCAAGGATAGATAAAGTGAAAAACAGAGAAATGATGTATAATGATTAGTGAAAGAAAACTTGATATCAGCATATACCTGCAACAATGGTGAGAATTCCCATTGTGATACAAGTTTAAGCTGCTTTGAAAAAATAACCAATGTTTGAAAAGACATTATGGTGCAATTGGAAAATATGTAACACGTGGAAGACAAAATATAACTTGGAACAAAGGTATGCTACAAAAATGATGACACAAGATCTTCAAATGGAAACACTAGTTGCCTGCGTCGCTACAAAGGAAAGCCCACTGAAGGGATAGAACAAATACAACCACCACTCAACAACTTTTGGTCCTGTCTCCTAAATCGGGCTTTAGCAGCAAGCACTCAACTTCTGATGGTAAAAAAATGACAATTAAAAAAATGACAATTTATGTTATGAAGTACTAGCAATTAATAAAGCACAATTTATGCTATGAAGTACTAGCAATAAAATAGAGCACAGTCAAAAGGTCAGCTGCGAACTAGAAACTAAAGAAGAAATAGGATGTTTCTTAGTATCTGCGTTCAAAAGAATACCAATACATCCAGCTCTAGCAATCAAAATCATAGAACAGAAACATCACAAATATTAGCAGAACTGCTCAACTATTTGCAGTTATTATAATAGAAACTCCATCGACCAAAAGGCAAATAAATGGACAAACAGATGATGGTAGAACACTTGTGTTCATGCTTTATTATTATAATTAAGTTATGTCCTCTAGCCTCAACAATTCCATTTTCAAGATTAGATGTTACAGGGCCCTGAAAGAGGATCCAATCAGGAACTCAAAACACGAAGGCATGCCTACATGAACACTCCATTCAGCAGTAGTAGGGCTGTACTTGAGATGCTCAGTACAATGTACATGATTGGGAAAAATAGTTTCTGAACCAGAACATACGACTTCATTAGCTACTAGGCCCTAAATTGTTCAACTACATTCTCGTGGTTCAGCTAGACAATATTTAGCACATGGATAGTAAGTTCTTCATATGGTTGTGTACACATGGATAATACATTACTAAGATGTATAGTTGAACCACAATCTGGTCTTCGGACAGCCCGCAAATAACCACATTCCCAGGATAAATCAGAAAACGAGCAAAACATACTACCCCTGGAACGGCTGGAAGAACAGGATCTTCTATGAATTCTAATTTTCTAACCCAACCTCATCTTAATCATAGCTTTGAGGGAACAGTAGACCTACTAAAATGATTATGAACACAAATCGGAAGTATAGAGTTGAGAGTTTGCTGCCAAGAATTCGCTGCACGTGCATAACTCAACACAAAAGCAGAAACTCCATGTAATTGTATGTCCGTACAATATGGAAGACGAGGTTCCTGAAGACGCCGGTCTCCCAGAAGGGCAAGGGCGCCACCGGCGGCGGCACAAAGCCCATGCCGAGCGAACGACTGGTCTCACCTCAATATAGTACCTTTGAGAAGTCGCTAACTGTGCCCCCGCCGCAGAAACCACGCCGATCGAAGCAGCACCCGGGCGGCCGGGCCTCTTCCACCGTCGCCTTTTTTTGCCGCCCCAGAAACCCATGGCGCCAATCGAAGCAGCACACAGGCCTCTTCCGCCGTCGCCTTTTTTCCCCTCCTCTTCCAGAGATTCGCCGTCGCATTTGCCCAGCGGCCAAAAAGTTCTGAGAAGGTGAAACGAAGAAGACGACCGGTGCGAATTGGGCCGAATCCTTCGCTCAAAGCCCACGGCCCTGCGAGTCTGGTCCATTAATTCCTTATCTTTACCGGGGATTGCTTCTTCTTTTTTTTTTCCGTCTGACGTGTGGGTCCACCTGGTCCCTCAAACTCTAACAAATCTCCAACTCTTTGATATTGGTTCTGTATCGGTTAGAGTCCTAACTGAACCCGTCAATTTTTATCTATACTCTAATAAAAATATAATATATATCTATTACCTGTATATCTATACCGCCAATACTAATAAATCAGTATTTTCTTTACCTATTTCTAAAGAGAGGATTGCTTCTTCCCTTTTTTTTGTCCGTCCTGACATATGGGTCCACCTGGTCCCTCAAACTCTAACAAATCTCCAACTCTTGATATTGGTTCTGTATCGGTTAGAGACCTAACTGAACCCGTCAATTTTTATCTATACTCTAATAAAAATATAATATATATCTATTACCTATATATCTATACCGCTAATACTAATAAATCAGTATTTTTTCCTTCGTTCTTTTTCTATGCGGAAAAAATATATCCCTCGACCGTCTATACCTAGAGTCCTACACTTTTTAACGTAGCCGAAGAGACGTAGTCGAGTACGACCATCACCTCCTTTCCCCTCCTCCTGGTCTCTTTTTTATTCCTTTTTGCCACATCCGAGTTGCATGCGAGTCTGCTTGCACCTTGACCTCGACTTCCCCAAGCCATAAATGATAAATATGGGCCACAGATCCAGCCCCTCTCCTCTCCGGCCTCCTCCCTAATCGCGGTGCAGTAGCTAGAGGACGTTGTTCATCGCAAGTCTCCGAGCATACACCACGTTCCATGGACATCTCCCTCGCACATGGCCACGTGCATGCGGCTACCTCTCTCCATGGCAGCTACACTACATCACTGTTGTGCTACCCATGGGCGCAGGTGTTCTATCAGGTCGGCGACTTCATCTCCATCTCTGAAACCAGGTGACGCGACTAAGATCTATATTCATATTACATCAACGCCATGTGCACAACGTTGTGCTCATCTCGGCAGACGCGAGGTTGGGGTCGGAGAAGATGAGCAGGGCATTGGCATTATTTGATTCAATGCCTGACAAAGAGGGTGGTTTCCAAGACCGCATTGCATTGTTGTCCACTGTTTAGGTACGCGCCAGCCGGCGACTACACTGGTGTTGTGGTGCAGTCAAAATGTTCAGGCTGATGCAGATGAAATGCTCAGAGTCGGACGATGTGAGCATCGTCGCGGTGTTGCTGGCCTGCGCCCAACTGGGGCTTTACTGCAACAAGTACAGAAACCTATGCAAAGCAAACATCTCCGACAAGTTGGAGATGTACACAAAGTGAGGGTGCATCAACCAAGCGTGTTGCAGCTATTCCACGGCATGCCGAGAAGGATTGTCATCTCATAGAGCATGGCAGTCAGCGGCCTAGCGACACACGAGGCTATGATTTTCTTCGAGGCTATGTATAGATATTAGACATGGTAATGTGACATCACTTCTCTATTGTGACCAAAAATCAACAATGACAAATATTTCGATGCGAGGAAAGTATTTCATAACCCGTAGCAATGCACGAGCACTTTGCTAGTTATAACGAATATATGAATTAGACATTTAGTAAAAGAATTTGATGGGTTTCATTTTTTTAAAAAAATAAATTGCACCTACCATACAACGATCTCGCGTCCTCGTCTCCACGACTCCACCCCTACTCGGCTCATTGGATTTGCACGTGGTGGTGCGTGGCGCTTCAAGTGGGTAATTCACTGTCGGTCTTCTCCACGCCCTCCTCCATCATACGGGTGTAGCCTGTTGGTGCCAGCGACGAGTAGGAGGGAAGTGGAGGAGAACTGTCGCGTTGTAATTGATGTTGGGCTGCATTTTTTTGTTGGCGACAGGTGGATGCAACGCTATTTGCTTGACATATATTATTTAAATCACACAAGTTAGTTTTGTCTGCAACTGTCAAGTTTACCTTTGGCAGCGAATGTATGACCGCTCCATTGTACTCTGTTCGGTTGAAACAGCCCACGGTTCGATTTTGAACCACACTGGAGCTGCCTTTAGTGGGTACTCCGTATGTGACAAAAGCCACACTTGAATAGTGCACACAAACCAATTCTGAAAAAAAAGTAATAAATTCATCCTTTGAGAATGCTTTATAGTCCGCTGGCAATGCTAGAAAGAAAATTTAAGATATCGAGAGAAGCTTTCGCAAAAAAAAAAAATCGAGAGAAGATCGCGATGAAGCAAGGGAAAGGGATATGCGACCTTATTTGACGAAGATGTGCAACACTGTCATGAATGGAATATGATGACATGGGCACCAATTGCTAAAACGGTTCCGAGAGAGATACGAGGGGCGAAATATGACATGTATAAGAGACGAAGGCCAAAATTAAATCAATTACTGAGTATCAGATCAGATAAGAAACATGTGTGACGATGGGGAAGGTTAAAAAAGTTGCAACGGTTGACTACGTTGACCCGGACTCGCTATACGATTACGACCCAGTTCCATGTTCCCGTCTTCCGGTTCGAGTTGCAGGGACGGCCGCGACCGCAACCACGGAGTCACGTCAGCGCGCGATCATCCCACATCAAAGCCCGCCCACGTCACTGCGTGCACAAGGCAGAGGGTAAACCCGTCAATCTATCCCCACCTTCTCACCGTCTCCTCCCAATTCCCAAGCCTCGCCTCCGCACCCGCCCCCACCGTCTCGACTCCTCATTCCCCTCCCCGAGTCCGTGCTCGTCTCGTCGCCGCCCGACCCCGCCCTTTGCCCCTTCCCGAAGTCTCCCCGCTCCCCAAACCCTAGCGCCTCCCCTGTCGCGCGCCGAGCCCCCATTGTGGTACGATCCGATCGGCTTCGCTTTCCCTTTTTCAGCGGACTTTGTTTGATTTTCTGCGATTTGTTTTTGCTAATTTCCCTCTTGGTGGTCGGTGGGGGCAGGAAGGCGGGGGGCGCGGGGATGTTCTTCTCCGGGGACCCGTCGGCGCGGAGGCGGGTGGACCTCGGAGGGCGGAGCAGCAAGGAGCGCGACCGCAAGGTCCTGCTCGAGCAGACGCGCGAGGAGCGGCGCCGGCGGCAGGGCCTCCGCCTCCAGAACTCGTCCGCCACGAAGATCCAGGTCTGTTCACATCTCGTGGTGTGGTTGGGAGTAGATATCGCAGCAGCCTAATTGGAGGTTGGGGTTTAGCTAGCTAGCTCTGTAGTTGTTCTGCTGTTTAGTTTTGGTGGGGAAGGGTTCAGTGTTAGGATAGAGCTGTCAGCTTATGGGCATATTGAGAATGACCTCAGCTATAGCGATTGTGTGATACATTGGTTCCCTTCCGTTTCTGTTTGAATCATGAGATGGCCCGAGGGGAATGAATTAATGTGTCTACACTGAACACAAACTACGGATAGCTGATGGATTGCATTCGATGAGATTTTGTCTACTTTTGCATGATTGGGCGGGAACATGGGGGAATCGGGTGTGTGGTGCCTGCTCGACAGATGCTGGCACGTTCCTATGGTTGAGACGAGGAGGTTCATGCATGGTTTGCCTTGTCGTTTTATGTATGTGTTTGCCTTGTCGTTTTCTGTGGGTTAATGGTACGCTTCTACCCTCTTTTTGTTACAATGTGAGGGGAAGTTCTCTCTGCCTGTGGATTAGGCTATGTGCAACTCCATGAGTTGACAAGGTGCTTATTGTCAGTTAAACTGTTTTTGTTTGCAATGGTGGACCTCGTCACAGGAGAGCATGGGTGCTCTCGAGTGGATCACCGCTCAACAAAGTGTTTGATACTTTGAGGGATCCTGTGGATGTGTGGAGTTGGGTGCTACTAATCATTATAAAAGAGAGTTGTAATAGCAGGTTGTGTGCATTGTAGTGACTGATGCTTAAACAGTCTTATTTTGGTAACCCATCTAAGCGCATCTGGTAAATATCTCCCATTGGAAGTTAGAGCTCTTCTGTAGGCACTTCATAATACAGCCAATATTCTCTCTTGAAGCATCTATGTAAGCATATTTGCATTTTACTTGCCCTTATGGTATACCAAACATCCTAGTGCCATGTTGAACCATCACTTGCTGTCTTTTAAAGAAGAGCTGCTCTGCCACATTTTCCTTATATGCCCCTGGAAGGGATTAATATAGTCATATTAGCTTAGGTACACATACTTGAGTTCACAAAAATGGAACTTGACTAATTATAAGCTGCAGAAATTCTTCAGAGGTAAGAAGGCTTTGGAATTGGCACGTTCAGAGATTCGGAAGAACTTTTGCTCTACTTTCGGGGAGCATTGTGAGAGGATAGACTGGTATGCATTATATAACCCTAAAGATACATCGTATCCTTTTCATCGTTAAGCTATCTGATTACCTTGCTACTGAAACAGGAACAGCTTTGGCACTAATTCTGACTTTCTTCGTCAGTTATTGTTTTTCTTCAATGCAAATGAAGACAATGATATTGCTATACTTTGTCAAGTCTGCAATTTTCTGCTGCAATATGCTAAACGTGGTGGTAAGCATCATAATATTGTTTACTAATGTTTGTTTTTTGCTACTGTGTAGATATCCTATTTCTTAGAGCTTAGATTGCCCTGTGCCAAAATTAAAAGTTTTGAGTTGCATCTTGTTTATACTGTAACCTAACAAACTTTAAGTAGACCAATTACTTTTAGAGTAACATTCAAACCAGGCAAGGAAAGTAGAATTAAAACATTTCCTTTTCTCGAACGTGTGCTTTTGTGCTAACTCCGATTTACTTAATTCTACTCTTTACAAATCATGAGAAATGTTGAATGGGTAGAAGAGGCTACATCTAAATTGATGTACGTTATGGATTACAATGAATTTGAATTTGGAAGAGCTAATTTGTATAGATATATACACTGAATGACAACTAGATAATATGGTATCAATTTGCTGCAAGTTGCTCTGGGTTAATTTCAAGTAGCATTTTAAAACTAGTTTCTCTAAACTTTGGTATTTGATTATTTTATTTCAATTTTGAACTCTGGGCACTAGAGCTTTATAGTTAGTATAGTTTTTATTGCCGCTTGCATTTAACTTGTGCACAATCTTCTCATCATGATATTGTGTATTCATTTTCCCTGTTTCTGTAGCGCTGGCTGGCAGTAATGGTGTTTCTCCATTTTTTTCAGGAGATATTGTAACTCTCTTTGCTGGTGTAAATGACTCCTCACTGCAACCTCTCGTTGCTCACAGAGTAAAAAAACTAGCACTTATCTGTGTGCAAGCAGTTTATCAAAAGAGGCAAGTTCAATATGCAAAGCTGATTTTTGGGATGTTCTTCTTTAGGTTTTTCTTATTTGCGACCACATGTTTAAAAGTATATTCTTTTGTCTTTGACGGACTCTCCCCCACTGTACATGTGCAAACTTGTCTGCAGCAAGAATTAGCATCATCACATGTGACTTGGTTTTTTGTTTTGGCAGGAATGATTGGAGTAGCCAACTTTTGACAATACCTAGAAGCACATCAGTGCCTTCTGTCTCATTACTAGAAACTGTAGCTTGCTTGATAAATCCTAAACTTCCATGGAACTGCAAAGTAGTTGGGTATCTTCAGCGGAGAAAGATAAATTGCTTATTCCGGGGCATTATTATATCTGTACCGGTGAGTTCTGCCTCTGTTACTGTGCTACGGTCTTCTATTTGTTATCACTTATCAACTATTGTTAGGATTTTAAACAAGTGATAATTGCACTTACTCAAGGATGAAAGTTTGGTGTTCTGTTCTGTAACACCTTAGGCATGTGACTCCTGTGTTAATTGTGAGAAACCAATCAAACCATGCGTAACAACCAGGTTTACCTTTTTAGGCAAACCTCCTTCTCCCATTCATTTGTCTAGTAGATTTGAGGAATAAAACATTATTTGTCTGGTGCTTCATACATGGAGTTGGCTGTAACCACAATGATTCGCTCCATGATTTTTTTTTTCTGATGGATATGATCCTGATTCAGGAAAAGGACAGAAATTTTGTGCACTTTGAAAGTGCATCTGCGCTGGAGCAAGTTCTCATGCTTGTTGCTTCACATGTTGGCCATCATCCTTGTTGTTGTCCGATAGTGGATCCAAGATGGAGTTTCTCCTCTCAGCTTCTGTCCATCCCTTTTCTATGGCATCGTTTGCCGCAACTCAAGAAGGTCAGCATTTCCCTTAGTTTCTTGTTCGGTCACCCCTTTTGGAACATTTCCTATGACTGACAAACATTGAAATCACAGTACATTTTGCTCAGTATAATCTAACCCATATGATATTCTTTGTTGTGGAGTCTAAAGTCATACTAGTATAATATTAATCTCTAATATGAGCGATATATATGTAAGAAATTTTAGTTTCTTTGAGGAATTAAATGCCTTGACCAATTATTTTAATGGTAATATATCTCACATGCTTGCTTTTTATACTTCAGGTTTTCTCAGTTAATGGACTCAGCAAATATTATATCCATCAAATAGCCTGCTTTTTGCCCAGTCTTGCTGATGTTCTTCCAAATGATATATCAACTAATCATCCAGGATATGCGTGTGTCCTTGCAAATGTTCTTGAAGCTGCAACCTGGATTTTGTCCGATGCAAAGTTAGCTTCTGACACGGTAGGTGTTCTTCTACCTTTTGGGTTTCTACTGCATTTTGTTTAAGATGAAAATGCACAAAAAAAAAAGCTTTTTGTTGGGAAAATGAGCATTCAGGTTCCCCAAACTTAGGTTTTAAGTCCTCATTCTTTCCGATAAGTATTTTTAGGACCATCCCTATGCTAATTTAATATCCTTGAGTGATTGCCTATGTCAAATAGCAGGTTGTTTATTACTGCTGCATTTGTTCCAGCACTTATGATCATATTATGCTACATGCAAACTGTAGATGTTTATTCTGTTCTTTTCTTTTGTAAGAAGATTATACCCTGAGTTCAACACTTGCTTCCACTTTTGCTCATTTAGAGTATTGGATACTTCATTAGCCTCTTTGCACTCTCTTTAGCATTCTACATTCTTGATGCATTGTCATGATCTTTTAAAACATTATTCATTTTCTTCCGGATTCGGTCAAATTTCATGGGTATGGTAAACTTGCCTTTATTTGATATTGTTGACGTTACCAATTGCTTCTAGTGGATTGTTTTATTCAGTTGACGAGAAACACTCCCTTATGGATATGAGGAAGAGTGCTTCTAAAATCTTTTCACAACATAGGGACTTTTAGCTTAAGATTGATTACTCTAGTGGCAACAAAAATTATACAGGAAACTCTGGGATTCAATTCAGTAAAAAATTCGGTAAATTTCGGTCACATTTCGGATAGAATTTGGTGAATTTCTGAGTTTTGAAGCACTGAATTCGTTTCGGTCCCTTCCGAGATGGGCAAATTTCAGTTAAATTCGGATCATCTCGGTCGAATCCCAGAACCCTAATCTTGATGCTTTTAATTTCCTTTGTTGACATGAGTTATACTGTCTTTAGCAGGGTCTATCTATTTCTCCCTCCTTAGTTTTTCCTAATAAAAATGCTTTTCTTTCTTGTGATGGAATACACATGGGTGCTGTTTTGTTGTCCACATCTGTAATATTTTGGCTTATAAATATTTCTGTGTATACTCTTTCCAAACCAGGCGTCTGACATCATTGCTGTCTCTACATCTTTGTTGGACACATTGCCGGCAGTCACATCGCCTACTGAAAGTAAGTTACATCCCATCAAATTGTAAGAGTCTGTGATCTGCTGGTGTCATGGTTTAGTAGCCTGTGTTTATGTAGCGTTATTTTGTTACCATTGTTTTGTTGGAGGTTTGGGGAAAAACCTGCAAATGCAGTTCATTTTACATGAAGCATAGGTTTCGTGATGAACATTTTTATGGATATGTATCTGTGGATTGGTCATATTACTGGACGAATTTACATAGGAATTCATGATTAGGACAGCTGTAGCTTGAACTTAATAATTTTGCAAAGGAAGAAGTGAGAGAGTACTTATCCCACATGACCACAGCTTTGCCTCAGGCCTGATCGTCATGGATCTGATCTTAGAAGAAAAGAATTCAGTTTAGCTATTCAACCATCTGAGGGGAAATTCAAGTTGATGACTATTCAAATTTACTTGGGGCTTAATTAAACAGGCCCTAACTCCTTTTCATCCATGTATAACATGCACTGTTACTTTTAAAAAATCATCCGTATTAAATCAATTACTATACTAGGACTAGGTCCCCTGGGGGACATGGTTATTCCAAAATGATAAGATTGATAGGTCAAGCTGTGTCAACAAACTCTAATACTGAGTTTTCTTAAAATATGCACAGGGGTAGATGACGATGATGAGATGCCTATGGATGTCGATGTTAAAAATGGACTTGATGTTGATTTGGAAAGACAGATAACTACAGCAATTGATTCAAAGCTACTTCAACATTTGGTATGAATCCTAAACTAGAATGGACGTTCTTGCCTTTAATCACCATTGGTTTCTGTATTCTTTTATTCTCTTTGACCATATTTTGTATAATGCATAGGTGAATGCACTCTTCAGAGGTACATTAAGCACAGACCATTCTGATCTTTCTGGACCATCAGACGCTGAAGTGGATGCTGTAGGATCTATTTGTGCCTTTCTTCATGTCGCGTTCAACACATTCCCTCTAGAGCGGATTATGACTGTACTGGCCTACCGGACTGAAATTGTTCCCGCGCTATGGAATTTTATAAAACGATGCCATGAAAACCGAAGATGGCCACAATTCCTGAAGTTTGCATCTTCATTACCTGCAGATGCTCCTGGTTGGCTCCTGCCTATGTCTGTATTCTGTCCCATATACAAGTAAGGCAGTTCTTCTTCCTTATATTGAAACACTTGCTCTCCTTTTTTTCTCAACCAGCTTATATTTTCAAGCTGTCTGAATGTAGTAAAGATGCATTGTATTTCCTCAGATGGTTATGATGCTTTTCTGTTGCACCTTGTACCAGGCACATGTTGAAGATTATTGATAACGGGGAGTTCTATGAACAAGAGAAACCTCTTTCGCTTAAAGATTTGAAGTCCTTGGTTCTCATTTTAAAGCAGGTATGATAAGGCAATACTATTGCTACCATAGTGTTATCACAAGGCATTCACTTGCTATGTTGAATACAATCTCTTAAACATCATAGCTGTTGCAAACTAGCCACTGAGGTCCTCTTATGCCTTGTGTCAGTTGGTACTTACTCTTGGTCTTGGAAGCTCTGTTATTGGTATTATCTTTCTGGATGCACCTTATTTTCAAGCATGCAATCCCTGGAATAATGTTGACATGAATTCCACTTTAAAGTCCTGATGTGTACTGTTTAATTATATCAATATATGAAGGATAATAGTATTATGGTTTGCAACTGTCAAAAAGAGTGTGAATCCAATAGTTTCCACTGTGTCATTTGCTGTTCAGTAATACTGGTAACATTTGACTTGCATATTTTACATTGCTCCTATTGAGTTGGCATCAATTGAGTACTACGTAAATCTGCAGGCATTATGGCAACTTTTGTGGGTTATTCCTTCCTCTTCCACTCTGAAAGTGCCACCCAACCCTTCAGGCCTTAAAAAATTGTCTGTGGAGAATGTCAAGACCAGAGCTAGGGTTGGGTTATCAGAGCTACTCACACAGGTTAGTACTCTTGTCTGTATATCATGTTGTTCGGTTTAGGATTATTTGAACTCTCATCAGAAGGTTGTTTCTTTTGTTTCTAGTTTTTTAATCTCGAATGCGCTTATTGTAGTACTTCGAATCATACTTATGTTGAGCATTGAAAAAATGCCAGTGATACTATGGTTCCATCATCATCTCAGTTTTTTGTTTTATACTGGCCTGTCTTTCGGAATTGGAAAAAAATCTTATGAACTTGATTCTCTTTCCTGAATTTCAGCATTTCCTGGTCCAATTGATGGTCCTTCAATTACACGACTTTTGAGCGTCATCTTTTTTGTTACATTCTTGTTTATCTTCTTGATGATTCACATGAGTTCTGACTTTCTGTGAGCTGTTTCCTGGCTCCTTTATGTCTTTGCAAATTACACTGCAGATACTCCATGTGTTATTTAATTACAGATGTGGTTATTAAATATGTTAATTAAAATTACAACCTCATTTCAGTTACAAGACTGGAACAACCGACTCCCATTCACTTCTGCAAGTGATTTCTATTCTCAAGAAGCAACAAGTGAAAATTTTGTCTCTCAGGTAAGTGAGCGTCTCTGCTGTTTGATTAGTTTAAACGTCTTTCAAGTGTTCATTCTACTAAGACTGTGCATATGTTTTCCAGGCAATACTTGGCAATACTCGAGCGTCAGAGATTATAAAGCTTGCTCCTTTTTTGGCACCATTTACTAGTAGAGTGAAAATCTTCACTGTAAGCTATTGCTAATTTATCGAATAAATACTGCTGAATAAGACATGCATATCGTTTGAAAATGACCTAATTGTTGCAAATTGCTCAAAAACCATTGCTAGAAGTTTTAAAAAATCTTGGAGGAAAAACACAGCTATTGGTGCTGTTATGTTGTACACATAAAATCAGGGGCGAACTTATACCACTTGTGAGAAAACAGGAAAGACAGTTTCAGCTGGAATGGCACAAATGACCAAAGCACTGTTCACACGGATTGCAGACAATTTTTTTCTTTACCATTTCTGCAAATATGATTGATTTGCTCTTGAAATTTAACATGAATCTGAACATAGGACTCACAACCTATAGGCTAAGGACGTGCATCGTTTTTTTATTCTTTTTTGGAAGCAAGCTATGGTTGTTGAGCAATTTGTAATAATTAGGCTGTTTCCAGCTGATATGCTCCAGAATAAGACTGGTACATCTTTTAGGATAATGTTTCAAAATATTGGTTCTTGCTATGTGCAGTCCCAATTGGGGAGTTCTAGACAATCAGGGTCACATTCTGCATTGACAAGACATAGGTTCAAAATAAGAAGAAATCGTCTTCTGGAAGATGCTTTCGATCAGCTAAGTTTGCTTTCTGAAGAAGATCTCAAAGGACCGGTATGATGATACTAAAACTCATGGTTTAAATACATGACACATGTTCTATTAAAGTACTAATATCATATGAAATGGTTACTGTTTCTCAATTGTACTTCAACCTTCTTGATGCATGTAGATTCGAGTGTCATTTATTAATGAGCATGGTGAGGAAGAGGCTGGAATTGATGGTGGTGGAATTTTTAAAGATTTCATGGAAAATATCACTCGAGCTGCTTTTGATGTACAGTACGGTCTCTTCAAGGTATCCGCTCTTTTAGTTGACTTTGTTCATCCAGTGTTACGGAATCATTGCTACAATAACAGCCATTATTTTGATCTGTGCTGAAATCTGTTGCGTGTTACAGTATTATAAGTTAACGGATTCCTGGTTCACGAATATATTTGTTTTTTTATGTAACAAACACAATTGCTCTGATTGGATAGCTATCATACACTCCCTCCGTCCTAAATTACAATTCCTTTTGGCTTTTCTGGATACCTAGTATTCACTAGGTATCTACACATAGCGTATATGTAAATGCATAGCAAAAACTATGAACCTAGAAAAACAAAAACTAATTATGGTTTGGGTGGAGGGAGTGCATGTAGTATTGGTTTACAGTCTGAGCAAGACCTCACAAGCTTCTCTTGTAATATTTGATTTTCCTTTCGTAGGAGACAGCTGATCATCTTCTGTACCCAAACCCTGCATCAGGATTGGTTCATGAACTACACCTGCAATATTTCCATTTTCTTGGAAGTCTCCTTGGGAAGGTATTTTGATAGTGTCCCTCTTTTCCGATTGCTAAGCTGGTAATAGACCTATAGCTCCTAGATTCTTTCAGAATCTGGAGCTTGTGGGCTAAAATAAAGCCACAACTGTGGTTTCTTATTGTCAATTGCACATCCCTAATTATCTGTCAAATTTTTATTACTATTTCTTTGGAACCGTTAGTTTGTTGAATCCTTTTGCAACTTCATCATTCACCTAATTAATATCGCCCCCTGCTTATGTGCATCAATTCGCTTTTAGGCGTCTGGTTCTTTGGGCTTGTCTTTTTAGTGCACTCCCTCTGTTATGCATCTTCTTTAATTAGTTCTCATGATTTGGTGGAGCTCTGAAAGTTCTCATGATTTGGGCTATGATCTATATCTGACTAATGTTTTTCCAGGCAATGTATGAGGGCATACTTGTTGACTTGCCATTTGCAACGTTCTTCTTGAGCAAGTTGAAACAAAAGTACTCGTTCTTTCCTGGTTGTGCGTCATATGTTGTTATTCTGTTTGTGTTATACGTTTTTTGTTGATGTCAGTTTGTGTATCTGATCTTCTACTCACCTATCAGGTACAATTTTTTAAATGATCTTCCTTCATTGGATCCAGAATTATATCGCCATCTTCTGTTTCTAAAGGTTTGTACCTATTTTCATTAATTGGTAAAGCAGAAAACTATTCCTGTGGGTTGGGAAGATCAATCTTTTCTAGATGCACAATCAGGGTGTGGTTACATGGCACAAATCATGAGCTATCTAGCTTTTAGTAGCTGCTATTTGCAACTTTCTTCTTAAGGCATTACAAATTTCTAGTTACCAAATAATTTTAAAAACTAAATCATTGGTTACGGGGCACAAATCATGAGCTATCTAGCTTTTACTAGCTGCTATTGCAACTTTCTTCTTAAGGCATTACAATTTCTAGTTACCAAATAATTTTAAAAACTAAATCGTAAAACGAAAAGTTTCAGCTTGAGATACTGTCATCCCAATACATGGTAAGTTGTTGGGTTATTGTGTTTTCATAGATTTATGGATAAGGGGACAAATACATTTACGTAGTTTCGTTCAAAATCAAATGTTCAAGTTTGTTGCCCCCTTCTGATCTGTCTTTTTTCCCATGCTCAGCATTACAACGGTGATATTTCAGAATTGGAACTGTATTTTGTTATTGTAAATAACGAATATGGTGAGCAGTGTGAAGAAGAACTCCTCCCAGGTGGGAGAGACATGCGTGTTACTAATGATAATGTTATTACTTTTATCCATCTTGTCGCCAATCATCGGTTAAACTACCAGGTAAAAAGATTGCTGTGATGTCATTTGCTTGCATGGGGATTCTTTGCTAAATAATTTGCTTTGATTTCAATAATAGATCCGTGCACAAAGTACACATTTCTTGCGAGGTTTCCAGCAGCTTATACCTAAAGACTGGATTGATATGTTCAATGAACATGAAATTCAGGTATGTCAACAGTAACCTTACCACTACATGGCTTAATTCTCTGGTGATATCGAGTGGAATTTACTAAGTATATCTTCTTTTTTTTGGGTGGTGGTGGTGGAGTTAAATAGTGCTAATGTAGTTGCTGAATTGTTTTGGCTTGATTTTCCATTTTTTCATGTTTTCCAGAGAAAATCATAATTTGTTCTGGCAGCATCATACCATATTCCTACCTTGTTTCCTTCTTTATGTTACTGTCTCATGCAGGTTCTCATTTCTGGTTCTTTAGAAAGCCTCGATATTGATGACTTGCGGTCAAACACCAACTATTCTGCAGGATATCATCCGGTATGGCTTTCTTATGTAACAAGGGCCATCTTTTTATTACTCAAATGTAGCGTAGCAACCCTATTGAAATATGTGACATGTGAATCTGCATAATTTATCTAATGCTATATCAATAAGCTCAGTCATATGGTTTCCCCATATTTACTTTGGAATGAGTGTGAATAGTAACAGTGCAAAGATTTGGCCACTAATATAAGCTCCAGTCCCTGGAGAACTACACAGTTCTTCAGATGTAAAAGGAAGAATATTCTCGTTTTCTAAACCTAGCTATTTTATTAGCAAATTCTAGTCAGGTATCTTTCCAAATAATAAAGCTTGTAAAAAAGGGAAGTTTTGGCCATCTATATAACCTGGCCAAGTTTCAGTATCATAACCACAAACAAGCGAACGAATTTCAGGCTGGGGTTAAAAGAATCCCCTCGCCTGTCCCACCCCATAGCACCGTCATTGGTCGTCTCACACAGGCTATAATGCCGTAGGTCGGAACTTTTTAATTAACCACAAACAAAGCCCAGTTTTAGCTTCTAACTAGCTGACAGCATGTGTTAATGGCAAATTTAGTGAAGTGATTGGGTTGATTGGAGAAAAAAAAGAGGTAATGTGTGGAAGGAGCGGCTGCCCTAGCCCCTAGGGCTAGCTGGCCCTAGGAGGCGGCAATGGGCTGCTGCTGGTGGGTGATGGCATGGTAGGACGTATCCCTTAGATTCTTTCATGCCTCTAATAGTTACAAGGTCCATTTATATTTATATAGGGAGCAGGATCCAATGACTTGATGACCCCTTATGGCAATTCCAACCCAATACACTATGAGGTAGTTTCTATACTTGCCATGTCATATAGAAACTACCATAGAAACTCCATTGCTAGTTTCTTCAGAATTAATTATCATCCAATCTCCTCTCTTCCCTCTCCCTATCACCCTTCTTCCTTCCTTGGTTCTCGTGTAGACATGGTTTCTTGCATGAGAAACCATTTCCTTATTAATTCTCTTGCCACGTCAGCAAATTGCATATATGGCATGCTATTCAGTGCTACGGTAACCATCAGTGGGCTGGGACTGCCCTTAGCAGCCAATTAGAAGACTCTGGACTACCTAATCTTATTCTACCAATTTTAATGGGCAAGTAACCACTCTCTAGGAGGGTGGGCCTGCAATAGTACCCATGGGTATTGTTAACATGTGGCCAGTACTGTGGGACTTAACTGGGCCGCCTGTTGGGTCAGAGTGATAACTTTGTCCTGCTAGTGGGAGGGAGATGAATACGTTGATGGAGCTTTTTTCATATATATACCTTTCTTTGACGTTCCTATTTGAAGATGAGATTATTTTTGTTAATTCTTTTCTAACATTCTTTTCAGGACCATGAGATTATTGAGATGTTTTGGGAGGTCTTGAAGAGCTTCAGTTCAGACAATCAGAAAAAATTTCTCAAGTTGGTGCCTGTTTACTTGGCTTAATTTTTCTCCCTGTGATGGTTATTGTTTTCCTCTTTTTTGGGAAATTATCCTTTCTAAACTTAGTTAATGGGAACATAGGTATCAGAATATGAAGATGTCAATGATTGTTCTAGTTCTGGTCTATGCATACTCTTATGTTGAAGTTGGTTTTTGCATTAGCGCCTGTTGGTTTCCCTCGTGCCTCTGTTTTCTATAGACATGTCTTTGAAATCGAGCATGCAAGGTAGCACGTCACTATGAATTGCATGTCATGATCTGTTGAATGTTGACTAGTGGAAGTATGAAATTTTTATTTAAAATCAGTGCCTTTAGAATTTGTATATTGATGCCAATAACTGAACAGGTTTGTGACCGGCTGTTCTCGTGGCCCACTCCTTGGATTCCAGTACCTCGAACCAAAATTTTGCATCCATAGGTTGGCTACATCTACCTGCTTATGTTCCATCCTTTCAGATGGGAATTGCGGAATGCTCTACTAACTTCTTTTCTTTTCTTCCCATGAATGCAGAGCTGGTGTCCCAGGCATGGAGGAACATGCTGACCGCTTACCTACATCGGCTACTTGCATGAACCTTCTGAAGCTCCCTCCCTATAAAACGTTAGTAATTTACATTAATTATAGTAGTACATCTTGGCGACCCATGAGTTGTGCATTCCATTTGATGATCGATCCATTCCAACGTGACTGATGGTTGCTTTGGTTCTTGAACAGCAAGGAGCAGTTGCAAACCAAGCTGTTGTACGCGATAAATTCAGAAGCTGGTTTTGATCTAAGCTGATTGCAATCTGGATGCAGTATTGTGCAGTGTAGATATTTGCAAGAGAACAGCTTCAAGGCACCCAGGGTGAAGCATCGGCTCCGCTGGAAGCCCCATAAAGTTAAAAAAAACAGTTTTTTCTCATAGTGGGGGATATCTGGAGGGAGGTTGCAAGAGCTGGCTGCTAACTAGGCTCCAAGCCTCCCAACACAAAATAGGCAGATGCTGTTTAATCAGCCATGGACATGTACATATGTATTTATACAGAAGATGCTCCCATCCATGCTGGTTTGTAACTAGTGGCAGCGGTTCGGTACAAAATGCTCCAGCCGTTATGTGCAGGGATAAAGTATGCCTGCCGGTTCGTAAAGTGTAACCGGCAGGGATTCTTATTTTCTAGCAACAGAACGGCATCACCTGTAGGTCGTGCCAGGCTGCTAGCCCCCTTCTCCATGCTGAGTACCCTGCATGGGATTTATTGTTCTGAAGGAACATGAATGGAGAATGAATTTGCGCAAATTACCGAGAGGACGCCTATCAGTTACAACGCAGGTCATAATCATATGCGTGCGAATAACCTTGTGGTATAATAAATGTCTAATAAAATGTAGTAGTTTTCAGCCAGTTAGATTATATTTGCTATCTGTTCTCGGTTGGAACCGTTTTGGTTCGTCGTTTTTCAGATTCGTGAGGTAATGTTGTCCTGTTCTTGCGAAGTTAAATCACCCTGAACTGAGGGTAGCTTAAGGATTTGTTGACACATTGTATGAAATGGTTTAACAAATTTACTTGAGCAATGGTTCATCAGTCCTAGCAATAATTTGACTCGAGTGGGAAGGTTTTCATTCTGGATGAGTTAGTACAAGCATCACCATCAAACTTGGACTACTCCATATGTGAATCAAATGGTACAAATAATAAAACACCCTAAATGATTAGGTTCTTGTAGATTCACTTCATATTAAAGTTAGGAATAAGTCTATATTACCCGCCTCATGTCTTTACGAGTCTAGAACACAACCCCAAACTACAATCCTGTCTAACGGACCCCCTCAAACTGTGCAAACTAGGCATGCGACCCTCTCAAGCTCGCTCCAGGCGGTTTCGGCCGCGCTGGTGTCCACGTAGGCTCTCAGTCGATCCGTGTATACATCGTCTATGCACGTATACGACATCGGGGCAGAGGAGCTCGATGTTGTCCTTGATTTGGTCGATGACCTCGTAGCCGCGGATGGTGTTGACGTTGGGGCCGGCATCCTTCTCTCCGACGAAGTTGTCCACGTTATCCAGAAGAATCGACCCATCGCAGCCCTGATGACGAGAGTAAAATTTTGTTAGCCCTCCGTTAATTTCTGATTCAGGGTTAACATCAACGTACTTGGACGAAGCAGTTGTGGAAGAAGAGCCTGATGAGGGAGGCGCCCATCGGGCGCTCGGCGAGGAGGAGCCTAGCGTCGAGCAGGTCGCCCGCGTAGAACAACGGCGAGAGCTGCCCATGCGCCGCCGAGGCGAGCAGGAGCAAAGCGAGGAAGCAATGCCATGTCCGGAACGATACGACCGCCATGGCAGAATCTCACTTCCCCCCTCATGCCTAGAGAGAGAGAGCGAACAGAAAGAGAGAAAGGAGAGGGCGAGAGAAGTAAAAAACGAAGCTGACGCGGATCGACCAAGGTCATACGTGGACACCAGCACGGCGGAAACCGGCCTGGAGCGAGCTTGAAGGGGTCTCCTGCCTGGTTTGCATAGTTCGAGGGGGTCCTTTAGACAGTGTTGTACTTTGAGGTTGTGTTTTAGACTCATAGAAGACATGAGGGGGGGGTACTTATTCCTTAAAGTTATGTCTTCAAGATCCATTGCTATCGTGAATGACATGTATTTGCGACTATAAAATGTTTGTATGTGGGATATAGGCTAATCATACTTCCATATTTTTTGTTTTGCCATCAATCCTGTACAATAATAAGTTTTCCCACTAGCCATTCTCTTACTTCAAGAGGTTTCCATACGAACCATGCCTGCGCCCAAACTCACCAGTGGGTTTATACCGCCACATATTTAAACCAGATTTATTCTAATACCTTTTTGTGCAAGAAATATATCATTCTTGGTAGAGGTTTTGTAGAGGTTTCATGCACATTAGGGTGACACATAACACACATGATAACATGACACGTGAATAATGAAGACGGAGAAGGAAGAATTTTCATCCGAATGAAACTATGTACATTGTTTCAAGACTATGAAATCTATTGAAAATGTCATTAGGAGCTATAAACCTTCATTTTTTCTTGTCCAATGTTTCGCAATTAAATGATCTGTCTAGTCTATGAAACAAAAATAAAACTATGCATTGGAAAGTCAATGTTTCGTCCATCAATTCAAACCTAGTTTTACACGAAATAAAATATAATGTCAAGATGACGTAACCCCGTTGAAAAGGGTGAAATGATACTCTCACTAGAAATGACCCAATACTATATTGTATTTTGAATGCTCCAATATGTTTCCTTATCAATGTTAATTTAAATTTTGCAAGAGAGAGAGAGAGAAATAGTTTAACTCTGGTTTGGCTCCTCGTTGAAGGCAAAACACTAATGTAAAAGCTTGAAAAACAATCCAGTTTACGCCTTTTTCCAATTTTGACCATTCTCAGCTGAGTTCATCTCTTGCCGCTTAGATCTGTGGAGAGGGGACGTCTTCCCAGTTCCCAGCCCCAGACAGGGCGAGACTGCCCGAGCCCGAGACAGCATCCTCCAAACCTCGCGCGTTCGTGACTCGCAGGGGACAGGGGAGTGCGGAGCGAGAGCGCGAGGCGGTGACCGCGGAAGGGGAGCTCCAAGCACCCATGGATCAGCGCCAGGTGGTAACCCCACCCCCATTCTGCTCCCCTTGTTTTCGCCGTCTCCATCCGCTTGCGGATTTTGGGTCCGAGCAATCTCCTGCGTTCCCGTCGTTCCTCGGATTTGCTCCCGCCTAGGAACTTTGCCCCGGATCTGGTGTTGGTCTTTGGATTACGGTTCGCCACTTCTGGTTCGGATTCGGATCCATTTAGAGGTTTTCTTCTTGGGAAGGTGTGCGAATCTCAATTAGGTCATGCAAGGGGATTGGTGTGGCATGGGATCTGAGCTAGGCAACAAAGATTTAGTTTCTGGGGTAGACTGATGCGGTTGTGTTCGTTTGTTGGAATGAATTGGTGTGTCGGTGCTCTTCAGCTTAAACTTCTGCCCAGTAGAGATCTGATATGTCTAAACAAATAATGAAATGAACATTGTTGCAGGTGGTCAGCGAGAATTATGCCAATCCCATTACATGCTTCTTCCATGTGCTTTTCAAGGTAAACCCGCTTGCCGTCTCATACATCTTATATTGATATGCTGAATTGTGGCATGTGTTTTAACACATGTAAATTCTTATGTTGGTTCCAAGGCGGCGTCGCTAGCCTTCTACATCCTGTTCTCGCTCTTTGTAAAGAGCTTCGTCATCATATTTGTGATCACCGTGCTCCTTGCGGCGCTTGACTTCTGGGTGGTGAAGAACGTGAGCGGCAGGATTTTGGTTGGGCTGCGGTGGTGGAATGAGATTGACGATGAGGGAAACAGTGTGTGGAAGTTTGAGTGCCTCGACGGGGAGGTCCGTGCTTGCTTTTGGCTTGTGATGTTATTCCTACCTTTTTTATGTGTGAAATTATGTAAGCTGTAACTTGAGTGTTCCTTGCAGTCTCTCGCTCGGATGAACAAGAAGGATTCGTGGCTGTTCTGGTGGACTCTTTACTTGACTGTAAGTGATGTTATCTGCTATAGAGATTTTCATGGCATAGGTCGTAGACATTTTGGTTAGATAGATTTCATGATGCCTGATATTGATTAATTAGAAATTGCTGTTTGTGGTCATTTTACGAACCAATCAGTTAAGACCTAATAATTACTTAATTAGTTAAGGGAAAGCCTATGATACTTACTTTTTCAGCTATATTTGCTTGGTTATTTTAGCTGCGTGTGTCCATTTCCCAATCAGTGATGTTTAAGATAGTCCTAATTTCAGATTTAATTTTACAAAGGTTAACAAAAACACCTAACCATTGGGAACTGGAATAAGTCTTGCTAAGTGCAACATTTTGTGTTTGATGATCGATTGGTCATGTATGTGGAGGCTGTATTGTTCTCTGCTTCTTATCGCTTTATTCTTTCTCACGTTTTTCATGTGCTAAAAACTTAACTTGGTAAGTGCCGCATCCTGCATGAATAAGAAGTTGCACTTATAGTGGATTCAGTCTCTGCTTGTCGTGCACATACTTAGGACCTATAACAAAATTGATCCTCCTCCATACAGCTTTTCCACTAGCAATCCTCTTTTGAATGTTCCTTCTCCCCATGCTACCAATATGCCGTGATATGCACTTAGGTTCTGTGATAATATCCTAATCTCAACAAATCTGGCTGATTATTTTGTTCCCGGAGAAGATGGAAGTCTTAAGCTTTAACACTATAGATGATAGCAGAGAACGGTATCACACCATGCTTGAGTGTCATCCTTTAAAAAAATATTATCTTTTCTATGTTTACTAACTACAACAATATGTATCAGATTATATATAAGCAAACCTCTCCATGTTTCAGGCTGCTGCATGGATTGTCCTTGGTATATTTTCACTCATCAGACTTGAGGCTGACTACCTTCTTGTTGTTGGAGTTTGCTTGAGTCTAAGCATTGCAAACATTGTTGGCTTCACTAAGTGTAACAAAGGTATCTCTTAATTTAGAAGATCACTTTGTAGTGAAGATTTCTTGGTTGAATCAATTTGCTCTGAACTGATTGAACTCTCAGAAACTGATGATCGATTCAAATGGGCAGTGTGTCAGTAGTCTGAAGATAATGATTTTCAATTTACACGATTTCACTTTGTTTGATAATGTGCAAGACAGTCAGCTTCTTCCTTTGTTGCCTTAGACATTTGGCATGTCACAGTAACAAAATGTAATCGGCTATTTTGCTTGTTCTAGATCATCTTGTTGACCTTCACTATAGCTATTTTGTTTTAAACAGTATTATACTGTTACTTCTAATCAGAGATTTAGATTTTAGATCCCTCCTTTACTTTTCATGTCAATACTGGTCTCTTTTATTGTGGAACTCTTAGGTTGAAAGCCTGCCACAACTTCGTGCAGAGCATGACTTGCAGCAAGCAAAATCTAAGAGACTCCATTGCTATTATTATTGTGCAGATGCCAAGAAGAACATCCAGGCTTTTGCTCAAAATGCGCTTGCTTCCCGCGTCACATCATCGTTGCAATCAGCATTTGGAGTCATCTGAAATCCCACGTGGAGGTGCTGATATTACACACAGCAGTGTACAATTTGTCAAGAGGATAAGCTTGCATTCTGTGCTACTGCATTTTCTCTGATTGCAAGGGTGTAACTCTGCTGGCGTAGATAGCATATTGTACTGTCCCGTTTTCATATGTTTTTTTCACTCATACAACAAATAGGTCGATTTTGATGTGAGTACCAGAAAGCAACTTTGGTTAATGCTCATGGATGATTTGTCCATGAAGCTTTCATACAGTTGTCCCCTGCATTGAAGAGCGTTCTTTGCATCATTCTTTACTTATTTTGCCATGAAGACGAAAATTATTTCTGTAGTGAGCATTGTACTTGCCTGAGCCTTGTACCCAATGCAGAAGTGCTTTGCTGCTTAAACTTGTGACAAGGGTATCATGCATTTTTTTTCTCTTCAGGTAGTCAAGAGGCACCAATGAAGATAGTGATGAAAGGCATAACTACTGTATAGTTTGTACTGAAGATAGTGATGAGAGGTCAAACATGCTTCATTGCTTTTCTATTTCTTTTCGAAGTAAAAGGAAATAACAAGGCACATAATATTTCCTTTGGGAGCTATTTGTAACTATCATAAACAGTCTATACATCATGGTACAAAATCTTTATACTCTGCCCCCACAACAAAATCCAGACACCCAACTTCTGCTTGTAACTGAGCATCTCCAGTTGCTACTTTGCCTTCTGTGTACAAGGAGTCAATCGACGTCAAGAAACAGTCCAAAGCAACGTCTCCAACCACAACAGCCCTCATCTCCGGTTCTTCGCCATAACCCCATCCATACATAATGGATCCAAAACTCGCTGGTCTGCATCAAGAATCTGACGCTTTCTTGGAGCTGCCATGGATCAAGCTTGCCAGCTTCACTCTGGGCTTGGAGTACTCGCCACTCATTGAAAGCTTGGCCGCAAGCCCGCTGCCGAAATCTGTGAAGTGCACGCCGTCCCAACTGACCACCTTCGCCTCCGGTGGACATAGGTCACCGCAGCCAGGCTTCCCTGGCTTGAAGTTGTACGGAGGCCCACCATTGCCGCAGCACACCATGAATGGCCACTCGATCCCTGAAGAACAACTGGAGCATAAGCGAACTCTGGCACAATATCAACAGAATTTCTGGTTCTCAAGGGTGAGAGCTGAAGACGGTCCGCCATTGCAGGCGTTCATACCGTATTTGGTGTGGTTGGCGACGAAGTCGTACTTGATGGCGAACATGTCGGTGTACACGATGGTGGCGCCCTTGAGGTGCAACCTCATGTCGTCGCAGAGCTGGCTGAGCTTCTTGTTGTACGCCTTGGCGGCCCTGTTGACGTTGGCGAGGCAGCCATGCGCGTCGTGCTCGCCATTCCCCTGCACCACCAACGCCGGCAGGCAGCCCAGGGCACCAGTGCCGTGGATCCAGAACTTCCTCGCGCCATTGTCGTACAGGATCTGAACTTACCCCCAAGAAATGCTTCTTTGTCAGTATATGCTGACTGAAACTTGCCAAACTGAGTTTTCTGAAAGGGATGATTTGACTTACCGAAATGGCCTTTCTGACCTCGCCGACGATCTCAGTGATCTTCTTGTCCCATTGATCAGATGGTGTGTGCGCCACACCAACCATGTCATTGTGGCCAATGTCCATCATGTACAGAGCGTTCTCAAAACCCTCCTTGCTCACTGGGCCTTTCAGTCCTGAAAGCACATTCAGGTTCAGAATTGAGCATTCAGGCCTTTCATCACCATTCAGGTTCAGATTTCAGATTTGTATAATAGTGAGTATAAAATGTGATGGCCTAGAGCTTCGGCTAAAATAGCGACGAACCTCGTTCAAACATCTCAAGGGATCTGTGCCTGAAGTAGACGAACTGGTCGACTTGGACGTTCAAGGAGTAGGGGGAGACACCGTGCGACACTGTCGAGCCAGCCATGGCAAAGTTGACACCGTTGCTGTAGTCTGAACCAATTCCCTTGAGGTATGGATTCAGCTCATGGGTGCCCAGGCTCTCGCCTGAAAAGATGACCTTGAGCCATGAGTAAAATTAAGAGGCAAATAACACTTGAACTTTCAAATAACAAGGTTTGCTATGTGTAAAATCCTCTGTTACAGTGTTACTGACAAATGCTCTGGTCTGGAAAATTTACACGGGTGCTCAGATCCTATATAGCAACTAATTACTATATGTATCACTATTTATACCGGTCATTTGAAAGGACAAAAACTACAAATGTTCTTGTGAGTTGTGACCATTTAGTACTTGGATTCAACGGCTCAACACTAAACCTTGGCCCAGACATAACTATGGCAAATTGGCAATGGTCTGCTGCACTATTTTGAGCCTTCTCACAAGAACAATAGGCCCGCAGAGTGGTGCCACAGCTACATTTCAGACCATGAACAGATCGTGCATAAGTGCCCCACCATGTGCATCCCAGATCTCAACATATATGTCAATACAATGTTTGTACTTGAGAAGATCAGTTGAAGATTAGAGCTGTAAAACGGCTTCTGTTCTCCCAGTTTACACTTTACTGACTACTGAGGTCAGTAAAAATTGAGCCATTTTTCACAATTTTTTTTTTGGGCATCATTGACGGGTCAGCATGTGCACACGGATAATATAAACGTGATGCAAAGTGAGAACCTTGAACTATCACATGGTTGCATATGTCTGAAGGGATGATGGTATGGTATGCAGATTATTATTTTTAAGTAGAATAAACAAAATAATCAAATAGTCTGTGTACTACCAGTGAGCGGGTGCCTTATTTAATTTGTTTAAATAGATTAAACTTCTTTAAATTTAAACATCACAGCAAGGAAGCAATAAAAACAAGTAAAATAAGCTCGCAAAATTATCCCGGTTGCACTCTAGATAAGCAAAGTTTGACTAGGCAAATACAGCTAGCATGAATACTACTATATTAACATGTAACTGGATGATTCTCTGCACACCCTCAACTCCTAATATTTTGCAGGAGCACTGTCGTTCAGAATCACAGATGCGATAAGAAAACCATGTGATTGGTAGGTTTACAGCTTCACCTGCCATATTGCCAACGCCATGCTAGGATCACGGCGTTAAGCGCAGTGGCCCGGTGTAAACTGTTGACCCAGCAAGGCAGCAACTAGCTCGAGGACAAAAACCAAGAGTAGAAAATGTCTGAACAGGCAACCATCATCTCGTGTGCTGATTGGAGTAACCAACCCTTCTGTACTCACATTACCTTTTGGTTTGGTCAGATCTAGTCCAATCTCTTCTTATGTTTACATCGAACTATAACCTAATAACGACATTTCATTGGTGACATTAGGCGTGTTTGGTACTGGATGGGTGCGGATGCTTGGTTGGTGCCTAAACCATGACGTGTCCCGCTTGAATTTGCCAAGACACACATTTTTTTTTGCGAATAAAAAGGCATGAAAACAAACCGGTCCAACAACCCCTGCCCTTTTCCATTCTTTGCCTATTTCTCCCATCATCACCCTGTCTGCACACAGAAAGAGGCAGGAAAGCACAAGAACCAGTCTCCCCATTCCCCAATGGCCCCCATAGACCAAGTTTGTTTAGACAAGCAAGGGCAATTTTTCACTCTCAACCCTGGAACTATACATTTTTTGACAGCTCAGCAATAGCCCAGCAAGTCAAGCTTGGAATTGGGTGGGGAAAGAACCAAAGACTGAAGTGGCATTGTCAGGCACATCGCACATGAGGCTACTGCTTCAACCACCGAGTAGCGACAATTTTTAATCCCTCTTCGGCTCTTCCAAATCGGCGGCAACATGGGCTTGACCTCGTGGAACAACCTGTTAGCCACGATCTACCAACCATCTCATAACTTAAATAAATCCAATTAGCCAGCCAAAATTGAGCGTGTTTCGAGCACATGAATTTCTTGGAGAAGAGCAATTTTCGCAAGAATTTTGCAGGAAAGAGATTCAAATTCCATACTGAATCCTCGCCTTCCAAATGGGTCTTTGCAATGAGCATGCGCATTTGCAAATTGGCAACTACTACTTGACAAGGTGTCGATTTTTCTGTGCAATTAAGTCCTCAGCTTATTGGCAAATTGGGAAAGGAGGAAGCTAACTGAGCGGCGAAATGATTAATTGGGTGGAAGCGGTCGAATCAATAGAACTCACAGATGAAGTCGATGATGACGCGGCCGTCGGAGAGCCGCCCGGTGGGGCGGCGGAAGTAGGTGCGACCCTCCGGCGGCATGATATGGATGCCGCCGGCCGCCGCCACGCCGCCCGTGTCCGAGTTCGAGTCGCCGAAGTTGAACAGCACCACCGGCGGCCGCTTCGCCTCCTCCTTCCGGGCCACCGGAGGTGCTGGCGCGGCCAGGCCCGCGCCTCCAGCTCCGGCGCCGCTGCTGTTACTGTTGCTGCCGCTCCCGGTCCCGGAGGAGGAGGCGGCCACGGAGCCGAGGTTCTGGCGGACGGCGACCATGGCCGCCGGCGACATGAAGGCCAGAGACAGCACCATGACGGCCACCACCACCGCCGCCAGCACGCAGAAGTACTGCAGCGGCAGGCTGATCACCTTCCCGCCGCCGTTGGCGCCGTTGGTGGCGCCTGCCATGGCGGTCGTCTCCCTTCCAGCTCTCGCCTTCTCGATGGATTTTTGTCTCTCTAGTCTCTACTAGTCTCTCTGTCAAGATTCAACAATTGTGAAAAAGTATACGCGTTCACATATATATAGTTTGCAAGATTCCAAATTTCCTCCTCCCCTTTTTTATTGTTATTTTGAACTGGGGAGAGATGGTCACGTTTAAGGGCATAGTTGTAATTATATATTAGAGGATGGTGTAGGTAGTGATTGGAGCTTACTACTAGTTAGATGTGGCTATAAGCCTATAACATGGAGGTGATTTATGAGGTGTATTTATTCTCAAAAGAATATGTGAAGCCATAGTTAGTTAAAAACAAACTCAACAATTTAAAGCATGTTTGAATATGGAATTTATAGCAATTTCACATGAAACTCACGAATTCGAGTGAAAAAAAGCACATGTCATAAAGTCCAGCAATTGCAGAAGCCATATGATCGAACTCAAGAAAAACCAAGGATCGGAGAAATTTGCCAATTTTGATGTTTTTGAAATTTGGTTTGTGGCCCTTAGCTACATGACACCTATACTACACTAGTTTAGTCACAGATATTTTGGGTCATGGAAATTTGATATAGTTTTTGAGATCGTGAGTTAACTGTAAACAAAATTTTTGGACGAGGCCAAGGGGAGGATGGTGTTGACGAAGCCGTAGTGACGGCGGCATGTCTTGGATCCAGACTTGTTCAGAGGAGGAGACAGGGTGGCCATGTCCTCTGGTTCCAATTTTCTCCTTGCCCAGTCACACATACACATTGACCCACTTGTCATTCTCCGCGGAGAGATTGTTTCCTCATGCAGTTGCGAGTTGCAATATCCAACCGATCAAGGAGCAAGACTGCAAGAGCATCAGCAATCAAGTAGGTCGATAGAAATTTCAGGAGGAGTTCATTGAACCACTGACTACAGACACCGTACATGGCCGGCATGAACTTGAGTTCCCCACTTCATCTCTTCTTCTTCTTTTTTAATGTACAGTGACATATGAACTTGCATGTTTTCATTTTCTTGGTCCAGCTTTTCAGCGATGGTTTTGGCCATTTGTTTGTTGTTTCCAGGTAGATAACCAAGCATGATTGTTCCCTTTAGTCCCTGCTGGAACAGGAAATGCAAATATATTTTATTTTAAATAAATGGGGGAAAATAAAAATTAAAAATTAAAGAAACGAGAGACATAAATTTCCGCTGTCGGTCCATTGTGTGAAGTTGCAGTACACCAACCAAATTGAACAAGTGTATGGAATCACTATGTGCGACAGCTACAAGCATGATAGTGACTGATGTATATGAGACCAACTGTTAAGGTTGGACAGGTTTGCAAGCTTCAGACTCATGTCATCTGACCACGTCTTGCTCTGTCAATGGCTGAATGCCATGTTGCTGCATTCAGAATTCAGCCAGGTAATAAGCCCAACTTGCCCTTCTTGTCCAAACCGTAGCAACGTTTCGCGCCCATAAACTGAGGGGGGAGGGTTTCAGAGCGGCAGAGCTACGTTTCCAAACCGTAGCTCTGTAAAAATGGTTCAGGGTGGCAAATTATGTAGTGGCGTCTCAACTGGGGTGGCAGATCCTGAGATTTCGCATCGAAGGGAAATGTTGTGTACTTAAGCCCCAAATAAAGTTCACCAATAAGTCATTCCAAGAAAAAACTTCTTAAAAAATAACAAGAAAATGTTTGATGATTATGCGTTTTATCCCTTGGCACGGTTACGATTGTTCAGATCAAACCCAGAAGGCTGCTACCCACTTGGGTTCATTCTGAACATGGAGCATGTACTGAGCAAGAACCAGAGAGTTCTTTACGGCAAACGTGGGCAGACATGGCGAGGCCAGGTTCAGACTACCAAAACTGCATGCACACAGCACACCGTCACGCCTGGATGCACCTTCCTTTGGTCAGTGGTCACTACACTACCTGGTACTCCCTCCGTCCTTTTGCTTTCCCTTTTCCATGTGTCATGCTAATGACAGTTCCAAGGAAAAGCATGAAAACATGTCTTATATATTGTGTGCGTGACAAATTGAAAGAGATATGTATCAACATGTCAGATATCCATCTCTCAATTTAGCCCACAAATTGGCAAAATCATGTTAAATATTCATCTCTATTTATTGATCCAAAATTCAGAAGAAAAATTGTACATGGTACAGACACCATAGCATGCCCATGTGTTAGCCCCTAAGCTATACATACACCACAATTGTACAAAATGAGAAGAAAATGGAAGAAAAATCTTTGCCCGTAATGGCTGTAATGTGAGAACCTTAAAATAATTAAACTTTGGGGGTCAGTTTTGTTGGTGGTTTCATCTTCATCATCGTTGTGACATACCAAATGAAGGGTCAATTAAGATGCTGCATCACCATTAATCATCGGATTTTGCAGTGCTGACGAGGCTGGCCAGCTTGACCCTGGGAATGGAGTATTCACCACTGAGCACTTTAGAAGCTACCATGCCGTTTGCGGCATCTGTGAAGTGGACACCGTCCCAGCTTATGAACTTTTCACCAAGCTTACATAGGTCTTCGTCCGAAGTCATGCAGCTCTCCTTAGGGTCGTAGTTGTACGGAGGGCCTCCATGACCGCAGCATGTCATCAACGGCTTTGCAATCCCTGGGGAAAGGAGAAGAACCGTGTTAGGATGGTCATACGAGAAGGGTAAACAAGTTTGATCCGAAACAACATGGCACGATCATTTTGTTGTTTCCGGACTGACAAATTTGAGATTTTTCTTGACAGAAAGAGGAGTATGTTTTTAGCTGCAGAATGATGTAGTGGTAGGTACTCACAAAGGAACAAACACTGACATCTTAACTTACCGTATTTTGAGTGATTGGCAACAAGATCATATTTGATAGCAAACATATCAACAAAGACGATTGCCGACTTTTTCAGGGTTAAGCGCAGCTCATCCAAGGCTTCACTCAGCAAAGAATTGAACTTCTTGCAAACATTGTTGATGCTTGCGATGCATCCATGCTCATCAAGACCACTGTCGTCGTCCCTTGGCATAGCAAGCTTCTGAGGCATGCAACCCAGCGCACCCGTCCCATGTATCCAGAACTTCCTGGCCCCATTTTTATGCAACCTCTGCAATTTCACAAGGACTGGATAATCATTTTACTGAATAAAAAGTGCCTGAGAAGATTCTCAAAAGGAAATAGGGGGAGTTCAGAAAAATGCTATCCTACTTACTAACAGTGTTCTCTCTTTTTTGTTTTTTCGGATCATCAGGCGTAGAAGTAATGTACATAGGATTTGTGAGTAACCTTTACCTCGATGGCTTTCTTGATTTCAGCAATTACAGGGGGGAGATTGGCAAGCATTTCATCATAGGGCATGTGGAGAACGCCATTGATATCATTGTGCCCAATGTCCATGGTGTACAGAGCAGTTTGGAACCCCAGCTCATCAACGGGGGCACTCTCACCTGGGTGAAGATGGGCAGATTTTGATTCACCAGTTTCAGTAAGCTGTATGGTTCAGAAAAGGAAAAATGACTGATCAAAGTGGAAGCGATGAGCAAACCTCTCTCGATCAAATCGAGGCATCTCTCCTTGAAGAAGATAAACTGGTCCACCTGCACGTCCAGCGAGAACGTGGTGACCCCGGGCATGGCCGTGGACCCTGCGATGGCGAAGTTGACGCCGTTGGTGAAGTCGGAGCCCAGCGGCTTCATGAACGGGCTCAGATGGCGCGTGCCCAGGCTTTCACCTGAATCAGAACGTCAGAGTAAAAAACTTCGGTCAGAAAAAATTCTCAGCCATCCAGAAAGCCTAGGTTTGCAACGGTTTGGCAGCATCAGTTAAAGACTGGAAAGCGGGACAGCACATGCACGGGGCTTTTCCTTTTCCGACAATGGAATAACAATATCCCAATTGCACAGGGTTGCCCAACTGTATTGAACCACATTCTAAAGGCGCTTTACACCAACACTTGTGCTTAAACACGAAGCTGTCGTCCTTTTATTATCACAAAAACTAAAGATGAAGTGACCATGGAGAAACAAGAGTCCATGTACAACTGCACTAGTGTTGAGTGAGATGCACTTGTGAGCTGTGACCATGCAGTTTGTGAGAAGCATTTCGCTGGAAGAGTGACTCTTGACTGGAGTAGAGTACACTGCAAGTACTGAATATACTAGTAGCACTACTGACAAGCTGGTTTCTGGTGGTTGCAAACAACTACGCAAGTCCCTTCCTTTGGACTAATAATGGCCAAGCTATCTAATCTAAGGCCCTGTTTAGATTCGCGAAATACACTCTCTTTCAACCAAAGCAACGCATTGAACTACGTGTCCCCTCTCTACTTTTTCAATTTCCAATGCACCTCTAATCATTGAATTCAATCGAATTCCATCTATGTAAACAAGGCCTAAGCTTTGGAACCGAAAAGGAAGTGCAGGTGGGGTAAGCAGCAGGAAGGCAGGTTGCATTGAATGGGAGGTGCCCAGCCAGAAATGATTGCGCAGAAGCAAAAGATTGAAGGCGGCAGCCGTCCGAACCCAACATTGTTGACTGGACACTCAAATCAACTGCCCGTTTATGAACAATGGAGCGAAGCGAACAATTTGAATGGTATTAGGTACGGCCGTGCCCGGCATCTCTGGTTGTCGTGTTAGAGCTAGTGTGGTAAGGACTGAGGGATGGATCATGGATGTGCTTTGTGCTGTGCCCAACATTTTGACTCCACTGCCCGTCTGCCCGGCCGTTTGCTTAAAGAGGGATGCGTGTTGATCTGACGAGCCATCGACGAAACCGACCGGCCAACCCGTTCCGGATTGGAGTTAACGAAAGATGGTCATGTGTTGAATTGAATGAAGATTGGAGAAACCATTGTGTACTCCTAGTTAACTTGAAATGGAAGTACCATTGTGCCAACCTAATGTTCCTCGAGCTGGGGCCCAGTCCCAGCCAGCGTTCCACCCCAAGGGGCAAGGACAGCAATGTCGGTCTCCTGAGACAGACAGCCTGGGGCCTGCTGGTGTGGGGCGCGCGCGGAGGCCCAACAATAAGATACTCGCAAATCGGCCACGTGCAGGACGAGAGAAAAGAAACCATCAGCAGTGACGGTGACGGCTAAGCAAAGCAGACTGCCAACCAACGAGTCTCGTTCGTGTGACCACCAAGCACGAAGAGGTGGAGGAGCAGGTGAGGCGCGCGAGAGCCGGTCGCTCGCTGGGCGCCGAGGCTTGTCGCGCAACTTGCTGCGCGTGCACGCGACTCCGCCCCCGCGCCCGATTGAGAGCTTTGCCGATGGCAGCAGCCTGGCAACCGTCTCGTCGCGTCGCGGATCCTGGAAAACCCACGCTGGATCGATCTTGGCCGCGAGTGGAGTGTGGACGACGAGGCAGGCTAGTAAGCCGCCAAATGGACGCGATCGGAGAGCAGCGACGCGGCAACCAACGAGCGAGGGAGCCCCCCGGCGCGGCGGGCGCGGCAGGCCGGGGACCCCCCGCAGCAACAACAGGTGGCCGCGACGGCCAGCGTGGGTGCCGAGCGGAGGCAGGCCAGACGCCAAGGGACTGGAGGCGAGGCAGGCGCGCTGTCCGCGTCGTGCGATCCAGCGTGCTCCGTGTCCACCCGCCCGCACCCGCCGGCCGAG
>CM014272.1:70138246-70155910 GCA_004135705.1 Alloteropsis semialata | reverse complement strand
AGGATCAAAGGCAGCGCATGAACAAAAGTTCAAAGATAAAGACTCAATAAGCGAAGCATGAGGTTTAAAGCCTGTACCTTCTTTCTCGGACTGGAGAACAGTCACCTGGGCCCCCAGTCTGATCACAGACGCTTCAGCAGCAGAGGCACGAGCGTCTAGCGAACGCCATTGCTCCGAAAGCGCGCTCATGATCGGGTCCAGGGGCATCGGGATGGGTCTCATAATCTCCGCAGTCCTCTCTGAGCTGTCAGGTTGTGCTCTTGGGTCTGGCTCGGAAGTTTTCTCTCTGGCAGATGGCCTGACAGGAGGAGAAGCTGTGGGATCGGGGTGCCTGAATTCCCGAACAATCAAATACAGTGAAAACAATATCTACAAAGAATGTTCATACATAATTCAAAGATTGTCAAAGTTCTTACTCGGCCGCCGGGAGGATAACCTTAAACCTCTTGGCACCAGGAGTAGGCTTTGGTAATGGTCTGGTCGAACGAATTTCCTGTCGAGAAATCTCCCGATCATGTTTAGCTTTGGTTATTCGATCAAAGGCTGCGAATAAACGCCCGAATACGATCATGCTTGGTACCTGGGCGACAGGACGAGGCTGATTACGACTGGGCGGCAGATTGGCTGACCCAGGCGATCCAGAGACTTCCGAATCCGGAACTATCCCCTCCACACTGCGAGAGCGTTTCCGAGTTCGGGGGATAGTCGCCTGGGGGCTGCTCGGGACCTCCTTTTCCAAACCAGGTGATAGTTCGGGTGGTTCGTTGATCGGGGCCCTGGTACCCTGATCAACAGGCTGCTCTCCTTCCTCTTCAACATTGATGGCCCCGCTCTGAGGGGGGGCATCAACGATAGCTGGAGTCTGGTCGGGAATAAAGAGGTGTATCATATCACTATTAAAATAAAAAAAAGCTTTTTCTGAGTAACAGTTTACCTCTGGAGGAGGGTTCTCAGCGCTGAAGGGCTCCGGGACGTTTTCCCAGTCCGGGAGGCCAGCCCCGAACATCTTGTTCAAGCGTTCGGACACTTCTGACTCTGGGACAACTGCTAGTTAAGAGTCATGAATTCAAATGACCGAACTAACTCGGAAAAACAACTGAACAGAAAAATAAATGCTCACCGTCAGGTTTCATCCTGTTCGGATCATTGACGCCCGTGAATGTCCAGGCGTAGCGGTCGTGAGTCATGAGTGGAATAAATCTCCATCTAATGAAGATTTCCGCTACGTGAACCGCCGTCAAACCAGCGTTGCGGAGCTTCAAAATCCGGTCAATGTGCTTTTTCATGTCAGGGGTGAGTCTTGGCACGGCTTTGACCTCGTCCTTGAGATTTGGCATCAAGTACTTCCCTTTTGCCAGTGAGGCTTGGGGAAGGGTGATGTAAAACCAGTGACGTTCGTATCCTTTCCAGCAATCTTTGACTGGAAAGGGGATGTATATCTCCCGATTTCTCAAGGAGAAACTGATGGACCCGAGCATCATTTGATTCTTATAGTATGAAGGGCTATAAAAATACCTCCACAGCAGCAGTGAGGGCTTAATTCCCAACCAGGCTTCGCACAAAAAGGCAAAGACGCTAAGCATTGTCAAAGCGCCGGGCTTAAGGTGCACAAGCTCTATTTGGTAATGATTCACAGACGCTGTGGAGGAACTCAGACGGAAAAACCTGCCCTTGAGCCGCGCAATCCGCAGTGACTGTTGGGTCAAAAAGATTCTTTCCTTTTTCTGCGGCATGCGTCGTTTCGAAAACTGTGCAGGTCAGATTCAATGCATTTAGAATTGTTGGCTTACAAGGGAAGCTATCAAGTTTTAAATGACCGAACACTTGGTGTGAAGCGAGGAAATTCCCCGGTCACATTTGATTAGGGTCAAATTTCCCGAACATACTAAAGATCGTCAGTTTGTTCGGGAGAAAATGTTTATTCGGGAATTTTGTTTCTGGATGAACAATTTTGTGAACAGATTGACATAGATGAAATTCCAAAGCTCAAAAGGATTCAAGTTACATCTATCAAGTGAAGTTTCTTCATTAAATCCAAAAGAGGGAACATTTCACAATGGATTGATAACTATCCTGAAAATCAAAATACTAAAGCACCCTGATCTTGGGTTGATGAATATCAACTGCTGATCAGGGTGATGGCGTAGTTTCCGGTGGATCATCATCTATCGCGTTCTCCTCTTCGGAGTCGCTGACGAGATCCACGAGCGCTCCGTCTCCGGGAATCCCGATCAGGTCGCGGTTCAGGGAGACGAAGAGGCGCCGGGCGAATTCCTCGTCGCCGCTGGTGTCCACCGGAGCAGAAGGCGAAGATGCGCCTGCATGCGACGCCTCTGGCCTCAGTCGGACTCCGCTCCCTCCTTGCTTTGGCTCGTCGTCGGAGGAGGAGAGGGAGATAGGAGATGCCGGGGCTGGGGAGGAAGACGCAGGGCGTTTCCCGGCGGCAATGCTCGACGGAGCAGCCTCGGGAGATGGCGGCGCTACCACCGGAGCCTCCTCCTCGGGTGGCTCGACCTCGACTCCCTCATCCCCGTACCAGGGGAGAGCCAGGAGCGGAGCCTGAGGAGGAGCGGTGGGTGATGTCGTCGCCGGCGGGTCCTCCGGCTTGTCGGGCGGTTGCTCGCCGGAGCTGCGAGGGGAGTCTCTGAAGAGGAGGCGAGGAAGCTTGAACTTGCGGTTGAGCTTTTTCTTTCCCATGGCGAGGGGAGGGAGAAGGCTTAGAATGGAAAGTTCAAGTACGGATCAATCCAGGAGATCTGATACTTAAAGACCCAGGGATGCAACGTTTCGCACGAGAATCGAGGAGCCGGAGCAGAGCCGTATCGCGTGCGCTGCTAGAGTTTCGGGAGACGTGCGGAGTGGGTTTTAAATGCACTGGGCAGCAGTTACATCACTCCTGGGGCGTTTCATTTTCCAAGACGGAACAGTTCTTTTATATTATTATGGCTGATATTTTTCTTTGACCTTATCATTCAGATGCAGGTTTCCACATTCAAGAGTTCGGGAACTTTTCTGGCTCTCATGATTGACGAGGTATTTGCATATCCAGAAATCACCCGAAGAGCAAAAAGACCCGAAGACTATTGAACGATCAACCTTTTCTGAACAAGATAAGCTCGGGGGCTACTGTTGAGGCTATAATACCAGGGTACCCGATCACGAGGATTACCGACTACCGACTCCAAGCTACCAAGACTCCGAACAAGACACGATGGCCTGATCGCAGAAGGGAAGCCCGAAGACAGTTCGAGTCCTACTAGGTTTAGGTCTGTTTTGTCTTGTAAGGCACGTCTCCCTGGATATAAATAGCGGGGATCTGTCCGTAGAGGGTATTCCACATCCAATCCAGGTCTATGTTTCATTGATCTGTAGCTTTAGACAACCACCCGAGGGTACTTGTTACGCATTGTAATCTGTACTCGACGAAATAATACAAGCAGCAACTGGACGTAGGGTTATTACTCGATCTCGAGGGCCCGAACCAGTATAAAAATCCCGTGTCTTTCTGTTCATCACCGTGATCAATCTTCGCACAAAGCGGGGTGACTGCCGGACAAATATCTGACGAGTACAACCTCGACAAAAATAAAACAAATATGATCACCTCAAATAAAAAAGCTCCATGACTCCATCAATCCTTGTTGAAGAAACTCCTTCGAGCGTTTCTTGATGCAAAATCATTAAGGACACTATCCAGATCAATGTCTTCCAAAATATCCTTCTCGATGGTGCACATAGCCAGACCATTCAATCTTTGCTGTAACATAGTTGACCTCAATTGCAAATTTTCTTCCCTCGGACTATCCTCAATTGCATCAGTTTCTAGATTTAGATCTTGTTCCCCTATAGCATTTTCATTGACCTCCACTTCTGCATTTAAATTATCATGATGTTCTTGTTGCCCTTGATCAGGTTCTTGTCCTTGAGTGTTGTTATCTTCAACATTACTTGAAGGTGTCAAATATTTAAGTAAAGCATCCCTTTGCGATTTAACTAATTGATCATCTTGTTTTCTTTTTTTTCTTTTTTGAGCACCCGACGATGACTTCGGCATCTAATAGATTAATATCTAAATTAATTATATAATAAACTAAGCAAATAATAGTGGCTAAAAATCTAAAATTAAAAGATTAAAAACGGATTAGGGGGTCACCGGAGCGGCGGAGAGCCGAAGCCTACGTGGGCGTGGCACTGGCGTCTGACGGGTGACGGCGGGCAGCGGGCGGCGGCGGCGGCGGCGGCCCCGCCTTCTTCTGCGTGTCGGCGTCGGCGGCGCCAGACCAGGGTCAGGGCCTTCTGGTTCTGGCAGTCGAAGACTTGAAGATCGCGTCCGTTCGGTTCGGGATCGGACTTGTTCGCGTCATGCCGTCATCGTGTGGCCTCGGGACTTGATCGTGTCATCGTGTGGCCTCGGGACTTGATGGATTTTTAAGCTGCGTACGTTTTTTCTCTAGGGAAAGCTACGTACGTATTTTTTCTGAGGGAAAGCTCGTACATGTATATGTTGTGTCTTGGATTTTGAGCCCCCTTTTCGGCTGGGCCCCCGGTGGTCGCCCCTGCTGCCCGGTGGTCAGAGCCGGGCCTGACGACCGTATCATCTACGACACTGCATCAACAAATCATCCTCTAACATATGCAAGACACAACGTCCTCTGATATATGCAAGACAAGATCGCCCTCTGACATATGCAAGACTCAATTGTCCTCTGACATATGCAAGACACTTCCAAACAACATCCTCTGACATATGCAAGACACAACGTCCTCTGACATATGCAAGACAAGATCGCCCTCTGACATATGCAAGACTCACACTATTACAGAATTCGCTATCGGTACCGGTTCGTAACCCTCATAAGTACCGGTTCTGGAACCAGTACCGCGACACCGTGACTAAAGGGGTCGGCCTTTGGTACCGGGTCCAGAACCGGTACCAAAGGGAGCCTTTGGTACCGGTTGGTAACACCAACCGGTACCAAAGGCTGTTTTGGTTTTTTTTAAATGTTTGATATTTGGGTTAGTTATATACAATTCTACGCGTCTACGTGTCTGCACGTCATATGTCGTATGTCGTACACGATCTTTCACGCAATAAGATTGAAGTCGTCGCAATTGTCAATTGATTTTGACCCGACTTTGATTGCATTTTTCTCGAACATTCACATATAAACATTTGAGATCAGCCAATACAAAAGTTAGAGCATTTAAAAGTTATTTACAATTAACGAGCAGAACTGGAAGAAGGAGCGGAAAGGGAGTCCAATTGAGCGACAGACTTGGTTTCTGCAAATAATCCAAAAATCATTTAAAGTTGCTACAAATAATCCAAAAATCTAAACAATGTCTAAAATTTTTTGCATCATCTCTACACATGCAACAACTAACTATATAGTGATTCTCTATTACAAATTCATAATAAAAATGAAGATTAAATCTAAAATCTCTTATTTCAATCCATTCCACAAAACACAAATTACTCAAAACATAGAGCATGAAATAGACTATACTAACCGTCAAAAGAGAGAGGATGAAGTTGCTAACCTTCTAGCGGACTTGGTTTGCAAAATCTCCAAAAGTTATGAAAAAAATTGGGCATGAGCTCCCCCAACCCGAGCTCAATGGAGGATGAAGAAATGAGCCATGGCTCGGGCTGGGGGAGGAAGAAGGGGATTTATACGAAGAGCCCCTTTGGTACCGGTTGGTGGCACCAACCCGTACCAAAGGGGGTCACACCGATGCTCATTGGTACCGGTTGGTGACACCAACCGGTACCAATGTGGCCATATAGGTACCGGGTGGTGCCACCACCCGGTACCAATGAGCGCGCGGAATTATTGGTGATTGGACCCGGTACCAATACAAGCATTGGTACCGGGTCCAATCCAACCGTGACTGATTAGGGTGGATGGATAGAGAGTTCTCCGGTAGTGTCAATTGTCCTCTGACATATGCAAGACACTTCCAAACAACATCCTCTGACATATGCAAGACCAAGTCGTCCTCTGACATATGCAAGATGCCCCCAATGGCAACCTCTGACAGGTGCAAGGTGCATCTTCTATGATTGCAGCTCCGTCTTTACAACAATCGCAATAATTTTGCTCCTTCGGCTATATAATGAAACCCATGAGATGGACATCTCGCATCCTCTGACAGGTGCATGGTGTCTTCTTTTATGCAGCTTCGTCTTTACAACAATTGCAAAAATTTTGCGCCTTCGGCTATGTGCGGCTACATCGACGACGACCACTACATCGACCACGACTACTGCATCGGCTACATCAACTCATCGACAACAACTCCAGTCAAAGCGTTTGTGTCATCCACGACACTCCCGTTATGACTGCAGAAGGGAATAGAGGAGAGAAGTGGAGAAGACAACATAACAGAAGTACAAGACTTCAAATTTCAGTCATAATTGTATGCTTCGCTCCCGCTATAACTGAGGGGGGATGTTAGAGTATGAGTTGTAATAGACTAGGGTTAAGATAATATAGTCTGAGTAGGACTTTTTACTATTATGTAATTAGGACTCTATGGGCCTGGACTATATAATGAAACCCAGTGCTACCATAGAGGTTAAGCTATTCCAAAGATATCCCAATAATATTTTCTACAGCTACAACCACGTTGCTCATTGTTCGCCTGAAACAATTGACAGCTAAATCTCCAGGTCTTATTCGTGGAGGTCATCTAGTAGGAAGTTACGTGAATGTTTTACTCTAGTGTCTGAGTATTATGCGCCATTTGGCTTTTGGGCAAAAATAAAGAGGTGAAAAAAATGTTATTCACGAATATTCTTTATTTATAGAAATTATAGTACTACTGCATGTTTGAAAGTTACAGTGGGTGAAACTGAAATACGTTTTCTTGCACAATGACTTTCATGATGACTTCTTGACTTCACGGAGGCGTGTTCCTCGCTCGCAATGGCTCATGAACCACCGCATTCACCGCGTCAACCAGCTTTTGCGGCTTGCTGAAGCCGTCCCCTTCAGCGTAGAACCGGCGCGCTATCTTGTACGTGTTCCAGAAGATGTCTCTGCATGGCCTAGGAATAGCGCCTCTCTCGCTGAGCACAAGCCCAAGCAGCTCCCTCTGCGAGTCCACCATGATCTCCTGAATCTCTTTCTTCGCCGCTTCGATGGACGCCGGCGACATCCCGGGGCCGTCACCAAGAGCACGCAGCAGGACGCTGTTTACGCAGCCATCGCTCATCTCCTTCTTGTACGTGCTAATATCGTTTAGGAGACGAAAACTGTTGCACATATACCTGACCAGGTTCTTGTACTCCGGATCCCTGATCATGTCCTCTGAAAGCTCTGGCCCGAGCAAGTACAGTGATGGCTCAACAATGGCGCCCAGCGCAGTACTCACCTGTGCGACTGGCATGTACTCTTCCATGGTCGGCACATGGCCGTTCCTCGTCCACTCTGCCTCGACCATGAAGGCCCTCACCAAGCTAACCCACTGCACACACAGATAGATGAATTGAGAGAGCATGCAGGCAGTGGTATAGCAGCATGACTCGATGAAATGCATGCACAGTTGCATATGAAAGCCTAAGGAATCGAGCCTTACAACTTCAGTAATGTGGCCGATGACACTGCGCTTCTGTACCTCCGCACCCTTTGCTGCGATCTGGTTGTTGGTGTCGTAAACATCCCGGAATAGGATCTCCACATTTTCAGAGCAGAACTCGATTCCCTCATGTGCATCCCACCTGAAACATCAGAAGAGACAATCAATATAATGATGCTAGCTTCTTATCTTTCCACCGCTAGAGAGTCCAATGCATCGAGGAAGAACAGAGTGTTGTTGTACTTCTCAATCAACGCGATGAACTCCTTTAGCTCTTGTATCGTTGATCCTCCGCAATCAAAGAAGTCATCAGAGATTGTGGTCAGAATACTATTTTGGATCCACGCGATGCTGGCGTCGTGTAATTCTGAAGGAAACACGGTGGAAGCCATGAACACAAAGACATCCCACGACATAACCCGTGCAAACTTGAGCCGGTCCAGTCCAACCTCCTTCACCCATCTGTTAACAACAAGTTATTATAGAACCTAAGAATTCGTCTCTTTGATGATTGAACTCTAGATGCATACCTCTCAATGCACTGAAGTGTTGCTGGTAAAGAGACTGGGAGAAATGGAACTCTTCAGTGGCTAATGCCAGAATATCTTCAGTTCCATGACATGCCCTGATTCATATTCAATGTATGTATCACTCTTGAAAACCATACCCTTTTATACTACTTGACACTAACAGTTTATTTTCATCTTAAGAGAGGAACTCACAAGTATGCAGATTTTCGCATCCGGGTGCCCTTGGTGTTGAAACATTCAATGTTCCTCTTGTGTTGTTGTGGTTCCACAGTGGCCGAATAAAATGGTGATTTAAGAGCATATTCCACCTGAAAGCATAAATGTGGTCTGTTAATTTGTTTGAACAGGAATCCAACAAAAACAATCTTTTTTATGGTCGTTACATCTTGAGGCGATATTAATCTTGACACACTATTGGAACATAATTGCTGCTTCAGTAGTTTACCCGACCATGAACCAATCTTTTCAAGAGTCCACTCGTCTTTAAAGATACGTACGAGTGAAGCTTTGTACAATTCGAGCAAAGCATTGGTATCATTCAGATGCCCTTGAACTGAATCATGGAATTTGGATTCTTCATCAATGCAAGAAAATACATCTGCGCCAAGGTTTCAGGTAGTTTAATTTTAAGTGTTACTAAATCCCAGAAATAAACTAAATATTGCTTGGATGTTCATGTCCACAAGTACCAGAGGAGATGTCATATCCGTGCATGCGCAACATGTGAAATGCCATTGCAAATGTCTGCATATTGAAACGACCCGGATTCTTATTTCTAAGAATCCGAATCCCTGTACCAAAGTGTTAGTCCCAGAATCAACAGCTAACACGTACAGAACTCATTTCAGCGGAATATCACATCCATACTTCGAATTTAAGCAATTAAACAATACATAGAAGTCTTACAATAGTGGATAACTCTGGAAGTACGTTTATTACAAGCCCCTTGGGCTAAATGCGACAAAATGAAATACTAAACGAAGCGGTAGCTAGTCTTCTGTCTTGGCGGTCATCCCCACAGGCTCTTCAGCTTGAGCACAGCAGCAACCTCAATCGTACCAACCATCAGCGTGGTTGTCATACTCACTCTCGTATCCTGCATCATCATAAGCTGTTCCCAAGGAATGGAACAGTTCCACTTCACCATCCGTAATGCAAGCTTTAAGTGGCCTAATTCTAGTATAAGAAATATCAAGAATAGGCTTAAGGTTAATCCTATGCAAGCAGCACTTCATCCCAAAACCATTCTCACAACACCTACGAGCAATCCTGGCGCACCAGGTACCCGTCACCAAGCATCTTCCACTCTTCACTCTCTAGGCGATGCGAAAGCTCCCACCCTTCGCATCTCAACTGCCCGAGGCAGGCCCTACTCTAGAGGGGAGGTAGAAATCCCTAAAACAATGGCGGAAATAACAGTTTCACACAGGAATCGTCCTTTGTCCGCGGACGGCGGCTATATATATAGATTATACTCTGCAGAGTTTGTACTCCTGGAACCACTCGGGCTGCAAAGCCGGCCGTCGCCAACTTGAGACACAACCCACAGCGCAGACCCTAGCCAGTGAACGGTACCCTCCTGCTTTTCCCGGCCTAGGATACACTGAGGACGCAACTCGGTGCCCGAGAACTGTGATGGCCTCCCCCGCGGTGGCCAGATCCCGGGGTATGAGCCTCTTTCGGGGGACAAAGGTCTCCGCCTTTTCTCCCACACACTTCCGCTAACTCCTACAGTCCGGGTACCGCACTTAACTAGGCTGGCTGGAACACCCCCCAGTAGATGTAAGTGGTGAGCACGGAAAGTCCTGAGGAAAGTCATAACCAACTCGGTTTTTGGTGCCGGGGTGAGCGTCACCGTCAAAAAGCGTATCCACCTCCAGTGGTCCGCATCGCGCACCCATTACAGGTATTGCCGCCAAACTCCTCAAGTAACACAAGATCATGTACCCGCCACAGGTACTCCGTAGGATGTGCCTAAGTACACACCCCAGCCCTCGATACGAAGATCGAGTTAATCTGCTCACCCCCGCAAAGTTCCCAAAACCCCTTACTCCTTTCCCGGGTTTTTGCCCCACACACGCCAAGAATCCTATCACAACCATCCCATAACACATGCAAGCATCGCATCAAAGTAAAGCAGGTTTATCAAGGAATACGGTAATTAAACAAGGCTATGCAATAGGACAGGATCATCATCATGCGATAAAGTAAAGCGCTAGCATACTAGTTGCAATGCCTAAATAGGATTCAAAGACGGATGGGCGTGAACCTTGCTCTTGGTAGAAGTCCTCGACAACTGGTTCTTCTGAGTAGTGGTAGAAGCCGTCTCCTCCTTGCTCTTCCTCAGCTGGTCCTAATCACGAGAAAAGAAATACATCGGACCTATATTCAAATAAACTCCAAAGAAGAAGCAAAAAGAGCCAAAAGCACTCAACTCCTGTTCTAACGCGTAGAGCATGATTTTAGGAATTTATAGAAACTGGTTTCATAATTTTCTGAGCTAGAATGAATTTATTATAAATTTTCTTAGACAAATCCTATTCCTGAAATTCCGAAAAAGAAAAAGAAAAGGCACCGACACGTGGCAGCACCAGGAAGCGACACGTGTCAGCTTCTGAGCGCGCCACGTGGCATGCTGACGTCAGCATGACGTCATCAGTGGGGTCGGCCTCTGCTGACGTCATGATGACGTCAGCGTTGACCGGTCAACGGTCAACGGTCAGCGGGGTCCACCGGTCAGCGACTGGGAGAGTTAGACAGGTGGGGTCCACGGGTCAGCGTCACAGGGAGGATGACATGTGGGACCCAGCTGTCAGGCGGTGGAAAAGGAAAAGGCCGGTCGCGGGCTGTTGCTGGGCTGATACTCTTGACGGGCCTAGATAGATCAAGGGGAGTTTCTGGACTTTTTGGTTCGGTCCGAAAGGGGAAAAGGTTTCCTGGGCCGGCTCAGTTACGGCCCAAGGCCTGGTTGCGGAGACGGTGTGGCTGACAAGGCGGGCCCGCGGGTCGGCGTCACTGGCGCCCGGGCCCGCGTGGCAGTGAGACAGGGGGGTGGTCGGGATCTGGTGCGGCTCGTGCGGCTTGGCTCACGTGTGGTCACGCGTGTGTGCGTCCCGGCGGCGTCCGTGGCGCGCCACCAGAGCGCATGCGCGGCGACGCGTTCGACGGCGGCGAGCTACAGGGCGTCAGGAACATCGTGCACGCGGCCCGGACCTCCTGTCCGTGGTGCACGCGGCCCTTGGGAGTGATCAAGGGGGTTCGGAGGAAGAGGAACACACCGGAGCAGAGCTTACGACGACGGGCGGCGGTTCACGGCGGCGGGCAGAGGAAACAGGGAGAAAAGGGGTAGGGCTCGGCTTAGGTTCCTGCGCAAGAAAGGGAGCGGCTCGACGGCCGGCCAGACATGGTACAACGGCGGCTCGAAGGCCGGGAACAGCACACAGAGCGGGGCATCGAGCTCCAAGGCGGCCATGGCGAACACGGCATGGTGGGAGAGGGCGGGGAGACTCACTGGATGGGGAGGAAGGACGTGAGGCCGAGCGTGGCGCCGGGCTTGCGGAACGGCTCGCGGTGCGTCTTGCGGATTTCGGCGGCGGCTCCTCGTCGGTCTTCCCGTCCTTGGCGTGGCGGTGGTGCGACTCGGAGTGGACGGCGTCGAGCGGCACGGCGTCCTCCTCCTCGGGCGGCTTCGGCTTCCTCACGCCCGCGCCTCCACTCCCTTCTGCTTCTCCTCCTTCTCCACGAGATCGGGTCGGGGTGAATTGGGCAGGGCTTCGCCCTTGGGATTTGGTTCGGCCGGAGAGGAAAAGGGAGGAGGGGGTTTTGTAGAGGGGAGAGGCGTGGGCGAGGGGGTTGGAGATGAGGCCGGGGCTTCTTGGCGGCCAAGGAAACGAGGGGGAGCAGGGGCACGTGGTGGGGCCGAGGCGGTTGCGGGCTCGGCGCGATTCGCGGCGGGCGGAGCGGGGCTGGCGCGCGCGGGCGGGAAAGCAGAGCGGCGGCGTCGTCCTCCGGGCGGGGAAGACGACACTGTGTGTCGTGGGTCCCGCGCGTCAGCGAGGCGAGGGGAGCGGGGCAGCGTCCGCGCGGGCGAACGGGCCGACGCGCGCGAGCTGGGCCTTGGTGGGCTGCGCGCTGAGGGAGAAGAGAGAAGGGAGAGACCGGTGCGGGTCGGGCCGTGTGTCGGGTTGGGCTGGGCCGGAAGTTTGGAGTTGGGCCGAGTTAGCTGGTTAGGCCTGTTAGAGGTTTAGGTGGTTTTAGGATTAGTATAGTTAGATTTTGAATTCGAATTTGAGCGGTTTGAGTTCAAATTCGATTTCCACTCAAACAATCACATGAAACCAAGAAAGCCAAATCACTCTAGCATAATAATTTCCCTAATGCAATGCACATGAATATTTATTAGGAAATTTTTAGAGAGAGAAGTATTATTCTTGGAGTTAACACACATGTTGCACAAAAAAAATTTTAATTTCACCAAAATTTAAACCTAGGGATGTTACAGACTTCCCCCCTCACAGGAATCTCGTCCTCGAGATTAGGGTTCACTTAGGATTCCAAAGATGCAAGTACTTCTTTAGCAGATCAACTTCTTTCCTGAGTGACTTTACCTTAAGCTTGATTGCTTCATTTTCAAACAGAATTAAAGCTTAAGCATTGTTTACGAAATACTTACCCATCATCACGTCCGGTGCTTCCTGAACCTTCTCCATGGTCATGTTGTTCAGTCTTCCTTGAGCGTTGTTCTGCGGGGGCTTGCCTTGCGGTCCCCCGTTTCCAGCTGAGCCTTGGTTGTTCCTTTTCTCTGGGCAGAAAGCAGCTCGATGTCCCGGCTTGCCACAAGCGAAACAAGCAAAGGACGTATGACTGCCAGCATTCCCTTCCTTTGGAGTGGTGTTGTTAGGCTTCCAATTGCTTCCTGTGGGTGCCTGATTCCCATAGCTGCGGTTCCCATTGTTCTGAAAGTTGTTGTTTCCACCTCCTAAGCTGCGTGTCATCTGCCCCTGACCGGGTCGGAACTGATTCCTCTGCTGAAAACCTCCTCTTGATTGGAACGAACCTCCTGGGCGGGGTTGGAAGTTCCTTCCCTGCTGGCTCTGGTGCCTGTCACGTGATGGGTGCTCAAACTTTCTCTTCCTGTCCTGCAAGCGACCTTCATGGCCAAGCCTCTCTTTCTCAATCTCCATGGCACGGTTCACCAGGTGGCGATACGACTTCTTAGTGGCGGACACAAGCTGTCTGATTCCGTAGTGCAATCCACGGTGAAACCAGAACATCTTAGATTCCTCGGTGCGAACCTCATCCTTTACATACCTTAGCATCTTCGTGAAATGTCTTTCATATTCTTCCACTCTCATTGTTCCTTGAGTCATCGTACGGAATTCATGAGCCTTCCTCACTATCAACTCACGTGGCACGTGATGCTCGGTGAAAGTGGTGGTGAATTCATTCCAAGTGATGGTTTCTGGTGCTGGGTGAGTCTCACAGTAGCCGTCCCACCATGCCTTAGCTGAGCCTTCCAATTGATGTGCGGCTATTGCCACGCACTCTTCTTCTGTGCAGTTGGTCAGGTCAAGTTTGCTCTCGATGGTCCTTAGCCAATCTATTGCATCGATCGGGTCATTGGAGAAGTCGAAGGTGGGCCTTCAGCCTGATGAACCTCTCGATCTTCCTGGACAGATCTTCTGCTTGGGGTTCTGGGCGTTGATTATTCCCACGTTGATTCCCAATGTTCACCATCGCTTCTGCCATACGCTGTAGGAGCTGTGTTTGGGTAGCCATCACATCAACGAGGTTGTTAATGGGTGGTGGCGGTGGTGCATTCTCCTGACGTTGCGGTTCTGGGACTGCGTTAGGTATCACTTCTGGGACTGGTGGATCAACTGGCGCAGCTGGTTCAATGACTGGGCGGCCTCGGCCTCGGCCAAGCTGACGTCCTGAGCTGGCATTGGCTGCCTCTGCCCTGGCGGCTTCAGTAGCGGCACGATTTGCTAGCATGCGCTCAACTCGGCGGGTTGTCATGGTTCTGCACGACATAGACATGGGTTACTAAGGTTAGGATAACTCAATCTATCTTACAAGTGGAGTAAGTACAAACAAGGTATTTAATATAAGAAATATACACTCAAGATGAAAAGCCATGAAAAAGCAATTAACACCATAAGAAGCAGCATTCATTCATTTCATTACATAATACCTTCCTAAGGCATACTCCTAATGCCTTTAGGATAAGGTTAACATCGAGACACATAACGCGGCATGACTTTGTGCGAGTGGACTCCACTTCACACAGTACAAGGTGGACTCATTACTACTACTCATGGATACATCATGGGGGGGTACAACTCATAAAAACATCTCATGGGTACATAAGTTACTCCAACCTACTACATTATTCTAATCTTATTACTCTAACTCTAGAAAAATCCTTGGTCTTGGACTTCTTGTACGAGATCAGGCCTCTCTTCAAGTCTTCATCAGCTTCTAGCAGTGGTTTCAGCAACTTGTGCGCTTCCTTCACAGCACTGGTCTCCGTAGCATGTGGTAGTTTCTCGTGCTTGCAGAGTGGAAAAGGTAGCAGAGTGGGCGGTAACTTGTAGTCCTCCTCCCTGAGACGGAAAGGTGCTTTCCCTCTGATTTCCTTGAGTTCCTCCACCCTTGCTTCGTCGGACTCCATCCAACCCAGCATTGCTCTTTCAGCCTTGTCCTTGAGGTAAATTCCAGCCCTGGTGAGGTGAGCTATATTTGCAATGTTGTCCTTGTTTTCCTGGAGCAGCTCTTCATACTTCTTTTCCGCAACTCCCTTGAGGTGATCTTTTACTACCATTAGTCCTTCCAAGCCCTCAATCTTTTCCTTGGCCTTTGTTAGTTCACTCTGAGCTAGCTGTTTGCCTCTTTCCAAGTTCTTGACTCGTAGAGTCTGGAAGTTCAACTGGGTCTTTAGGTATTCATTCTCTTTCAGCCTTTCAAGCTCTTCTTCGTTCTTCACTTTCTGCTTCGTGTCATACTCGTTGTTCTGGGTCAGCCTGTTGACGGTGCCTTGCAGTTCACGATTCCTTTGTTGTTCGTACCTCATCTCCCTTCTGATTCTTTGATACTCTATCTCGTAGGATCGGTTGGCGTTCAGAAAGTTGATCATATCGCTGATTGTTACTCTTGCCTCTCGCTCAATCCTGGTGAGGTACTGGTCCAAGTGTAAGAGGTAGCGTCCCGTTTTCTGAGCTTGATCCCCAACCATTGTGAACGGTTCTTGTTCCATGTCTTCAACAATCTGGGCATAGTTCTCAGCGCCATCTAGTGTACGTGGGAAGAGGCTGAAGACGGTGTCGTTGAATCCCATTTCCCAGTGGTCAGTCAGAAACCTTTGCAACATCCTTCTTGCGGCCATTTGAATTGCGGTGCAAAGGGTGACTCCTAGTCCCTCCGTGGTCAACCCTCCGATTCCTATCTCTGGGGAAGGTGTCAAGGTAACTGCAGCTGTGTAGAATTCATGAGGTCCTTGAGTCATCTTTGTGGCGGTGTAATGGAGCTTCTCCTTGGGAATGTCCACTGATCCGATAATTCTCTCCAGCCACTCAATGATTCCCTGGCGGTACCTCCCAAACTCGAGCTCAGTGATCTCAATCGGGGTAGCAATCTCCTTATACGCTGCCATCCTGCATGGTTACGAGAAGAGGTCAGCGAAGGTGAGGTGAAATTTTGCAAAGAGGGGGAAAGTTTTTTCAACATAATGAGGTAATATAGTAATAGAATTGTTTAGAATCCAATAATCTAGTCGTCCAGTCTTAAGGTTGCGTACTACGGTCAAGCATGGCTCTGATACCAACTGAAACGACCCGGATTCTTATTTCTAAGAATCCGAATCCCTGTACCAAAGTGTTAGTCCCAGAATCAACAGCTAACACGTACAGAACTCATTTCAGCGGAATATCACATCCATACTTCGAATTTAAGCAATTAAACAATACATAGAAGTCTTACAATAGTGGATAACTCTGGAAGTACGTTTATTACAAGCCCCTTGGGCTAAATGCGACAAAATGAAATACTAAACGAAGCGGTAGCTAGTCCTCTATCTTGGCGGTCATCCCCACAGGCTCTTCAGCTTGAGCACGGCAACAACCTCAATCGTACCAACCATCAGCGTGGTTGTCATACTCACTCTCGTATCCTGCATCATCATAAGCTGTTCCCAAGGAATGGAACAGTTCCACATCACCATCCGTAATGCAAGCTTTAAGTGGCCTAATTCTAGTATAAGAAATATCAAGGATAGGCTTAAGGTTAATCCTATGCAAGCAGCACTTCATCCCAAAACCATTCTCACAACACCTACGAGCAATCCTGGCGCACCAGGTACCCGTCACCAAGCATCTTCCACTCTTCACTCTCTAGGCGATGCGAAAGCTCCCACCCTTCGCATCTCAACTGCCCGAGGCAGGCCCTACTCTAGAGGGGAGGTAGAAATCCCTAAAACAATGGCGGAAATAACAGTTTCACACAGGAATCGTCCTTTGTCCGCGGACGGCGGCTATATATATAGATTATACTCTGCAGAGTTTGTACTCCTGGAACCACTCGGGCTGCAAAGCCGGCCATCGCCAACTTGAGACACAACCCACAGCACAGACCCTAGCCAGTGAACGGTACCCTCCTGCTTTTCCCGGCCTAGGATACACTGAGGACGCAACTCGGTGCCCGAGAACTGTGATGGCCTCCCCCGCGGTGGCCAGATCCCGGGGTATGAGCCTCTTTCGGGGGACAAAGGTCTCCGCCTTTTCCCCCACACACTTCCGCTAACTCCTACAGTCCGGGTACCGCACTTAACTAGGCTGGCTGGAACACCCCCCAGTAGATGTAAGTGGTGAGCACGGAAAGTCCTGAGGAAAGTCATAACCAACTCGGTTTTTGGTGCCGGGGTGAGCGTCACCGTCAAAAAGCGTATCCACCTCCAGTGGTCCGCATCGCGCACCCATTACAGGTATTGCCGCCAAACTCCTCAAGTAACACAAGATCATGTACCCGCCACAGGTACTCCGTAGGATGTGCCTAAGTACACACCCCAGCCCTCGATACGAAGATCGAGTTAATCTGCTCACCCCCGCAAAGTTCCCAAAACCCCTTACTCCTTTCCCGGGTTTTTGCCCCACACACGCCAAGAATCCTATCACAACCATCCCATAACACATGCAAGCATCGCATCAACGTAAAGCAGGTTTATCAAGGATTACGGTAATTAAACAAGGCTATGCAATAGGACAGGATCATCATCATGCGATAAAGTAAAGCGCTAGCATACTAGTTGCAATGCCTAAATAGGATTCAAAGACGGATGGGCGTGAACCTTGCTCTTGGTAGAAGTCCTCGACAACTGGTTCTTCTGAGTAGTGGTAGAAGCCGTCTCCTCCTTGCTCTTCCTCAGCTGGTCCTAATCACGAGAAAAGAAATACATCGGACCTATATTCAAATAAACTCCAAAGAAGAAGCAAAAAGAGCCAAAAGCACTCAACTCCTGTTCTAACGCGTAGAGCATGATTTTAGGAATTTATAGAAACTG
>CM014272.1:70110916-70133199 GCA_004135705.1 Alloteropsis semialata | reverse complement strand
ATGTTTTGGGAGGTCTTGAAGAGCTTCAGTTCAGACAATCAGAAAAAATTTCTCAAGTTGGTGCCTGTTTACTTGGCTTAATTTTTCTCCCTGTGATGGTTATTGTTTTCCTCTTTTTTGGGAAATTATCCTTTCTAAACTTAGTTAATGGGAACATAGGTATCAGAATATGAAGATGTCAATGATTGTTCTAGTTCTGGTCTATGCATACTCTTATGTTGAAGTTGGTTTTTGCATTAGCGCCTGTTGGTTTCCCTCGTGCCTCTGTTTTCTATAGACATGTCTTTGAAATCGAGCATGCAAGGTAGCACGTCACTATGAATTGCATGTCATGATCTGTTGAATGTTGACTAGTGGAAGTATGAAATTTTTATTTAAAATCAGTGCCTTTAGAATTTGTATATTGATGCCAATAACTGAACAGGTTTGTGACCGGCTGTTCTCGTGGCCCACTCCTTGGATTCCAGTACCTCGAACCAAAATTTTGCATCCATAGGTTGGCTACATCTACCTGCTTATGTTCCATCCTTTCAGATGGGAATTGCGGAATGCTCTACTAACTTCTTTTCTTTTCTTCCCATGAATGCAGAGCTGGTGTCCCAGGCATGGAGGAACATGCTGACCGCTTACCTACATCGGCTACTTGCATGAACCTTCTGAAGCTCCCTCCCTATAAAACGTTAGTAATTTACATTAATTATAGTAGTACATCTTGGCGACCCATGAGTTGTGCATTCCATTTGATGATCGATCCATTCCAACGTGACTGATGGTTGCTTTGGTTCTTGAACAGCAAGGAGCAGTTGCAAACCAAGCTGTTGTACGCGATAAATTCAGAAGCTGGTTTTGATCTAAGCTGATTGCAATCTGGATGCAGTATTGTGCAGTGTAGATATTTGCAAGAGAACAGCTTCAAGGCACCCAGGGTGAAGCATCGGCTCCGCTGGAAGCCCCATAAAGTTAAAAAAAACAGTTTTTTCTCATAGTGGGGGATATCTGGAGGGAGGTTGCAAGAGCTGGCTGCTAACTAGGCTCCAAGCCTCCCAACACAAAATAGGCAGATGCTGTTTAATCAGCCATGGACATGTACATATGTATTTATACAGAAGATGCTCCCATCCATGCTGGTTTGTAACTAGTGGCAGCGGTTCGGTACAAAATGCTCCAGCCGTTATGTGCAGGGATAAAGTATGCCTGCCGGTTCGTAAAGTGTAACCGGCAGGGATTCTTATTTTCTAGCAACAGAACGGCATCACCTGTAGGTCGTGCCAGGCTGCTAGCCCCCTTCTCCATGCTGAGTACCCTGCATGGGATTTATTGTTCTGAAGGAACATGAATGGAGAATGAATTTGCGCAAATTACCGAGAGGACGCCTATCAGTTACAACGCAGGTCATAATCATATGCGTGCGAATAACCTTGTGGTATAATAAATGTCTAATAAAATGTAGTAGTTCTCGGTTGGAACCGTTTTGGTTCGTCGTTTTTCAGATTCGTGAGGTAATGTTGTCCTGTTCTTGCGAAGTTAAATCACCCTGAACTGAGGGTAGCTTAAGGATTTGTTGACACATTGTATGAAATGGTTTAACAAATTTACTTGAGCAATGGTTCATCAGTCCTAGCAATAATTTGACTCGAGTGGGAAGGTTTTCATTCTGGATGAGTTAGTACAAGCATCACCATCAAACTTGGACTACTCCATAAGTGAATCAAATGGTACAAATAATAAAACACCCTAAATGATTAGGTTCTTATAGATTCACTTCATATTAAAGTTAGGAATAAGTCTATATTACCCGCCTCATGTCTTTACGAGTCTAGAACACAACCCCAAACTACAATCCTGTCTAACGGACCCCCTCAAACTGTGCAAACTAGGCAGGCGACCCTCTCAAGCTCGCTCCAGGTGGTTTCGGCCGCGCTGGTGTCCACGTAGGCTCTCAGTCGATCCGTGTATACATCGTCTATGCACGTATACGATGTCGGGGCAGAGGAGCTCGATGTTGTCCTTGATTTGGTCGATGACCTCGTAGCCGCGGATGGTGTTGACGTTGGGGCCGGCATCCTTCTCTCCGACGAAGTTGTCCACGTTATCCAGAAGAATCGACCCATCGCAGCCCTGATGACGAGAGTAAAATTTTGTTAGCCCTCCGTTAATTTCTGATTCAGGGTTAACATCAACGTACTTGGACGAAGCAGTTGTGGAAGAAGAGCCTGATGAGGGAGGCGCCCATCGGGCGCTCGGCGAGGAGGAGCCTAGCGTCGAGCAGGTCGCCCGCGTAGAACAACGGCGAGAGCTGCCCATGCGCCGCCGAGGCGAGCAGGAGCAAAGCGAGGAAGCAATGCCATGTCCGGAACGATACGACCGCCATGGCAGAATCTCACTTCCCCCCTCATGCCTAGAGAGAGAGAGCGAACAGAAAGAGAGAAAGGAGAGGGCGAGAGAAGTAAAAAACGAAGCTGACGCGGATCGACCAAGGTCATACGTGGACACCAGCACGGCGGAAACCGGCCTGGAGCGAGCTTGAAGGGGTCTCCTGCCTGGTTTGCATAGTTCGAGGGGGTCCTTTAGACAGTGTTGTACTTTGAGGTTGTGTTTTAGACTCATAGAAGACATGAGGGGGGTAATATGGACTTATTCCTTAAAGTTATGTCTTCAAGATCCATTGCTATCGTGAATGACATGTATTTGCGACTATAAAATGTTTGTATGTGGGATATAGGCTAATCATACTTCCATATTTTTTGTTTTGCCATCAATCCTGTACAATAATAAGTTTTTCCACTAGCCATTCTCTTACTTCAAGAGGTTTCCATACGAACCATGCCTGCGCCCAAACTCACCAGTGGGTTTATACCGCCACATATTTAAACCAGATTTATTCTAATACCTTTTTGTGCAAGAAATATATCATTCTCGGTAGAGGTTTTGTAGAGGTTTCATGCACATTAGGGTGACACATAACACACATGATAACATGACACGTGAATAATGAAGACGGAGAAGGAAGAATTTTCATCCGAATGAAACTATGTACATTGTTTCAAGACTATGAAATCTATTGAAAATGTCATTAGGAGCTATAAACCTTCATTTTTTCTTGTCCAATGTTTCGCAATTAAATGATCTGTCTAGTCTATGAAACAAAAATAAAACTATGCATTGGAAAGTCAATGTTTCGTCCATCAATTCAAACCTAGTTTTACACGAAATAAAATATAATGTCAAGATGACGTAACCCCGTTGAAAAGGGTGAAATGAAACTCTCACTAGAAATGACCCAATACTATATTGTATTTTGAATGCTCCAATATGTTTCCTTATCAATGTTAATTTAAATTTTGCAAGAGAGAGAGAAATAGTTTAACTCTGGTTTGGCTCCTCGTTGAAGGCAAAACACTAATGTAAAAGCTTGAAAAACAATCCAGTTTACGCCTTTTTCCAATTTTGACCATTCTCAGCTGAGTTCATCTCTTGCCGCTTAGATCTGTGGAGAGGGGACGTCTTCCCAGTTCCCAGCCCCAGACAGGGCGAGACTGCCCGAGCCCGAGACAGCATCCTCCAAACCTCGCGCGTTCGTGACTCGCAGGGGACAGGGGAGTGCGGAGCGAGAGCGCGAGGCGGTGACCGCGGAAGGGGAGCTCCAAGCACCCATGGATCAGCGCCAGGTGGTAACCCCACCCCCATTCTGCTCCCCTTGTTTTCGCCGTCTCCATCCGCTTGCGGATTTTGGGTCCGAGCAATCTCCTGCGTTCCCGTCGTTCCTCGGATTTGCTCCCGCCTAGGAACTTTGCCCCGGATCTGGTGTTGGTCTTTGGATTACGGTTCGCCACTTCTGGTTCGGATTCGGATCCATTTAGAGGTTTTCTTCTTGGGAAGGTGTGCGAATCTCAATTAGGTCATGCAAGGGGATTGGTGTGGCATGGGATCTGAGCTAGGCAACAAAGATTTAGTTTCTGGGGTAGACTGATGCGGTTGTGTTCGTTTGTTGGAATGAATTGGTGTGTCGGTGCTCTTCAGCTTAAACTTCTGCCCAGTAGAGATCTGATATGTCTAAACAAATAATGAAATGAACATTGTTGCAGGTGGTCAGCGAGAATTATGCCAATCCCATTACATGCTTCTTCCATGTGCTTTTCAAGGTAAACCCGCTTGCCGTCTCATACATCTTATATTGATATGCTGAATTGTGGCATGTGTTTTAACACATGTAAATTCTTATGTTGGTTCCAAGGCGGCGTCGCTAGCCTTCTACATCCTGTTCTCGCTCTTTGTAAAGAGCTTCGTCATCATATTTGTGATCACCGTGCTCCTTGCGGCGCTCGACTTCTGGGTGGTGAAGAACGTGAGCGGCAGGATTTTGGTTGGGCTGCGGTGGTGGAATGAGATTGACGATGAGGGAAACAGTGTGTGGAAGTTTGAGTGCCTCGACGGGGAGGTCCGTGCTTGCTTTTGGCTTGTGATGTTATTCCTACCTTTTTTATGTGTGAAATTATGTAAGCTGTAACTTGAGTGTTCCTTGCAGTCTCTCGCTCGGATGAACAAGAAGGATTCGTGGCTGTTCTGGTGGACTCTTTACTTGACTGTAAGTGATGTTATCTGCTATAGAGATTTTCATGGCATAGGTCGTAGACATTTTGGTTAGATAGATTTCATGATGCCTGATATTAATTAATTAGAAATTGCTGTTTGTGGTCATTTTACGAACCAATCAGTTAAGACCTAATAATTACTTAATTAGTTAAGGGAAAGCCTATGATACTTACTTTTTCAGCTATATTTGCTTAGTTATTTTAGCTGCGTGTGTCCATTTCCCAATCAGTGATGTTTAAGATAGTCCTAATTTCAGATTTAATTTTACAAAGGTTAACAAAAACACCTAACCATTGGGAACTGGAATAAGTCTTGCTAAGTGCAACATTTTGTGTTTGATGATCGATTGGTCATGTATGTGGAGGCTGTATTGTTCTCTGCTTCTTATCGCTTTATTCTTTCTCACGTTTTTCATGTGCTAAAAACTTAACTTGGTAAGTGCCGCATCCTGCATGAATAAGAAGTTGCACTTATAGTGGATTCAGTCTCTGCTTGTCGTGCACATACTTAGGACCTATAACAAAATTGATCCTCCTCCATACAGCTTTTCCACTAGCAATCCTCTTTTGAATGTTCCTTCTCCCCATGCTACCAATATGCCGTGATATGCACTTAGGTTCTGTGATAATATCCTAATCTCAACAAATCTGGCTGATTATTTTGTTCCCGGAGAAGATGGAAGTCTTAAGCTTTAACACTATAGATGATAGCAGAGAACGGTATCACACCATGCTTGAGTGTCATCCTTTAAAAAAATATTATCTTTTCTATGTTTACTAACTACAACAATATGTATCAGATTATATATAAGCAAACCTCTCCATGTTTCAGGCTGCTGCATGGATTGTCCTTGGTATATTTTCACTCATCAGACTTGAGGCTGACTACCTTCTTGTTGTTGGAGTTTGCTTGAGTCTAAGCATTGCAAACATTGTTGGCTTCACTAAGTGTAACAAAGGTATCTCTTAATTTAGAAGATCACTTTGTAGTGAAGATTTCTTGGTTGAATCAATTTGCTCTGAACTGATTGAACTCTCAGAAACTGATGATCGATTCAAATGGGCAGTGTGTCAGTAGTCTGAAGATAATGATTTTCAATTTACACGATTTCACTTTGTTTGATAATGTGCAAGACAGTCAGCTTCTTCCTTTGTTGCCTTAGACATTTGGCATGTCACAGTAACAAAATGTAATCAGCTATTTTGCTTGTTCTAGATCATCTTGTTGACCTTCACTATAGCTATTTTGTTTTAAACAGTATTATACTGTTACTTCTAATCAGAGATTTAGATTTTAGATCCCTCCTTTACTTTTCATGTCAATACTGGTCTCTTTTATTGTGGAACTCTTAGGTTGAAAGCCTGCCACAACTTCGTGCAGAGCATGACTTGCAGCAAGCAAAATCTAAGAGACTCCATTGCTATTATTATTGTGCAGATGCCAAGAAGAACATCCAGGCTTTTGCTCAAAATGCGCTTGCTTCCCGCGTCACATCATCGTTGCAATCAGCATTTGGAGTCATCTGAAATCCCACGTGGAGGTGCTGATATTACACACAGCAGTGTACAATTTGTCAAGAGGATAAGCTTGCATTCTGTGCTACTGCATTTTCTCTGATTGCAAGGGTGTAACTCTGCTGGCGTAGATAGCATATTGTACTGTCCCGTTTTCATATGTTTTTTTCACTCATACAACAAATAGGTCGATTTTGATGTGAGTACCAGAAAGCAACTTTGGTTAATGCTCATGGATGATTTGTCCATGAAGCTTTCATACAGTTGTCCCCTGCATTGAAGAGCGTTCTTTGCATCATTCTTTACTTATTTTGCCATGAAGACGAAAATTATTTCTGTAGTGAGCATTGTACTTGCCTGAGCCTTGTACCCAATGCAGAAGTGCTTTGCTGCTTAAACTTGTGACAAGGGTATCATGCATTTTTTTTCTCTTCAGGTAGTTAAGAGGCACCAATGAAGATAGTGATGAAAGGCATAACTACTGTATAGTTTGTACTGAAGATAGTGATGAGAGGTCAAACATGCTTCATTGCTTTTCTATTTCTTTTCAAAGTAAAAGGAAATAACAAGGCACATAATATTTCCTTTGGGAGCTATTTGTAACTATCATAAACAGTCTATACATCATGGTACAAAATCTTTATACTCTGCCCCCACAACAAAATCCAGACACCCAACTTCTGCTTGTAACTGAGCATCTCCAGTTGCTACTTTGCCTTCTGTGTACAAGGAGTCAATCGACGTCAAGAAACAGTCCAAAGCAACGTCTCCAACCACAACAGCCCTCATCTCCGGTTCTTCGCCATAACCCCATCCATACATAATGGATCCAAAACTCGCTGGTCTGCATCAAGAATCTGACGCTTTCTTGGAGCTGCCATGGATCAAGCTTGCCAGCTTCACTCTGGGCTTGGAGTACTCGCCACTCATTGAAAGCTTGGCCGCAAGCCCGCTGCCGAAATCTGTGAAGTGCACGCCGTCCCAACTGACCACCTTCGCCTCCGGTGGACATAGGTCACCGCAGCCAGGCTTCCCTGGCTTGAAGTTGTACGGAGGCCCACCATTGCCGCAGCACACCATGAATGGCCACTCGATCCCTGAAGAACAACTGGAGCATAAGCGAACTCTGGCACAATATCAACAGAATTTCTGGTTCTCAAGGGTGAGAGCTGAAGACGGTCCGCCATTGCAGGCGTTCATACCGTATTTGGTGTGGTTGGCGACGAAGTCGTACTTGATGGCGAACATGTCGGTGTACACGATGGTGGCGCCCTTGAGGTGCAACCTCATGTCGTCGCAGAGCTGGCTGAGCTTCTTGTTGTACGCCTTGGCGGCCCTGTTGACGTTGGCGAGGCAGCCATGCGCGTCGTGCTCGCCATTCCCCTGCACCACCAACGCCGGCAGGCAGCCCAGGGCACCAGTGCCGTGGATCCAGAACTTCCTCGCGCCATTGTCGTACAGGATCTGAACTTACCCCCAAGAAATGCTTCTTTGTCAGTATATGCTGACTGAAACCTGCCAAACTGAGTTTTCTGAAAGGGATGATTTGACTTACCGAAATGGCCTTTCTGACCTCGCCGACGATCTCAGTGATCTTCTTGTCCCATTGATCAGATGGTGTGTGCGCCACACCAACCATGTCATTGTGGCCAATGTCCATCATGTACAGAGCGTTCTCAAAACCCTCCTTGCTCACTGGGCCTTTCAGTCCTGAAAGCACATTCAGGTTCAGAATTGAGCATTCAGGCCTTTCATCACCATTCAGGTTCAGATTTCAGATTTGTATAATAGTGAGTATAAAATGTGATGGCCTAGAGCTTCGGCTAAAATAGCGACGAACCTCGTTCAAACATCTCAAGGGATCTGTGCCTGAAGTAGACGAACTGGTCGACTTGGACGTTCAAGGAGTAGGGGGAGACACCGTGCGACACTGTCGAGCCAGCCATGGCAAAGTTGACACCGTTGCTGTAGTCTGAACCAATTCCCTTGAGGTATGGATTCAGCTCATGGGTGCCCAGGCTCTCGCCTGAAAAGATGACCTTGAGCCATGAGTAAAATTAAGAGGCAAATAACACTTGAACTTTCAAATAACAAGGTTTGCTATGTGTAAAATCCTCTGTTACAGTGTTACTGACAAATGCTCTGGTCTGGAAAATTTACACGGGTGCTCAGATCCTATATAGCAACTAATTACTATATGTATCACTATTTATACCGGTCATTTGAAAGGACAAAAACTACAAATGTTCTTGTGAGTTGTGACCATTTAGTACTTGGATTCAACGGCTCAACACTAAACCTTGGCCCAGACATAACTATGGCAAATTGGCAATGGTCTGCTGCACTATTTTGAGCCTTCTCACAAGAACAATAGGCCCGCAGAGTGGCGCCACAGCTACATTTCAGACCATGAACAGATCGTGCATAAGTGCCCCACCATGTGCATCCCAGATCTCAACATATATGTCAATACAATGTTTGTACTTGAGAAGATCAGTTGAAGATTAGAGCTGTAAAACGGCTTCTGTTCTCCCAGTTTACACTTTACTGACTACTGAGGTCAGTAAAAATTGAGCCATTTTTCACAATTTTTTTTTTGGGCATCATTGACGGGTCAGCATGTGCACACGGATAATATAAACGTGATGCAAAGTGAGAACCTTGAACTATCACATGGTTGCATATGTCTGAAGGGATGATGGTATGGTATGCAGATTATTATTTTTAAGTAGAATAAACAAAATAATCAAATAGTCTGTGTACTACCAGTGAGCGGGTGCCTTATTTAATTTGTTTAAATAGATTAAACTTCTTTAAATTTAAACATCACAGCAAGGAAGCAATAAAAACAAGTAAAATAAGCTCGCAAAATTATCCCGGTTGCACTCTAGATAAGCAAAGTTTGACTAGGCAAATACAGCTAGCATGAATACTACTATATTAACATGTAACTGGATGATTCTCTGCACACCCTCAACTCCTAATATTTTGCAGGAGCACTGTCGTTCAGAATCACAGATGCGATAAGAAAACCATGTGATTGGTAGGTTTACAGCTTCACCTGCCATATTGCCAACGCCATGCTAGGATCACGGCGTTAAGCGCAGTGGCCCGGTGTAAACTGTTGACCCAGCAAGGCAGCAACTAGCTCGAGGACAAAAACCAAGAGTAGAAAATGTCTGAACAGGCAACCATCATCTCGTGTGCTGATTGGAGTAACCAACCCTTCTGTACTCACATTACCTTTTGGTTTGGTCAGATCTAGTCCAATCTCTTCTTATGTTTACATCGAACTATAACCTAATAACGACATTTCATTGGTGACATTAGGCGTGTTTGGTACTGGATGGGTGCGGATGCTTGGTTGGTGCCTAAACCATGACGTGTCCCGCTTGAATTTGCCAAGACACACATTTTTTTTTGCGAATAAAAAGGCATGAAAACAAACCGGTCCAACAACCCCTGCCCTTTTCCATTCTTTGCCTATTTCTCCCATCATCACCCTGTCTGCACACAGAAAGAGGCAGGAAAGCACAAGAACCAGTCTCCCCATTCCCCAATGGCCCCCATAGACCAAGTTTGTTTAGACAAGCAAGGGCAATTTTTCACTCTCAACCCTGGACCTATACATTTTTTGACAGCTCAGCAATAGCCCAGCAAGTCAAGCTTGGAATTGGGTGGGGAAAGAACCAAAGACTGAAGTGGCATTGTCAGGCACATCGCACATGAGGCTACTGCTTCAACCACCGAGTAGTGACAATTTTTAATCCCTCTTCGGCTCTTCCAAATCGGCGGCAACATGGGCTTGACCTCGTGGAACAACCTGTTAGCCACGATCTACCAACCATCTCATAACTTAAATAAATCCAATTAGCCAGCCAAAATTGAGCGTGTTTCGAGCACATGAATTTCTTGGAGAAGAGCAATTTTCGCAAGAATTTTGCAGGAAAGAGATTCAAATTCCATACTGAATCCTCGCCTTCCAAATGGGTCTTTGCAATGAGCATGCGCATTTGCAAATTGGCAACTACTACTTGACAAGGTGTCGATTTTTCTGTGCAATTAAGTCCTCAGCTTATTGGCAAATTGGGAAAGGAGGAAGCTAACAGGGCGGCGAAATGATTAATTGGGTGGAAGCGGTCGAATCAATAGAACTCACAGATGAAGTCGATGATGACGCGGCCGTCGGAGAGCCGCCCGGTGGGGCGGCGGAAGTAGGTGCGACCCTCCGGCGGCATGATATGGATGCCGCCGGCCGCCGCCACGCCGCCCGTGTCCGAGTTCGAGTCGCCGAAGTTGAACAGCACCACCGGCGGCCGCTTCGCCTCCTCCTTCCGGGCCACCGGAGGTGCTGGCGCGGCCAGGCCCGCGCCTCCAGCTCCGGCGCCGCTGCTGTTACTGTTGCTGCCGCTCCCGGTCCCGGAGGAGGAGGCGGCCACGGAGCCGAGGTTCTGGCGGACGGCGACCATGGCCGCCGGCGACATGAAGGCCAGAGACAGCACCATGACGGCCACCACCACCGCCGCCAGCACGCAGAAGTACTGCAGCGGCAGGCTGATCACCTTCCCGCCGCCGTTGGCGCCGTTGGTGGCGCCTGCCATGGCGGTCGTCTCCCTTCCAGCTCTCGCCTTCTCGATGGATTTTTGTCTCTCTAGTCTCTACTAGTCTCTCTGTCAAGATTCAACAATTGTGAAAAAGTATACGCGTTCACATATATATAGTTTGCAAGATTCTTATTGTTATTTTGAACTGGGGAGAGATGGTCACGTTTAAGGGCATAGTTGTAATTATATATTAGAGGATGGTGTAGGTAGTGATTGGAGCTTACTACTAGTTAGATGTGGCTATAAGCCTATAACATGGAGGTGATTTATGAGGTGTATTTATTCTCAAAAGAATATGTGAAGCCATAGTTAGTTAAAAACAAACTCAACAATTTAAAGCATGTTTGAATATGGAATTTATAGCAATTTCACATGAAACTCACGAATTCGAGTGAAAAAAATCACATGTCATAAAGTCCAGCAATTGCAGAAGCCATATGATCGAACTCAAGAAAAACCAAGGATCGGAGAAATTTGCCAATTTTGATGTTTTTGAAATTTGGTTTGTGGCCCTTAGCTACATGACACCTATACTACACTAGTTTAGTCACAGATATTTTGGGTCATGGAAATTTGATATAGTTTTTGAGATCGTGAGTTAACTGTAAACAAAATTTTTGGACGAGGCCAAGGGGAGGATGGTGTTGACGAAGCCGTAGTGACGGCGGCATGTCTTGGATCCAGACTTGTTCAGAGGAGGAGACAGGGTGGCCATGTCCTCTGGTTCCAATTTTCTCCTTGCCCAGTCACACATACACATTGACCCACTTGTCATTCTCCGCGGAGAGATTGTTTCCTCATGCAGTTGCGAGTTGCAATATCCAACCGATCAAGGAGCAAGACTGCAAGAGCATCAGCAATCAAGTAGGTCGATAGAAATTTCAGGAGGAGTTCATTGAACCACTGACTACAGACACCGTACATGGCCGGCATGAACTTGAGTTCCCCACTTCATCTCTTCTTCTTCTTTTTTAATGTACAGTGACATATGAACTTGCATGTTTTCATTTTCTGTATGGTCCAGCTTTTCAGTGATGGTTTTGACCATTTGTTTGTTGTTTCCAGGTAGATAACCAAGCATGATTGTTCCCTTTAGTCCCTGCTGGAACAGGAAATGCAAATATATTTTATTTTAAATAAATGGGGGAAAATAAAAATTAAAAATTAAAGAAACGAGAGACATAAATTTCCGCTGTCGGTCCATTGTGTGAAGTTGCAGTACACCAACCAAATTGAACAAGTGTATGGAATCCCTATGTGCGACAGCTACAAGCATGATAGTGACTGATGTATATGAGACCAACTGTTAAGATTGGACAGGTTTACAAGCTTCAGGCCTCATGTCATCTGACCACGTCTTGCTCTGTCAATGGCTGAATGCCATGTTGCTGCATTCAGATTTCAGCCAGGGAATAACCCCAACTTGCCCTTCTTGTCCAAACTGTAGCAACGTTTCGCGCCCATGAACTGAGGGAGGGTTTCAGACCGGCAGAGCTACGTTTCCAAACCGTAGATCTGTAAAAATGGTGCTTCAGGGTGGCAAATTATGTAGTGCCATTTCTACTGGTGGAAGTCCTGAAATTTCGCATATCGAAGAGAAATGGTACTTGAGCCCCAAACAAAGTTCACCAATAAGTCTTGCCAAGAAAAAAGTTCTTTTAAAAAAGGAACAAGAAAATGTTTGATGATTATGTGTTTTATTTTATTCCTTCGAACGATTACGATTGTTGAGACCAAACCCTGTAGGCTGCTACCCAGTTGGCTTAAGATCATGGAGTATCATGTATTGAGCAGGAACCAGCGAGTTCTTTACGGCAAACGTGGGCAGACAGGGCCAGGCCAGGTTCAGACTCCCAAAACTGAATGCACACCCTCACGCCTGGATGCACCTTTGGGAATTTTTTTTATTTAATCATTTTTAAACTGAAATTTTAATATTAACCTCAGCCGAACTAAATTTTCAACAAATAACCCTTTTGGTCGCGCCACGCGCCGTGGCGCGACTCGCCACGTCGGCCGGCCGGGCCGCGGGCGGCCAGCACGGCTGCTGATGTGGCTAGGCGAGTCGCGCCACATGCCTTGGCGCGACTCAGTCGTGCCAAAGGCCGTGGCGTGACTCGCCTGTATACAGGCGTCCACGGCCCCTTCTTCTTCCTCCTCCTCCCCCCTTTCTTTCTTTCTCCCTCAACCCTAACCCGAGCTTCTCCATGGAGGCCGCTGCCGCCACCCCCTAGATCAGCCCCTCCCACCACGCATTCGAGGGGGAAAAGTGGGGAAACTACTCCAGAAAAGTAACTCCTCCACTTTGACCATCTACATTTTGTGGATTTGGTTGATTTTCTTAGTTTTGGATGAGGTTAGGTTTAGCTAGGGTTTGAGTTGATTTGGTCGATTGAGCACGGATTTGAGATGGTTAGTTGTACTAAGTGGTGGATTTGGTCGTTGGTAACGTCTGTCTATCGTATAGATTTTTTTGCATATGACGATTTCGTTGACATAACCATGTGTAGATGTGGATGATGTTAGTAATGAACTAAATGAGTTAAACTTGGTTTTTTGGACTTGGTATTAATTTCAGTTAATGTACCTTACTATGAAAATATAGAACTTCATGTTTTTTATGTGTATATGGTGAAGTTCATGGTTATGTGTATATAGAAATGTGAAATACTGTACCTATTCTTTTGATAATAGGATTTCATGGTGATGATTTAGTTGACATAAGATACATACTAGTATTTTGTATGACTTGTTCATATTGTAATGTGAAATTAATTTGACTTGTACCTATTCTTTTGAAGATAGGCTTTCGTGGTGATGATTAATTTAACTTGTATGTGAAGTATATATGTGAAATTTTTTTGATATATGAAAATGTGAAATCTTATATGACTTGTTCATATTGAATTGTTTTAGCGTTTGTATGTGAAGTAATGTTCTTTTTCAGCACATGAAATTTATTTTTGTTTATTTGATATAGGTCAAAATGGCGTGGCACCCACAATATCCATTGCTTGAGATGGCGTACGACAAGAGACATCGCGGGAGGATACTTGAGTAGCGTATTGAGGTTAGTTTGTCCTTAATGGTGACTTTGTATGGAGTAAATGAATTTGGTGGGTGGATGTAGTCCAACACGGTGTTTGATTTATTATCTGAAGGTTTTGAATCCTCTACGTATCCGCATCCAAAATCCTCTCGCGTGGGACGATAGGTACACCCCGTACCTTCGGCAAGCCGTCTTGCTCCCATTGGCGATGCTTGTGAAGGATGGCTTGCCGAAGATGGACAATGCGGCTCTTACCGCACTAGTGGACCGATGGAGGCCTGAGACACACACATTCCACCTCCCTTGTGGTGAGATGACGGTGACACTTCAAGATGTTGCCATGCTTTTTGCTCTTCGCATAGACGGCCGAGCGGTCACTGGGACAATTGATCCCGTTGGTTGCCGAGATCGGGTGGAGCTGTTGTTTGGTGTTTGTCCTGCGGATCCACCGGACGATCGAAAGAATAGGAAGACTACAGGAGTCAGCTCGGCTTGGTTGGTGCAGCACTTTGGTACGCCCCTTCCTGCTGATGTTCCGGATGGTGTTGTTGCTCGATATGCTAGGGCATGGCTATGGCACTTGGTGGTTGGGTTTTTATTTCCGGACTCGAGCGGGAACACCATTTCTTGGATGTGGGTAGACATTATTGGGCAAACTTGGGAGAACATCGCCACTTATAGTTGGGCTAGTGGAGTTCTTGCATGGCTCTATCGCCAGATGTGTGATGCTTGCAGCCGCAAGGGTGCTAGTGCTAACATGGGGGGTTGTGCCTATCTTTTGCAACTGTGGATGTGGGAGCGGCTTCCGGTTGGTCGGCCGGAGCGGTATACACATAGGGTAAGATAATACCTTTCGCTATATTAAGATTAAGTATAATGTTGATTCCATTCGTCAGTTAACTATGATTTGAAATATTGTTAATTTGACATTATATTTGTTTTGTTGAAGCAATTACCAACTTATGGTGATGAGCCTTTGGCCACTATCGGTTATCTATGGCACAACATTCTCAATGTGCATGGAAACCTGGTGAGGCGTTACATTGACTACAGCGGACTGCCTCACTCCTGCACATGTAAGTTGTCTTTGGCACGTTCTTTGGTATTCGTGTTATGCCTCGCTCCTTTGTTCGATTGTAATGGTTTGGGCATTGTTGAAAATTTATTTGATTCATGATACCTAGGTTAATTGGTGGCCATACGACCGAGATGAGGTGCAAGCAATGGTGCTTAGTCCATATTGCAGGATGAATCAAGATTATTGGCGCTCGGTTTGTCCCCTCATTTGCTTCTACATTGTCGAGTACCACATTCCAAATAGAGTGATGAGGCAGTTTAGTGTTCTTCAACATTGCCCTCCAGAGTACATCAATACTAATCAAGAGTTTCATCGGCATGTTGTGTAATTGTAGAGTTCAAATTATGCAAATCATACTATCCGGTATATACTCAAGACCGTTGTACATTGGCCAAACAGAAGGGTCAAGTAAGGGCTCAAACCGGGGTGTCCAGGTCATCAACACGGTAGACTTCAAGTAAAACTGAGAGGTATATAAGGGGGCCCGATGATCCACCCCTCTAACATGGCACGAAGCGATCATATGGGAGCAAAGAACATGCAACAACTGCGGCACGCAACAAGTACAAGTCACGTGTGTGATATCAACCTTATATATACGACCACCTGTACTCTCTCCACCCACCGTTAGAGCGTTTGCGTTCCTAACGGAGTACACATAAGAGTTAGGGTCAAACAACTCTGCGGCCATGGTATTCTCTTTTTTCTCTTCCGTAGCTAGAAGTTTTGCCGCACCTTTGCCCCACAAAATCTGGTTTGGCCTCGCATCAATTTGACTCTTCGCTTTCTACCACCTTTTAACAAAGTAAGAATTGACCTTGTAGAAGGTGTACTCAACAATGGCCGACACAGGCATGCCGCGAATCCCTTTAAGTACCTTGTTTAGCACATTTCAGAGATATTAGTGTTGCAGACACCAAACCTCCAACCACCTTCATCAAAGGCATTGCACCACTTATGGATATTTTCCATTTGACCCTCAAGCCACTTGGTCGCTTCTTCATTTATCATTTCCTTAAGTTTCACAAGCCGTATGCCGAAAGTTTTCTCTACCTTCGATGCACACACCAACTTCAGTTGTTTTATTACATTCTTGTTTTTATGCCTATGCCACATGTTTGCAGCAAAGTGGCGCATGCACCAACGGTGCACGATCGGTTGGTAACCATCAATGTGCTCTTCTACAGCATTTAGAATGCCTTGGTGCCTATCAGAAATTATGCAAATCTTACGATCCGGTCCAACCACATCCCTACGCACCAAATGAAGGAACCAAGACCAACTTTCGTTGTTCTCGCTCTCCACCAAAGAAAAGGCAAGCGGTAACAAACGATCCTCCCCATCCATTCCCGTTGCAATCAACAAAGTCCCCATATACTTCCCGGTCAAAAAAGTGCCATCAACACTAATCACCGGCTTGCAATGTTTGAATGCCTCTGCACATTGTGGAAAGCACCAATAAGCACGCTGCATTACTTTCTTCATTACCCCATTGTGCAACTCCAGTGCTCCCGTGGTGCTTGTGCACCACTTCGTCCCCGGATTGTAATGAGCAATTGCATGTAGAATCCGCGGTACCCTACTGTAGGCGTCAATCCAATCACCCCACAGCATGGCCATGGCGTGTTGTTTAGCCCTCCATGCCTTGCCATACTTCACCCGATAATAGTGAATCCAACAATTGCTTCAAACGAGCGCGGACACCGAAATGTCAGGGTCAGCATACACCAATGCAGCAATCCGGCCTCCGATATATCGTGCCGTACACTGAGAGTGCTCGTGGATTGGTCGGGAGCTACCACATGTGTGAGGCTGCTCCACTTTAGTTATCCTCCACTTCTGCCTTTCATCGGTGATTGGACGGGCCCATACCTTCCAACCACAACCAAGTTGGCATCGTACTGTGTACCGCAACTTAGAGTTAGAGTGCACCACATCGTATGGATGATGGTGCCGCACCGAGTAGTCCCTCAAAAAGAATTTCAGCTCCTCCATGCAGTCGAATGTCATCCCTCTCTGTATCAACTCTTGACCACTGTCAGGCTTGAGAGAATTAAGATGCAAGCCGGAATCACAATATGCCTTCTTAGGGGGTGCATGAAGAGAGGAACCACTGGAACACCCACATGAACTGCTCCAAGTTGTCTCAACTCCTTTATAGTCAGAGGAGCCAATCTAGCACCGGAATTTGTAGCCATACTAGAGGACGGTTCAACCATAGGAGATGTTTGAACAAACGAGCGCCGATGCACAACATAGCTCGGCTCAACTACCACTCTTGGTTGTACAACCGGTATTTGCACACCATGTGTTGGCTCAACAAAATGTTCTTCGTTGACTGGAGTTGGCTCAAATACTTCTTCTTGGGTTAACGCTTCTCTCATTCCTTTTTCTTCTTCCTCTTCTTCTGATCCCGCAGAGATATCATCATCATATTGCTCCTCAACATCAAATGTGCCCTCGTCAAAGTCATTGTTCACTAGACAATCATCCTCTGAATATGGCTCATTTGCCATGTCAACATCATACTCTTCATCATCCTCATCTTCGCCCACCTTGTCATTAGTTTGTACCAAGACACTCTCACGAACTTCAACTACCAACTCAGCGCAACCAACTTGGGACCCTTTCACCAACTCCTTATAAAAAGCCCAATCTTCGTCACATGAAATTCTCATAAGCACATAATGAGCCCTTTTGTCACCGGCATCGAATCTAACATGTAGGATTATTTCACTATGTTCTTGATCAACTTGGAAAATTGAGCTAGCTCGAACAAAAACATCATCAAATGAAGGAGGGCTATCAATTCTTGTAACTTCATGCTTCATCCTCTCAAACTCTCCATTCTTATTAACCGAACCGCCGGAGAAATAACGAACTAAGCGATCCATCTACACACATTTAACGGGCACATTACCATTACCATTTATGGACTTATACAAAAACTACTAAAAGACCACGTATACCCAAATGTCAATCCACTACGTACCCTACCTAAAAACACCATTCTAAAAATGATATACATTAAATCCTAATTCACATTTCTTGCCAAAATTAACAAGAATGTCTACCCACTAAAATCCCATCAAAATCGTTTCATGATACACAATCTACACGATACAAAAACGTTGCCATGAATTAATTACACGATAACGCTCAACTAATCTTACCCCTTTTGTACTAATTTACCAAATCCGACCCAAACCTTAGGTTTCCCTACCACAAGAAATGCCAAGGGAAATAAGCAAATGACACAAATCTACATGGATAAATTGGAGGAATTACCTTCCCGGAGTGTTTTTCCACCGTTTCCCCTTCGAATCCGTGGAAGGAAGAGGGGGATCTAGAGGGGGGACGTCGGAGGCGGCGCCATGGATGACCTTGAGCTCGGGTGGGGGGAGAAAGAATGGGAGGAGGAGGAAGAAGGGGCCGTGGGCGCCGGCCTGTATACAGGCGAGTCGCGCCACGACCTTTGGCGCGACTGAGTCGCGCCAAGGCATGTGGCGCGACTCGCCCTGCCATGTCAGCCGCCGCGCTGGCCGCCCGCGCCCCGGCCGACCTACGTGGCAGGCCAGTCGCGCCTGTGGCGCGACTCGCTCTTCAGTCGCGCCACGGCGCGTGGCGCGACCAAAAGGGTTATTTGTTGAAAATATAGTTCGGCTGGGGTTAATATTAAAATTTCAGTTTAAAAAGGATTAAATAATAAAAAAATTCCTTCCTTTGGTCAGTGGTCACTACACCTACCTAGTACTCCCTCCGTCCTTTTGTTTTCCCCTTTTCCATGTGTCATACTAATGACAGTTCCAAGGAAAAGCATGAAAACATGTCTTATATTTTGTTAGCGTGACAAATTGAAAGAAACATGTATCGCCATGTCAGATATCAATCTCTCAATTTAGCCCACAAATTGGCAAAAGCATGTTAAATATTCATCTCTATTTATTGATCCAAAATTCAGAAGAAAAATTGTACATGGTACAGACACCATAGCATGCCCATGTGTTAGCCCCTAAGCTATACATACACCACAATTGTACAAAATGAGAAGAAAATGGAAGAAAAATCTTTGCCCGTAATGGCTGCAATGTGAGAACCTTAAAATAATTAAACTTTGGGGGTCAGTTTTGTTAGTGGTTTCATCTTCATCATCCTGGTGACAAACCAAACGAAGGGGCAATTAAGATGCTACATCACTATTAATCGTCAGATTTTGCAGTGCTGACGAGGCTGGCCAGCTTGACCCTGGGAATGGAGTATTCACCACTGAGCACTTTAGAAGCTACCATGCCGTTTGCGGCATCTGTGAAGTGGACACCGTCCCAGCTTATGAACTTTTCACCAAGCTTACATAGGTCTTCGTCCGAAGTCATGCAGCTCTTCTTAGGGTCGTAGTTGTACGGAGGGCCTCCATGACCGCAGCATGTCATCAACGGCTTCTCAATACCTGGAGAAAGGAGAAGAACCGCGTTAGGATGGTCATATGAGAAGGGTAAAAAAGTTTGATCTGAAACAACAAGGCAAAAGTTACGATCTTATTGTAGTTTCCAGACTGACAAATTTCAGATTTTTCTTGACAGAGAGAGGAGTATGTTTTTAGCTGCAGAATGATTTAGTAGTAGGTACTGACAAAGGATCAAACACTGACATCTTAACTTACCGTATTTTGAGTGATTGGCAACAAGATCATACTTGATAGCAAACATATCCACGAAGACGATTGCCGACTTTTTCAGGGTTAAGCGCAGCTCGTCCAAGGCTTCACTCAGCAAAGAATTGAACTTCTTGCAAACATTGTTGATGCTTGCGATGCATCCATGCTCATCAAGACCACTGTCGTCGTCCCTGGGCATAGCAAGCTTCTGAGGCATGCAACCCAGCGCACCCGTCCCATGTATCCAGAATTTCCTGGCCCCATTCTTATGCAACCTCTGCAGTTTGACAAGGACTTGATAATCATATTACTGAATGGAAAGTGCCTGAGAAGATTTTCAAAGGGAAATAGTGGGAGTTCAGAAAAATGCTATCCTACTTACTAACAGTGTTCTCTCTTTTTTGTTTTTTCGGATCATCAGGCGTAGAAGTAATGTACATAGGATTTGTGAGTAACCTTTACCTCGATGGCTTTCTTGATTTCAGCAATTACAGGGGGGAGATTGGCAAGCATTTCATCATAGGGCATGTGGAGAACGCCATTGATATCATTGTGCCCAATGTCCATGGTGTATAGAGCAGTTTGGAACCCCATCTCATCAACAGGGGCACTCTCACCTGGGTGAAGATGGACAGGTTTTGATTCACCAGTTTCAGTAAGCTGTATGGTTCAGAAAAGGAAAAATGACTGATCAAAGCAGAAGCGATGAGCAAACCTCTCTCGATCAAATCGAGGCATCTCTCCTTGAAGAAGATAAACTGGTCCACCTGCACGTCCAGCGAGAACGTGGTGACCCCGGGCATGGCCGTGGACCCTGCGATGGCGAAGTTGACGCCGTTGGTGAAGTCGGAGCCCAGCGGCTTCATGAACGGGCTCAGATGGCGCGTGCCCAGGCTTTCACCTGAATCAGAACGTCAGAGTAAAAAACTTCGGTCAGAAAAAATTCTCAGCCATCCAGAAAGCCTAGGTTTGCAACGGTTTGGCAGCATCAGTTAAAGACTGGAAAGCGGGACAGCACATGCACGGGGCTTTTCCTTTTCCGACAATGGAATAACAATATCCCAATTGCACAGGGTTGCCCAACTGTATTGAACCACATTCTAAAGGCGCTTTACACCAACACTTGTGCTTAAACACGAAGCTGTCGTCCTTTTATTATCACAAAAACTAAAGATGAAGTGACCATGGAGAAACAAGAGTCCATGTACAACTGCACTAGTGTTGAGTGAGATGCACTTGTGAGCTGTGACCATGCAGTTTGTGAGAAGCATTTCGCTGGAAGAGTGACTCTTGACTGGAGTAGAGTACACTGCAAGTACTGAATATACTAGTAGCACTACTGACAAGCTGGTTTCTGGTGGTTGCAAACAACTACGCAAGTCCCTTCCTTTGGACTAATAATGGCCAAGCTATCTAATCTAAGGCCCTGTTTAGATTCGCGAAATACACTCTCTTTCAACCAAAGCAACGCATTGAACTACGTGTCCCCTCTCTACTTTTTCAATTTCCAATGCACCTCTAATCATTGAATTCAATCGAATTCCATCTATGTAAACAAGGCCTAAGCTTTGGAACCGAAAAGGAAGTGCAGGTGGGGTAAGCAGCAGGAAGGCAGGTTGCATTGAATGGGAGGTGCCCAGCCAGAAATGATTGCGCAGAAGCAAAAGATTGAAGGCGGCAGCCGTCCGAACCCAACATTGTTGACTGGACACTCAAATCAACTGCCCGTTTATGAACAATGGAGCGAAGCGAACAATTTGAATGGTATTAGGTACGGCCGTGCCCGGCATCTCTGGTTGTCGTGTTAGAGCTAGTGTGGTAAGGACTGAGGGATGGATCATGGATGTGCTTTGTGCTGTGCCCAACATTTTGACTCCACTGCCCGTCTGCCCGGCCGTTTGCTTAAAGAGGGATGCGTGTTGATCTGACGAGCCATCGACGAAACCGACCGGCCAACCCGTTCCGGATTGGAGTTAACGAAAGATGGTCATGTGTTGAATTGAATGAAGATTGGAGAAACCGTTGTGTACTCCTAGTTAACTTGAAATGGAAGTACCATTGTGCCAACCTAATGTTCCTCGAGCTGGGGCCCAGTCCCAGCCAGCGTTCCACCCCAAGGGGCAAGGACAGCAATGTCGGTCTCCTGAGACAGACAGCCTGGGGCCTGCTGGTGTGGGGCGCGCGCGGAGGCCCAACAATAAGATACTCGCAAATCGGCCACGTGCAGGACGAGAGAAAAGAAACCATCAGCAGTGACGGTGACGGCTAAGCAAAGCAGACTGCCAACCAACGAGTCTCGTTCGTGTGACCACCAAGCACGAAGAGGTGGAGGAGCAGGTGAGGCGCGCGAGAGCCGGTCGCTCGCTGGGCGCCGAGGCTTGTCGCGCAACTTGCTGCGCGTGCACGCGACTCCGCCCCCGCGCCCGATTGAGAGCTTTGCCGATGGCAGCAGCCTGGCAACCGTCTCGTCGCGTCGCGGATCCTGGAAAACCCACGCTGGATCGATCTTGGCCGCGAGTGGAGTGTGGACGACGAGGCAGGCTAGTAAGCCGCCAAATGGACGCGATCGGAGAGCAGCGACGCGGCAACCAACGAGCGAGGGAGCCCCCCGGCGCGGCGGGCGCGGCAGGCCGGGGACCCCCCGCAGCAACAACAGGTGGCCGCGACGGCCAGCGTGGGTGCCGAGCGGAGGCAGGCCAGACGCCAAGGGACTGGAGGCGAGGCAGGCGCGCTGTCCGCGTCGTGCGATCCAGCGTGCTCCGTGTCCACCCGCCCGCACCCGCCGGCCGAG
>CM014272.1:70094134-70109916 GCA_004135705.1 Alloteropsis semialata | reverse complement strand
TGTGGTGTGTGTTGTGACCGAGTGTTCGACCGGTGTTCGAATTGTCCCCCACTGATGTCCCCTTGTCCCCTTTTATAGCTTCAAGGGGAGAAGGGAGCGGGGGATAAGAAAGGGAAAAATTACACGGGGAGTTACTGCCCCCGAGAGCTCCATCCAGCGCCGTCCGCCGAGCCGTACAGGGAGCAGGTGTTGACGGAGTGGGCGTTCCGCCGGACCCGGGATCGTACATCCCGGGTGGTTGGGGTCGATGCCTTCCGGGGTAAGCTCCCGGGTGGTTCCCTGGTCGCGGTTGACTTGCTCGAGGTCCTCGGGCGCTCCAGGTGTCCTGCTCGGGCTCCAGGTGTCGTCGGTGGCCGTCTGGAGTTGTACTTGGGTGCCTGGTGTTGCGCATGCACTCCTCCCAAGACTGTAGCGCTCCTGTTCGGACGAGACGTGCGTCACTGTGGCTGCCGTGGCGAAGGACAGACGCCCATCACGCTCTGACGCGGCGAGTACCAAGTGGGTACGGCGCAGGATGGGCCGGGGCGTAGCCGGGTAGTTTCACCCGAGGGGTCGGAGACCACTCGGGGGCGGAAAACTCCTCGGGCGAATCGGGGAGCCATTCGGGGACGGAGGACATGTCGGACGAATCGGAGGACCACTCGGAGGCGGAGATCCTGTCGGGCGAATCGGAGAACCACTCGGGCGGTCTGGGTAGTCGGGGTATGGGGAGTTCGCCTTGTTTTTGGTCTTTGGCTTTCGCTTTTTGAGGGGTGGATTATCGTAAGCCCACGGATTAAGGGTTCAATTGGGCACCCCTAATCCGTACCCTCGTCAGTTCTGAACACACTGTTTTGCCATTGTCATGGATATTTTGTTAATATGCTTGTCTAGTATATCAGTATATGTCATCCATTCTTGACTGCCCATTTAGTAAATTTCACTTATCACTGAGCTCTATGAATGACCACCAAATATTTTCATGAAGGCTTTCCTGTTTGAAGACCTGAATAGTAAATGTTTAGACAATGTTGTTTAGAACTGTGTCTATTTCTCATTTTTCCACCATGCAAGACATGAACCAGTGTTCAAAATAGAACATTTAATTTACTACTTTTTCCCTAGGAGATCTGAGGCTCCCCGCTCGGCAAATGCATTGTCAATCCACATTGGGGTACAGCAGCTGCAAAACCATCTGCAGAAGTCGATGCATAACCATAACCACTGTCACTAGTACACTAGTTCTAGGAACATTCCTATTTAGGCACTTCAAATGGGAACATTCACTAGTTCACTGTTAAGAGTGTTGTTGCTGTTCTTTCTAGGAACATTCCTATTTATGCACTTAAAATGGGCTTATGGGTACATTGTTTTGTTGTGGCTGAAACTCAGTACATTGGAAAGCTTGTTGGTGCAGTTTTGCATTTTTTTTTGGTTATCTCACTGCCTTATTTTTTTGCTTCTGGTGCTGCTCGCAGATGCAAGATGGCGTCACACCCTGGAGGACTAAAACATGCAGAATTGCCCACCCTGGGCTGCTGGTTGAGCTGCTGTCAGTCATTCTTTGGTTGAGCTCCTGGTTGAGCTGTGCCTGGTCGTGTGGTTGAGCTCCTAGTTTAGCTTTTTGGGCTCCTGGTGAAGCCATTAACATTTCCTAATGCTTTCCTTGCTTGTTATGCAAGATGAAACTTGAGATTGTTTGCATAATTTTTGATGGATTTGATATGAATTCTGCTGGTGAATCTTGCTGGTTGACTATTACCAGATTGGTTGATTATCATGTTAATTTTGCTGGTTGATTATGTGAATTGTGATTGGTTGGGCTGAAATGTTGTGGGCTTAAATCATTGTTTCCTGAAATTTGTATGGGCTGAATGGTGAACAGAAATGTTTATGGGCCGAAAGTGACGTACTTCCAAAATTGGCCCACGAATAAAAATCCACGCCAGCATGTCATGTCATCGTCCACGTGGCAGCCACGTCATCGTCCACACAAGCAGCCACGTCAGCGTCCGCGTGGCAGACACGTCAGCGTCCGCGTGGCAGCCACGTCATCGTCCGCGTGGCAGACACGTCAGCGTCCGCGTGGCAGCCACGTCATCGTCCGCGTGGCAGCCACGTCATCGTCCGCGTGGCAGCCACGTCATCAGCAATCCGTGACGGTTATTTTCGTCGCTAAAATTGGGCTTTGGGCTGGACTGAGTGGGCTTCGGGCTATTCTACGACGGTCAGATTCCGTCACGGATTGTTCAATCCGTGACGGTTTGTTAAGAACCGTCGAGCGATTTAATCAATGACGCTCAATCAATAACGAAATCTGAAACCGTCACGGAAATTAATTTGCGATGGAAAATCGACAATCCGCGACAGATTCATTCCGTCACGGATTAAATAGTGTGTTGTAGTGACTTGAAGTCAAAAAAGTTAAACGAATTGTAATTTGGAACGGAGGGAGTACCTTGCATCTTCAATCAAAGTTTTAAAAGAATACAAATCCAACTAGGTGCGTGCACATCTAGACCTAGTCCAAAAATGTTTGTGTCCCCGGAGTTACTGGTCACTAGATCCAGCACTTTACAGTTCTTTTTTTTTAGAAAGGGCGGCAAGAGTTTTGCTGCAAATTATATTAGACGATAGAAAGTAAAAAGAATAGGGGATACAAACAGCCAAAACCCGGTACAACTCCAAAAACACTACAAAGACAACAAACAACTAAAACAAAAGAACACCAAAGATCAGCATTTTTTTAGGCCTACTGATAGGAAAATGCTAAGCGATTTTGCTGGACCGCTTCTTTCACTAGCAGAGCCACTTCTAGTGGTTGCTTTGCCTTATTTTGGAGAGGTATTTTACGATGGTTGAAAAGGTACCAGGAGGTACCACGAGATACCTTTCCTATTTTGGTAAGGTACCAGAAGGTACCAGGAGGTACCTTTCCAATTTTGATATCGGTCCCATCTACTTTGGTACCGGTCCCACCTATTTTGGTACCGTTTGGTACCTTTTTCTAGGTACATCTTGGTACCTCCAGGTACCTTTTATGTTTCAACCGTTGAATTTAACTTGATGGACGGTCCTAATTTATTTCAACCATTGTAAAATTTCTCTATTTTGGAAGGTCATGTTGTTCCGCTCCTTCCATATTTGCCACCAAAAATAGATCATGAAACCATCGAATTCCTTCCTCTGCTCTTTGTTGAATGTCCTCCGACAACGTCACCAGAGTAGAGAGCATGTTGTTCCGCTCCTTCCATATTTGCCACCAAAAATAGATCATGAAACCATCGAATTCCTTCCTCTGCTCTTTGTTGAATGTCCTCCGACAACGTCACCACCAGGAGTAGAGCGAGACCCCCTGGTCCAGACCAGCTAGCAGCGAGATGTTCCCCCATCCTTCTTCTTAGTAAATTTTTATGGTTCAGCTTACTGTATTTCAGTTTGTCTCCATTGACATTAGCTTCATCATGCTGTTGTGTGTTCTTAATTATTACTGCAGTCTGCGCGCCGTAGTAGGGATTATAAGGAACAACTGGTACAGTACTAAATAAAAATAATTACTACAGTTCTTGTTCCATTAGCCTCATGACAATAAAGCACTTTTATCGAAGAAGAAAAAACTTGTTTCTTCGAACTAGTATATTGTAAATAGAAAACATTTGCCTACCCCGTAGTCCGGACCATGTTTCACGACCAGTTTAGGTAAAGTTTGGTTTTCTGCCCATTTCTTGGGTCGTTGAAGAGAGCTAGTATCATAAACGCTTGTTGCTCCACCATTGCAACATAGGTATTCCATGTACAATGGGACTAGTGGCAATATATATGCAGCGTCACAATTTTGCTATGTTAACTATCGCATATGAGTATGACTAGACCATATATACCAGAGAGGCAGCAACAGTAGTTTTATTGTTACACATCAAACCATTCTCCGATCCAAAACATATATGTGCGTACATAAAGGGTTCTATAGAGAGGCTAGACGACATAGAAGCAAACCCAACATGCATGAGCTTGGATGGGACTAGGAGGTGTCATGAAATTTAGGTAGATATGATGAGATTGACGGCGACCCTTGATTGGACTCAATTGGTTTGTCAGAGCCATCCAAATATGTTCAACAGCCTATTGCTGTGGAGCGTGCTACCCAAGGGCGTTGTCCATCGGTCGCCTTCAAGGCACGCTTGTTCTGTGAGCAGCCGCGGCCTCCGGTGTTATACGCGCGTTAGTGAGATAAGGTAGCCATACACTGCACTGAGTGCCAGTGGCCGCGCGTGTTTGTTAACACTTAACAAACTAGTGGTGCGTGTGTCTATGAGCCTGCCTATTATCTGGTCTCTGAATTCTCCATCTTCTGCTTTTTCAATATATATGCGTGCATGTGTTCCCTCCGCTGGATATTTTATTTAGAGGATAATTTTATAGCTTGTGGAACAGAGGGTGTGTGTTCTTTGCTGGAGGTTTTACTTATTAGATCATCTCCAAGAGTGACTGGAAAATAAGTGCCTAAAACACTAGTTTTAGGAGTTCGCCAAAACATATTGAAGTTCAAATAACTTTCTTCACCAACAATGTCCAAACATTGGTTTAAAATATTCAATTGCTGTCATATCATCGTCAATGTGTGGGCCTATCTTCCATGCAATCACCATACCACCGTGCGGTAAGAACTAATGACGTTGCCATGACGGAAATCATAACTGATGAAAAAGTGCCAAAAATATAAATACCACGTGTGAACAATTTGTCGTGAAAAAACATACATCATGTACAAAAGCAAGCAAGACAGACAAGAAAAATTTTGGAAGCACATAAACTACGTGGACAAAGAAAAATACAAAGTGGGAAAATACGAGAAAATATTGCCATGAGAAAAATATCGAGAAGAAAAGAAGAGAAGAATACCCTCCATGAAAAAAGACGGATTGGGAGCACTCGGCGAAGGTGCAAATCTGGCTCAAAATAGCTTGGTTATTGGAAGGGCCAAAAAATTGGGAGCCGACAGCCAAAAAATAGCTTGGTTATTGGAAGGGTCACTGTTGAAGTGTTATTTTTTAGTTGTTTTTCCAAAACTAGTTATTAAACTATTTATTGGACACTTTTGAAGTGTTATTTTTTAGTTGTTTTTCCAAAACTAGTTATTAAACTATTTATTGGACACTTTTGGAGATGCTCTTAGGGTGCTCATTGGACCTGGCTCCGTTTGCTATCTTGGATGCCTGATGACAATGACGCACAGAGAGCATTGCGGATGTGATAAATTTTCGAGAAAAAATTAGATTTATTTCTAATTTAATACAGATGTAGATGTCCATAAACACGCGTGTACAACTATCCATTATTGTCGGCGGCTGTAAAGTTGAGTGTTTATGTTGAGTCAGAGGCTGGACTTCAAGTGGGCAGGTTCCATGAATAAACCTAACAAACTGAGTTAAACTTGGTTTGCAAAATAGACATTAAATTAACTGGTACAAGGAGGCGTGTTTTTTTCCTTGCGGTCGCAGCTTTTGTTACTGTTCTTGAGTAGAATTTTGATTTCATGGACTTATCTTGGGTTGGTATACTGTGTGATGTAACTGTTGCTCGTGTTGACGCAGCATTGACGTTGGGGTTGGTTAGATGGCACAGCAGTGACTGGATGGCATGCAGCTTCTGTTTACATAGCATTCGAATGCACAGAGTAGTCGTAAATATATACAGAGAGAGAGAGAGACGATCCTCCAAATATAAGATGCTATAGATAGCTACCCCGTGCTTACAACATTACACGTACTATGAGATCAGTTTAAATAAATAAACATGTTGATCGAGGCTCTGCCTCACTAGACAGAAAAAAAGAAACCCCATGGAAAAATGGCCAGTTGGAGAGCTTGGGCGAGTGGGACTGGGAGGCATCACGGAATTTAGCTGAACGGGGTTCTGGAAACGGCACTCTGCAGCTCGATATCTCCGTTCCATGAGCCCCGAGCTCGTGGACGCCGAGCTGTTTTGAGCGACAATGAGCTCAGGCTGCATGGTTTTCCGTTGGCTGCCATCGCCGCGGAGCAAGCTGGCCGCCTGGGAGACCGCGGGTGCCGGCAAACGGTCACGATCAAGGTCGATGAACCCGCTCCAGGGCCTTCGTTGCCACGTGGCATGGCATCGATACTCCCCAGTCCTCCGCCAGACCGCCACGGCCACGACTGACTGGGGAGTATCGATGCCATGCCACGTGGCTTTTGCTAGTTCACTCTGGGCCAACTGCTTGCCTCGTTCCAAGTTCTTGACTCGTAGAGTCTGGAAGTTCAACTGGGTCTTTAGGTATTCGTTCTCTTTCTTTAGCCTTTCAAGCTCTTCTTCGTTCTTCACTTTCTGCTTCGTGTCATACTCGTTGTTCTGGGTCAGCCTGTTGACGGTGCCTTGCAGTTCACGATTCCTTTGTTGTTCGAACCTCATCTCCCTTCTGATTCTTTGATACTCTATCTCGTAGGATCGGTTGGCGTTCAGAAAGTTGATCATGTCACTGATTGTTACTCTTGCCTCTCGCTCAATCCTGGTGAGGTACTGGTCCAAGTGTAAGAGGTAGCGTCCTGTTTTCTGAGCTTGATCCCCAACCATTGTGAACGGTTCTTGCTCCATGTCTTCAACAATCTGGGCATAGTTCTCGGCGCCATCTAGTGTACGAGGGAAGAGGCTGAAGACAGTGTCGTTGAATCCCATTTCCCAGTGGTCAGTCAGAAACCTTTGTAACATCCTTCTTGCAGCCATTTGGATTGCGGTGCAAAGGGTGACTCCTAGTCCTTCCGTGGTCAACCCTCCGATTCCTATCTCTGGGGAAGGTGTCAAGGTAACTGCAGCTGTGTAGAATTCATGAGGTCCCTGAGTCATCTTTGTGGCGGTGTAATGGAGCTTCTCCTTGGGGATGTCCACTGATCCGATAATTCTTTCCAGCCACTCAATGATTCCCTGGCGGTACCTCCCAAACTCGAGCTCGGTGATCTCAATCGGGGTAGCAATCTCCTTATACGCTGCCATCCTGCATGGTTACGAGAAGAGGTCAGCGAAGGTGAGGTGAAATTTTGCAAAAAGGGAGAAGTTTTTCAACATAACGAGGTAATATAGTAATAGAATCGTTTAGAATCCAATAATCTAGTCGTCCAGTCTTAAGGTTGCGTACTACGGTCAAGCATGGCTCTGATACCAACTGAAACGACCCGGATTCTTATTTCTAAGAATCCGAATCCCTGTACCAAAGTGTTAGTCCCAGAATCAACAACTAACACGTACAGAGCTCATTTCAGCGGAATATCACATCCATACTTCGAATTAAGCATTTAAACAATACATAGAAGTCTTACAATAGTGGATAACTCTGGAAGTACGTTTATTACAAGCCCCTTGGGCTAAATGCGACAAAATGAAATACTAAGCGTAGCGGTAGCTAATCTTCTGTCTTGGCGGTCATCCCCACAGGCTCTTCAGCTTGAGCATAGCAGCAACCTCAATTGTACCATCCATCAGCATTGTTATCGTACTCGCTTTCATAACCTGTTTCATCATAAGATGTTCCCAAGGATTGGAACAGTTTCACGTCACCATCCGTAATACAAGCTTTAAGTGGCCTAATTCTAGTATATGAAATATCAAGGTTAGGCTTAAGGTTTATCCTATGCAAGCAGCACTTCAACCCAAAACCATTCTCACAACACCTACGAGCACTCCTGGCACACCAGGTACCCGTCACCAAGCATCTTCCACTCTTCACTCTCTAGGCGATGCGAAAGCTCCCACCCTTCGCATCTCAACTGCCCGAGGCAGGCCCTACTCTAGAGGGGAGGTAGAAATCCCTAAAACAATGGCGGATTGTGTGAAATTCATTGGAGCGTCCATTGACCACGGACGGCGGCTATATATAGATTAGACTCTGCAGAGTTTGTACACCTGGACCCACTCGGGCTGCAAAGCCGGCCGTCGCCAACTTGAAACACAACCCACAGCACAGACCCTAGCCAGTGAACGGTACCCTCCTGCTTTTCCCGGCTTAGGATACACCGAAGACGCAACTCGGTGTCCGAGAACTGTGATGGCCTCCCCCACGGTGGCCAAGTCCCGGGGTATGAGCCTCCTTCGGGGGACAAAAGGCTACCGCCAGTTCCCCCATACACTTCCGCTAACTCCTTACAGTCCGGGTACCGCACTTAACTAGGCTGGCTGGAACACCCCCCATAGATGTAAGTGGTGTGTACGAAGTTCAATGAACCAGGCAATCCAACTCGGTTTTTGGTGCCGGGGTGAGCGTCACCGTCAAATTGCGTATCCACCTCCAGTGGTCCGCATCGCGCACCCATTACAGGTATTGCCGCCAAACTCCTCAAGTAACACAAAGAACATGTACCCGCCACAGGTACTCCGTAGGATGTGCCCAAGTACACACCCCAGCCCTCGATACGAAGATCGAGTTAGTCTGCTCACCCCCGCAAAATTCCCAAAACCCCTTACTCCTTTCCCGGGTTTTTGCCCCACACACACGCCAAGAATCCTATCACAACCATCCCATAACACATGCAAGCATCGCATCAAAGTAAAGCAGGTTTAACAAGGAATACGGTAATTAAACAAGGCTATGCAATGGGACAGGATCATCATTATGCAATTAAAGTAAAGCGCTAGCATACTAGTTGCAATGCCTAAATAGGATTCAAAAGCGGATGGGCGTGAACCTTGCTCTTGGTAGAAGTCCTCGACAACTGGTTCTTCCGAGTAGTGGTAGAAGCCGTCTCCTCCTTGCGTTTCCTCAGCTGGTCCTATTCACGAGAAAAGAAATACATCGGACCTATATTCAAATAAACTCCAAAGAAGAAGCAAAAAGAGCCCAAAAGCATTCAACTCCTGTTCTAACGCGTAGAGCATGATTTTAGAAATTTATAGAAACTGGTTTCATAATTTTCTGAGCTAGGATGAATTTATTATGAATTTTCTTAGATAAACCTATTCCTGAAATTCCGAAAAAGAAAAAGAAAAAGACATTGACACGTGGCAGCACCAGGAAGCGACACGTGTCAGCTCTAGAGCGCGCCACGTGGCATGCTGACGTCAGCATGACGTCATCAGTGGGGTCGGCCACTGCTGACGTCATGATGACGTCAATGTTGACCGGTCAACGGTCAACGGTCAACGGTGGTGTCCACTGGTCAGTGGGTCAGAGGGGCTGACAGATGGGGCCGGTTTGTCAGTGACACAGAGAGGCCGACAGGTGGGTCCAAGCTGTCAGCGCGGGGAAAAGGAAAAAGGCCGGTCGCGGGCTTTACTTGGGCCGGTTCGGGTTGTGGGCCTAAGAGTTCAAGGGGGCTTTCCGGACTTGTGGTTCTGGTCTGGTAGGAAAAAGGTTTAACGGGCCGCTACTGTTACGGCCCAAGGCCGGTCTGCTTCCGGCGGGGAGAGGAAGGAGAGGCCGGGCCCACGAGTCAGCGACTCGGGCGCCCCGGGCCCACTGGTCAGTGACACATGAGCAGGGCGGGATCCGGTGTGGTTTCTGCGGCCAGCTGCGCGTGTGGTCTCCGGTGTGTGGCTCTCCGCGGCGCGCCAGAGCGCGAACGCGGCGGCGTTCACGACGGCGGTTCGCAGGGCAACGGCGGTCAAGGGCATCGGGGTCATCACGTACGCGGCCCGGACCTCCTGTCCGAGGTGCACAACGCGATCAAGGCGGGCTCAAGGAGTACTCGACGAAGTGCAGGGGAATGGCGGGCGCGGCGGCCACGGCGAGCGCCGAGCGGCGGTAAGGAAATCAAGGCGGCGGGGCTCCTTGTACGCGACCCGGGCCTCCTGCCCGCGGTGCGCACGCGAAGGGAACAAGGTCATGGGTTCGGGAAAGATCAAGAGGGGCTAGTGTGCTAGAACGGCGAGCGACACGGCGCGCTCCGTTCACGGCGAGCACCTGGCGGCGAACGGAAACAGAGGGAGGGGAGGGCTCGGCTTGGGCTTAGGTTCCTGCACAAGAGGTATGCGGCACGAAGGCCGGCCAAGCATGGAGCTCAGGGGCGGCACGATGGCGTTCATCAACACACAGAGCACGACAGGCACATCACGGCGTCCATGGCGAGCAGAGCACGGCATCCACGGCGAGAGGAGAACGGGGACTCACGGTGGGTTTGGGAAGAGAGCGTGAGGCCGAGCGTGTCGCGGGGCTTGCGGAACGGCTTGGCGGCGTCCTTCTCCTCCTCTGCTCCGGCGTGGTGAAGTCGTTGCGGCGGCTCGACGTCGCGGGCGGCTCGGTGGCGTGCGGCACAGCGTTCTCCGGGTGACTTCACACGGACGGCTCCGGCTTCCTCACGCCCGCGCCTCCACTCTCCTACTCCTCCTTCTCTTCCACGGGGTTGGGGTGAATTGGGCAGGGCTTCGCCCTTGGGATTGGGAATGGCCGAAAGGAAAGGGGAGGAAGGGGGGTTTTGTAGATGGGGTTCGGCCGGGGGCTTCTTGGCGGCCAAGGAAACGAGGGGGAAGCAGGCGCATGTGCGTGGGGCCCGTGCGGTTGCGCTCGGCGCGATTCGCGGCGGGCGGAGCGGAGCTGGCGCGCGCGGGCGGGAAAGGGGAGCGCGGCGCGGGTCGGTGACGGGCGCGGCACCGGGGAGGAAGACGACTATTTCCCCCGGGCCCGCACGTCAGCGAGGGAAGGAAGCGGGGAGCGGCGTCCGCGCGGGGAGGTTAAGGCCGGCGTGCTTGCTGGGCCTGGTGGGCTGCGAGCGATCGGGAGAGATGGGAAGGAAGATTGGGCCGGGGTTGGGCTGTGCGGGGAGAAAGAGAGGGATGGGTATTGGGCCGGTTGAGGATTAGGCCTGTTAGTAGTTTAGGTTTTAGGATTAGTTTAGTTAGGTTTTGAATTCGAATTTGAACGGTTTGAGTTCAAATTCGATTTCCACTCAAACATTCACATAAAACCAAGAAAGCCAAATCACTCTAGCATAATTATTTCCCTAATGCAATGCACATGAATATTTATTAGGAAATTTTTAGAGAGAGAGAAGTATTATTCTTGGAGTTAACACACATGTTGCACAAAAATTTTTAATTTCACCAAATTACAAACTAGGGATGTTACACAGCCTGATCACTTATAATTTATTTATTTTTGCACTAGGTTTTGTTTGGGCCCGCCGTACCCATGCCCAGATGAAAACCAAAGCCAGCCCGGTCCACTCTAAACCAATCCATCCAATTTCCTTGCGCCTGGTTCCCTTCCGAATTGAGTTCGGCATTTTTGAGCAGCGCAAGGAGGGCAGACGGCCGGCGGCAGCTTCGTTGTGACTCCTGATCCGATTTCGCTGAAGTGGCGGCGGCTCCCTCGCACCATCGATCTGATTTTGTCGCAATGGCTGGGGCTCCTTCTCTCCCTCGCCATTTCTACTCATTTCACAATTCTTTCATACATGTTCGTATCTGTATCAATTTGGAGTGTTTTTTCTTGACAAGAAAGTCGATCTTTTCCAAACAGGAAATTGCTGTGATTGATCCACATTATATGTGTTTCCGCATGCTATTTTCAGTCTGTATGCTATTTCAGTTAAACTTGACCAGTGCATGCGGGATCAGAGAAGCAAATCCTCTATCTCAAATGCAGTTATGCTACACGCATGTAACCGACGGCACAATTCCTGAGGAATCTTAATTGAAAATGTGCAATGTACAAAAAAATATAATTGGTTACATCCAACAGTAATCAAGCTATACAAGATGAGAACTTCTCTAGTCCTTGGACCTAGCAAGTAGCAACCAGCATTTAGATGCCATAAACAACATATGCAAAAGGTCTGAATTTTGGTGGAAGAAGCTTGTGATTCCAAATTCTCTTTGAGAAGTCCAGACAATCATCGACCTTAAGGCACCTGCCCTGCCGGCCAACCTCAGAAATATGCAGGTCGTCAGGAGACAGGAGAGGACATGAGTTCCTGGGAGATTAAGGGGGCCCCCCTGTCAGAGCAAGCACTGTTAGTATTTCAGACTTGGAATAGAACATCCGGCAGGCTGTTTTTTGATAGACAAGAAGGAATAATGGATATACCTTGGTTCCTGAATGTGCATGCTTTCGTACTGTTATACAATGTCAGACCCATTGCTGATCGCCGTCATTGCCTTACGCTGCCGATGAAATCGGATCAGTGATGAGACGGTGGTGGCGGCGGCGTTGATCACCATGGTGTCGAAGCCCTTCCCCATCGCCGTTGACCATCGCACCAGCGCTGCGCGGCGTCGTCCTTGGTGCTCGCCGCCGCCGCCGCCATCCATCCACACACATCACGACGAAGAACGAGCCAAGCCTTTCTCAAGTCCAACCACTGGGTCTGCTTTTTTGATTGGACGGGCCTCGGTCTTGGTCCGGGTGTGGGTAGGGCTGGGCCCAAATAGAATCCAGTGTAAGAAATAATTAAATTAAAAGCATGTCTGCTTTAGGATTCGTGCAATTTTCATACGTAGGACCATTGAAGCAAAACTCCAGACAGAAATGTAAACCGAGACGTTGCCGGCCCCCAAACCGCGTGTGCTGCTTCTCCATTAGTGTATCCTCGAACTAATTTCTGTTTCACATATTTGTAAGATGCCCGCAGTACGTTGGAAGACAAGTAAAGTCGATTGTCAATTGCACGATCATGTTTGATCGCTTGTATCGTACCATGTGACAGCAGGGGTGACAGCGACCCACTGTCAAATACTCACATGTAACTTGTAGCTTATGCTTTTTCGAGCCCAGGGAGGCCATATATATATGGCATATGTGTATAGGGGCACTGCACTGAGTGTTTCACTTCACCATTGCTAGGGATCGTAGATGACAGTATCACACTGATATAAAAATTCCCCCTTTAATAAGTAGATACCTAATTGCTAATATCCTTGTTCACAATTGCTGATATATGATTTGCAAGGGAATAGAGACTGGGTAGAGGACCATGCATGGAAACCGAGAATAATATGATGCATCTCTCGCTGCACGCCCCATCGTCATGCTTCGGAACCTGCCGCGACGAAACAACTATGGCCGCATCTCCACTCGTATCTTCGCTAGCTGCTCACGCACAGGGCAACTGCAGCGATGTCGACATCGGTGGGTGGATCGATGACCTGACAGAAGGGGAGTGGGATGCGGCCCCCAGGTTGCCAGGTCTTCCCTCGCTCTTGTGGTGAGTAGTATTTCGGATTGGGAGGCAATGGGAATAGCTTGTAGCGACACACTGAAAACCAATGTGTCAGGTTTTTGTTAGGTGGTAGATGGATCTAGCAGAGATGTAGTCCAAGCCTCCAAACCATTTTAACTTAAGTTCTTTTACGGTGCACTATACCATAATAAAAATGGACCAGTATGAAAGGATCGGACGGCTCAGATTTTTTGTATATTGCTGAAAACTTGACCTGTGGTATAGGTGGTATAGGTGGGTAGTATAGCCTAGTATGGGTATTATGGAAAAAAAAACATAATGGCACAAATGTAATATTATGATAAAATTTTATTGGCACAAATATAATATTATTAAAAATATTATAATGGCAGAATTGTAAATATTTCTATTAATATAGTCACGACATTCACATTTGTCGGCCCCACCCGTGACGGAAGCAAGAGAAAAAATTTGTCAACGAGAGAAAATTACCAAATTGCCCTTCCTCTATACTCTATACCACTAAGTAGTAGTATAGGGCACCGTAAAGAGCTCCTTTAACTTCGAGTAAACGAAGAGCATCTGAAAGCTAACGATAAACCCACTAGTGCATGATTCATTTTGTTCATCGTTCAAGCGAACTTCATGTGGCAAATGAAGAACTTGGTTCAAGCGGAGTTGACTGACAGGTAACCTTGGTGATGCAAGCAAATAGTTTTGGTTGGGAGCCTCTGCATGGGAAGTTGATCAGCCTCGCAATCTTTGCTTAATCACGTTCGGCCGCTAGTCAATCCCCGGTATAGCTGTCTTTAAAGTGAGAGCAACAGAGTAATAAAAGAAATAAACAAGGTATCCCAGAACCCAATCGGCAGATGTACGGACTCCATCCAGGCAAGGGCCATGCCCAAGGACACCAACCAAACACCCCTTCGCAGGTGGTTGACATAAACCCACTTCTTTAATTCATCTAGTGATCGCCAATTTCACTATCGCATTCGATCAGTGTACCATGTGAGAGACATAGACGACAACGTCCCATGTGCTACTTGCGGATTGTGATTTTTCCAGCACAACAAAGAATAATCGACACAAATATAGCATCGTAGTGGTATTTTTTGCCCTCACAGTTGCGTGGAACCAAAGAATAAAGGGGTGGCACTGTGTCACACTGGTACATACCTCAAGTTTTAAATAGATGTATACTACTACTATGCTCATTCACAACTATGGTAACTGAGAATGTGGATGGCGCCCAATCAAACCATCATGCGTGGTTTGAGCTTGGGAATAGGAGTTGTCTGGAAATCTATAGTTCTATGGGCAAGGACCGGCCATATACGCAGCAGCTATGGTTACTGGCAACATGGGCAATCGAACCATGGCTGTTCCTGTTGAGGAGACGGGTAGGAGCCGAGCCGTCCTCAACCTCCATGTCCCTCCGTGCTATTTCTCTCGTTCAGCATGTGCAAGATGAGAGCTCCCTCGCCGCAAGAGATCGCACGTCACGAGACGCCGATGAACGTACACAATTAATGTTGTTCATGACAAGCCAAGAACTTCGCCAACTGCTTCGAACTTCTTTTTCATGTTACCCATGATGATTTGTAATGTAGATAATCAAAGATATATTGGTGCTAATTTATAGAAATATATGCTAGCTAGTCTATGTACAGAAGTACTACCGAAAAATATTAAGCAATAAAACAAAAGTTATACAACAAAATAGATACGGTTTCCAGTGAACATACACAGGAGCATTCCAAGTTTATTCTTGTCTAATGAGTTTTTTTACTAGGACAACGCCAACAGATAATCAATTTGCATTAGGTCGTACATCTAGGGACGACTGTTGTTCTTTTGATGGATTGTTGTTCATTTCGATGCAAGAAATATATATCATGTTAGCCGAGGACCAATGGAGGTCACCCTTGGATGATGAGTGATTGACAACCATTGAGTGGATTGATGTGTCTCTTGGCTCGTGATGTGCAGGTGCAGGATGCGACAAGGCGGCTGACGGCGCGCGGTGAAGGTCAGGCACAAAAAGTTCATGCCGATGAACCAAGGGCGGTGAAGGATGAACGAGTAGGCTTGGACCGAGGGACCCGAAGAGTCCGGGCGGAGTCACGTGCGATTCGCATGGTGCATGGAAGAGCAAGAGTACACGGCGTGATGAAGACGGCGTCGGTCGAGTCAAGCGGGACGGAGGAGTCAAAGGCTTGGCAGAGGCCGGACAGGCGTCGACATCGAGGAGGTCGCGTGGCGGCCAAGCGGAGATGAACGGTTTGGGTGGTTTGGGCCTCAAAACCACCAGGCAGGCAGGTTTGCCGGTTTGGGCCTCAAAACCGGGGGCGCGTCCGGTGTGGCCGGATGGCGGAATGGAGGGCACGTGGCGCCATCGCGAAGCTTGCGTCGAGACGAAGCGAAGTCGTGAAGGTCCCGTGTCCGTCCGATGAGTCTGTGAAAAACTGGACAATTTTGCCCCTGCGGGGTATGTATCAACTTAGGGGTAGTTTGGTCTTTTGGCCAAGGACTATATGTATCACTCATAGGTACTGTGTGACCAATTTTCCCGTGATCTTTCCCCCTCAAACCCACGAAATCGCCTCGGATTTGAAGTTCCCCTCCCTTCTTTCCTCTCTAGTGTTCTTGACCGATTTCACGAAATCAGTGAGGAAG
>CM014272.1:70054355-70092957 GCA_004135705.1 Alloteropsis semialata | reverse complement strand
TCAACGACAACCGCAAGACCGAGCGGAAGGGCCACAACAACTGCTTCGAGTGTGGGAAGCCCGGCCACTTCATCGCCGACTGTCCTAGCAAGGACAAGTCCAAGGGCGGGTACGACTACTCCAAGCACAAGTTCAAGAAAGAGAACCACTACAGCAAGCACAGGCCAAGGGACAAGAAGAAGAATAAGCACGTTGACCGCAAGAAGGCCAAGGCACGAGCCTTCATCGCCTCCCTCAGCGACGTCGACTCCGACACTGAGGATCAAGCTGATTCAAGCTCAAGTGAGGACGATCGCAAGGAGAAGAAGAAGGACGCCAAGAACGTCACCGGTCTCTGCTACTTCTACTCCAAGAAGAAGCGTGGCGGGTACTGCGTGTCATGGCTCTCAACGCCGATGACAAGAAAGACGACACGGACAGCGACTCCGGGTCAGAAACTGAGGTACCTCGAACCCACGAACAACTTCTTCTTGAGAATGATGAACTGAATGATTGCTTGGTCAATCAAGACAAGCTGTTGAAAAGGGCTGCTCGTGAACGATCCGAGCTGAAGGCCAAGCTTGAGAATGCTTTGTTGGAACTAGAACTGCTTAGGGCTGCTCCTACTGTTTCTGAAGTTCCTGAATGTGATGAATGCTCAGTTCATATGGTTAGTCTAGCTTCTTTGCAATTTAAGTATGCCTCTTTGGTTGAGGAACTAGATTTGGCTAGGGCTGCTTTAGATGAAGTCAAGACTAGACCTATGTTGCTTCGTGCTTGCAAGTCTTGCCCTGCTTTGCAAAGTAAACTTGATAATGCATGTGCTAGGATTTTAGAGCTTGAAAAATCTGCTGTTTTAGCTAAGTCTAAAATTTCTAAATGCAAGATATGTCCTGCACAGCTTGTTGAATTGAATGAAGCCAACATTGCTTTGGGTCTTGCTGAGGATGAGAACACCTACTTGCGTGTTATTCTGAGTTGGGTCTCAAGTAGGGAACCTCAGTTGGGTATGATGCTTCAGCAGTTCAAGAGAGCTGATGGCTTTGGGGTTGGAAGTGTGCCTCATGACAAGAAGTGGAACTGGTTGTATGAGAAACTTGATGAGTGTCGAGGGGTGATTCTAAACAAGAAACCAACAGAAGCCAGCACCTCTAAGCCACCCATTCCAAGTGAGAAACTAACCAGTCCCATGAGTGAAGAGAATCCCAAGGATGGAGTGTTCACTGAGCCACCAAGACACCCACAAAGAAAACTATCTGGGTAGAGAAACTAAACTTCCTCAGAAACAAGCTAGACACTCTTCTAGATATTGCTAGGGAGCGTTCCCCACCAAAACCAAAAGCAAAACTCCAACCAAGAGTGAATCCACAACCCAAAGCTAACCCTCAACCAACAGTGAAACCTCAACAGAGAGTGAACCCACAGCCGAGAGCAAACCAACAGCCAAAGGAGCGTGTGAGGTTCTACTGTGAGTTCTGTCACAGGGAGGGTCACCTTGAGGAGTTCTGCTTTCGCAGGAAGAAAGCTTTGAGGCGTGAGCGTGAGTGGGGTAACCAGGACATGTACCACCCTTCCCATGGTGTACATGAGCCTAGGCCAGCTCCTTTGCCTCGTGGTGGTAGACGTGAGTTTACCAAGCGTGATCCAAGGCCTCCTCTGTTTGACTTTGGACAATACGGCCTTGGTTACTCGTCTCGGAGGTTCCACGGACCTCGAAAACCCCCCCCCCCCCCCCCCCCCCCCCCCCCCCCCCCCCCCCCCCCCCCCCTCCTTTCGGGGAACGTCCTCCTCCGACGAGACATGAGTTTGTGGATTGTGCTGACCTTACTTTTGAGCAGATGGCTCGACACTGGCACTATACTAGTTATACTAACCCCAGTGTTGAGACATTTGCTCATCCTTACTCTTACCTTTCATACTGAGCTGGTCGGAGGCCTGGAGAACACATGGCTCATCGACTCCGGTTGTTCTCATCACATGACCAGTGATCATAGATGGTTCTCCAGCCTCACCACGGTGATGACCAAGGAGTACATCACTTTCGGGGATAACAGCAAAGGTAAGGTGTTGTCTGTCGGTGCCATCAAGGTAAGCGATAACTTCATGTTGAAACAGGTAGCTCTTGTTGATTCGCTTGGTTTCAATTTGCTCTCTGTTTCGCAACTTCTTGATGATGGCTTTGAGGTTTGCTTCAAAAAAGGAGCTTCTCAGATCTTGGATTCTCGAGGCGATCTTGTGTATATGATCATGCCCGAGGGTCAAGTTTTTCGTGTTGACTTCTCTAAGTCTTTCGGTCTCTCTCGTTGCCTTGTTGCTGGTTCTTCTTCTGAGCTCTGGAAGTGGCATAGGAGGTTGGGTCATTTGAGTTTCGACTTGCTCACTCGCTTGAGCGTTCTTGACCTTGTCCGCTTGCTCACTCGCTTGAGCGCTCTTGACCTTGTCCGAGGATTGCCCAAGCTCAAGTTTGAGAGAGATCTAGTTTGTTCTCCCTGTCGGCATGGCAAAATGGTTGCTGCTTCTCACCCACCTGTAAACCAGGTGATGACTGATCATCCAGGGGAGTTGTTGCATATGGATACTGTTGGTCCAGCTCGCGTTTGTTCAGTTGGTGGGAAGTGGTATGTCCTTGTTGTGGTCGACGATTTTTCGAGGTACCAACGCCACGGTACATATTGGCACATGTATGATGTATCAAAGGGAGCGTGATGTTCGATTGGCTACTTGGCTGCGTGCCTTGTGCATGTGTTATCCTTAAAAAACAACGCACGCCGTCAGAGATCAACACAGTTACTGTTAGTTTTAGTCAAAGCATTGTGTTCGGCATCCGCATGGCCCACATGTCATACGACTGCTTCTCTACTGCTTCTGCTTCAGCACCTATTCTATTCTACAGGACACGCTGGTTCTCGAACGAGGGGCGGGGATGGATGGGATTTTTATACGAAATCGATACGTCTTCTACAGATCTACTGTATCGTAGAAATTCCATTCAAATCCTTCCGTGCCAAAGATCAAGCATCTAATATATGTGTTCCTCGATGCGCAGCCTATTCAGTTGGCTGGCGGCTGGTGGCTGCTGCTGATTTGTTGTGAGAGAAAAGTATTGCTAGCTAGCTGGTGGCTGGTGGCTATTGCTGATTTGTTGCGAGAAAAAAGTACTGATAGGTGGTGGCTGATAGCGCAAGCGAACAGCTTTAGCGGGACCTCGGCACATGCTTAATACCTGCGCATTTCAAATTCTAGGGGTAAAACACGAGGCAAATGCCTCATTGTGCCAGACAATGAACCTGGCAATCCCCTTGGTTACCGGCAGTAATCCAATTTTCTAGTTTAATCGCAGCCAGAGGAATGCTGGGATTGTTAGCTGGCTGAAGAATGCTTGGGTGCCTGGGCATCGGCCGAGAGCAGAGGACGGGGAGCTCGAGATTGGGAGGATGAGGAGGCGAGGAGGATGGGGCGATTGGAGGGAGCACTCACAGATGAAGTCGAGGATGACGCGGCCGTCGGAGAGGCGCCCCGTGGGGTGGTGGAAGTAGGCGCGGCCCTCCGGCGGCGCGATGCGGATCCCCATCACCGCCGCCACCCCGCCCGTGTCGCTGTTGGAGTCGCCGAAGTTGAACAGCACCACCCCGTCCCCCTTCTTCTTCTTCTTCTCCGCCTTCGCTGCCGCAGCCTCCTCCTCCCCCACCTCCTCGGCGCCCGCCGCGCCGACGCCGGGGGCCGCCGCCGCTGCGGAGGCGCTCGGGCGGACCACGCTGGTGGCGGCGGGGCCCGGCATGTAGCGCAGCGTGGCCAGCACCACGGCCGCCGCCACCGCGCCCATCACGATGTAGTACTGCAGCCGCAGCGGGCCCATCCGCTTCAGCGCCCCGCCGGCGCCGCCGCCGTTCATCACGCTCGCCATGGCCGAGCTCGCTCGCTCGCCTGCGCCCCCGCTACCCAGCCAAGCAGCCACTGGATACCGCGTGCGTTTCCCCCTCTAGAATTAATGATGTGGGCGTGTCAGCGCGCGTGCTCTCGGCTAAACGTGTGCTTATATAGAGGCCACACTGTAGTAGTACAACCAACACAACCGAGAGAGGAGGGCTCTCCGTTCAGAAATAAGAACGCGAGGAATTTTCGCTTGTGTCGGCTGATATGTCCTGTTCTCCTAGGAAGAATTTCCAAGGCTATCAGTATCAAGATACTATTAATTTCAAAAAAGTATCAAGATACTAGATAGTATCATTTTTTTTGACATTATCGAATTGTAAAATCGTATCATAATATTGAGATACTATTGAATTATACATAATACATATTTTATATAAAATTTATAATATATTATATAGATTAGAGCTAATAATGTCTATTTTGATTAATTAAATTGACTGTTTGCAAATTTAAGTGTCCTAATTGACACTATATTCAATGCATGTTATCTTAAATAATATTTTATCACCATTGAGTTATTTAAAAAATAATTTATATTAATTATTATGTGGTATCATAGGATCATAGTATCAGGATACTATAAAATTTAGATACTAAATGAGATCGATATCGTTTTGTCTAGATAGTATTATAGTATCATAAGATACTACGGTACGTACCGGGATACTCACGGCCATGGGAATTTCTACCGAAATGCGTGCAGGCAACCCAAGGCTTCGTACATGGTATAAAAATATTGAATGACAACGAAGGGAGTTGCCATATTTGAAGCGCCTGAAATTTAACAGTAGTTTTTATTATCTAAAAAAATGTTTAAGGCCAGTCTCAGTGGGAGTTTCATGGGCATTAAATAGACTGCCATGTCAGCATTTTTGATGATGTGGCAGCATATTAATGAAGAGAGAGGTGAAATGAGTTTCATGGTGATGAAACTCTTTATACACAGTTACCTAGACAGCTTGTGTCTTGCATGTAGTCTAGGGAACAACAAGAGATGAAACTTTGCATTGAGAGAGGGTGTTTCATCATAGTTTCAAACATCTTTTAGATGATGTGTCACTCTAGGTAATTGTGTCCATGAAACTCCCACTGAGATTGGCCTAAGAACTTTTACGTTTCAGAGCATTGGGGATCAGCGTGTCTAGCAAGAAGCACACCGTTTGGGACGTCCGAAACATCATGTATCATGTTCGTTCATCTACAACTCAAAGAAAAATATTTATGCAACATCGAGCAGCCCGAAAGTTTTTAGACACCTAAAATAGACGACGAGACATGATAAAACAAAAGGGCAGGCGCGTCGCATCGCATCGCACCAAACATGTGGGAGGAGTTGGTGGCGCTGGCTTTGTTTAATTTAACACACCCTTCTTTTCGTTTTATCTAATCACCACTGATCCATTGCTTTCTCCAAAGAAAAAGGTGACGGGATGTAATAAAGGGGGCTACAAGCGCTCGCGTAATCATTCGTTGATTTAGCGCGGCGCGCACGTAGCGAGCGGGTGGATCGATCATGAGATATCGATGGGTTCGGTGGCCGAGAGCTAGCTAGCACGACTGCTGGTGTCAAGCGATGAAATTAAAACTCGCGCGCCAAAAAAGGTGTTCTGGTGAGGTGGTGCCCATTGACGGATGCGCGGGTGTGTTGGGTGGGGGGGTTGGTTTCGCCGGGGCTTCCTTTGCGAGGCTGCAAGCCCGGCGCCGGGGCCCGGGACGGGCGCGAACCGCCGCAACGGCGACGGCGCATCGGCCGGCAGGTCGGGCCTTGGGCTAGATGCCGACTAGAGGGGAGGGCAAGGAGGCGACGCGCGTGGGGGTGTCAATCCGACGCCACCGCCACCGGCTCCGGTAGAGGACGTGCGCTGCGCTTGGCAGCAGCCGCGAAGAGCAGGGCAGATCTGAGCAGAGCAGGGCAGCTCTGAGCCTCTGACTGCGCCTGAATCTGAATCCATGCGCGATGCCCAATCCCAAGCAACGTCGCGCTGGTGGCGCCGTGCTCGTCGGATCCGTTCCGAGCCGTCCTGAATAGATAATTGATTTAACGAAATACTATAAAGAAAAAGAAACCATGCACGACACGCCCGTCCAGTGATGACCGAACCGATCCGACGTTGGCGCGCAGGCGACAAGGGGGTTGGTGGTTAGCGCCTCGCCTCACGCCCTCACCTCACCTAAGGAGAGTGGTTAGCTTATTGGCATCACCAGATGATCGATTCACTAGCAGCAATGCAGCATAGGCATAGCACCAATATAATATACAGCAGACAGATATGCAAGCCGCGCTACGACTGCGAGCGACGAAGGAACCTGCCGCAGCAGCACCTGCTCTGCGCCAGAGTCAGCACAGCTTTGGACTGGGGCAAGTAGCCAGGTAGTACCAGGTAGCCAATCGGTCCTCGTCATCATCGGCCGCGCTCATTTATCCTGTACGTACACAATCACATATCCTGTATTCGTACCAGATCGCCAGTACCTACCGACTCGCTCGCATCGCATCACATGCATGGCGCCACAACCAGAGCGAGCTGGTAGGTAGGTGCTTCCTTGGGTGGCCCAAGCAGAAAAAAAAACGATCAGCTTGCGTTCCTGACTTTATGGTGTTGTTGCAGGCATGCAGGGGGTATTGTATTGCCGGAATCCAGGAGGATATACCAGTCTTCGAGTCTTCGTCTTCGCTTATCACAGACGCGCCACCAAACCCCGGATTTGTAAATCAGTGTCTCGCTGGATGTCGATCGGTTCCTGTTTTGTTCTAGAAACTCAAGGATCAGGTGATGAATCCATAGTAGTGGTGGGGATTTGACATCACGAGACAAGAGTGTTCCCTCGTAGTGGTGGTGGGAAAACCCACCGTCCAAACCGCCAAGAGAAGTAAAATGGATTAGTTTTGAACTTTTGATAGTTGAAGGGTACAAGATCTCTAGTTTTGTGCTTCAAGGGTGAAAACTGCAGTTGAAACCATCGAGGGAGTAAAATTGACTGGATAATTAAAGGGCGCAAGGTATCTGGTTTTGAGGTTAAAGGTTGGAAATCGGTCGGTGTCAATAGTTGAGAGGATTAAATGGACATATTTCCAAAATAAGGAGCTGCATCATCATTTGGGCCGATTTGGACCTGACCTGGCCCATCTTATTAGCAGGCTAAGCCTTCCAAAATGGAAGAAATCTCTAAACACGATTCGTGCAACAAACCACGGGCAGCGGATCGGGCCACGTCGCCCGTTAACCCACGAGCCGTCGGATCTGCCCAGCTCTCAATACTGGTCGTTCGATTGCGGGTTGTCGCGGGTTGCTCGCCCGTTAGGCCGCAACCCAAGCTCTCGCGAATCTTCGCGAACCCGGCCAAGCGTCGACCTCGTCCCCTCCGCCTGCTATGCCGCCCTGGCTCCCATGACGGTCATCGCCGTCCACTCGCTACCTGCGCTTTCCCTCGTCCGCAGCCGCAGCGCAGCTCGCTACCCTCCCACAGACGAGCGCAGAGTCAGTGTCGCAAGGGTAGCGTGCAGGGGCGGGGCGCTGGATCCTTGCCGCCGCCTCCATCCGGCCGTCGCCCCTGCTCATTCGCCACCGGCACCGTCTGGTGCTCGACCATCTGCACCTCGAGCTTCTCTCCTCCTCCAGAGTCCAGACCCCCGGCGGCCGAGCATGCGGCAGGCTTCCCTCCCTTCCGTGTCGCAGCCTGCTTGGCCTCGCCCCCCAGCTGCTCCACGTGGCTGTGCATCTCGGCGATATAGGAGCAAACAGGGAAGCCTTATGCATCCGAGACACCGTGGGCCTCCCCGCGATGGCAACGAGCAACGGCGGCCAGCCCGCGATGAGCTACTCTGCTAGCATCAATTTCTCATCTCCAGTTGATAAGGCTGATAATAAAGCGCACTAAAACCTACAGGCTTATGCTGAGTTCCTCTTCCTTCCTTTGCTCTGCCCACCTTTTAGCATTTGCTGCTCTCTATATGCTCGATCAATTGTCTAAGAGACATTTTCCATGTCATACAGAAGAGCCATGTGATGTGCTTGTGCTTGATCCAGAGAGACCGACTTACAGAAAATTTCAATTAAACCTAACTGGAGTAACCTGTCTCTATTCCTGTTCTGCAAATGATATATTTCATTTTTGCAAGACCGGTATAAGAGGCCACTCCTCCTCCTTTGTATGTTATCAATTTCTGCAGTTATTTGGTTGTGTGCTCAACTGAACATGAATTTTCTCGCTATAGCTGCTTATGAAAGTGGAAAATTAGTTGCATATCATGTCATTGCCTTAGCAGATCTGGTTACCATTTTATGAAATTCCTTCAATACTCTACTACTACTAGCATACATGCTCTGCTTTCGATGTACATCTCTAAAATAATTTCCTTTTCATTCCTTGTAAAGGAGTTGCATATCATGTATTCGACAAAATGCCCTTAGCATATGTATTCCTTCAAAATATATGTTGTCATTTAATCCTACATTCAAATCTATGCCTAAAATGAACATTAGTATATATGGCAAAAAGCTTCCATTTGTCATTGCCAGAGATACTATCTCTTGTATAGTTTTCTTATTGTACTTCCCCAGTAGCACCAGTATTGTAATTTCAATGCTTCATTAATGGCATTTTTTGCAATTTGGTGTGGAATTCTAAGAATTCAAGTTTGCTTAGCATGGTTTTCTTAAAAATTAGAAAAACACTTGACCTGATATTAAAAGTGATCTAGGGAAGTTTCTGAATCAACAGATTTAAAGTTTAGTTGTAGAACAAACAGCACTTTACATACACGATGCCTTATTCATGTGATAGCTCATTAACATAACTGCTCATTAGGGTAGCTTCTAATTACTGTGTTCATTTATTCTGATTGTGCCATGCAATTAGTCAGCTTATAAAGTAGCCTCATATATTTTTGTTGGAGTACAACAAAATTGTTGCTAGTTGCATTTAAGTACATATGTGTTCCAATCTTTCTTATTATTAGAATCATAGACACATTTATTCTTTGAACGACGAGAAAACAACTTTTATTTCATATATATGCTAAAAATTATTGCTCTGGTGACTCATTAAACTTTTGGTAAAAAAATATATCTGATCATGTATGATTCTTTGCTTCTTTGTTTTGGACTCACATGTACCAATATTTGGCAATGGGTATTTCCCTTGATACCAGCACATTATATATATATATATATATATATAGAGAGAGAGAGAGAGAGAACCTATTATCTGTAGCCGGCCACAGAATAGGGTATTCTGTAGCCGGACCAGGACCGAGCCAGACTGGAGTCCACCAATCAACCATGTCCCACGCGTAGGCTCCGGCTGGTAGTCTCCATCGGCTCGGCTCCATAGGCTGAACAGGCTCCTAATTAAGCCACCTATTGATTTGAAAATAACTGAGCCAGCTATTTAATCCCCTGATTCCGTTTTGGGTACAAGCAAAACAGATCATCCTTGCATACTCCTTCCATTGCATTTGACCTCAAGTATTGTAAGATATTTTTTTACTTATCTTTTTTGATATATGAATGGATACATACATTATTACTGGAATCTGAATGCTGTGCAACAATCAATTCATATCTCATAGTTCGACCTATAGCATTTGTAAAGTTCTTATATCTTCTAAATTCTTGATCCAACATTCTGGTTTTAATTTTTCTTTCCCCATTCTGCAATAATTTTCTTTGATAAATTCATGGGAAGGTTCAAGCACATTACGTGAAACATGTATTGCTACAAATTAATGGAGAAGAATGTTGATATCTCAAAATACATTACATCATCCAGCTTGAGAATTTCTTTTGTTTACCCGGCCGCGGAAAGACCCGGCTCTCATAATGTAGAGATAAGTAGCGCACATCATATTGTGGAATTCTACTGACCTCATAATCGAAAAACAGATGGTACATCTTGAGTAGAGCTGTCCTGTGTAAGTGTGTGACTAATGTTACCTCATATATCATGATGTGTTTTATGTCGACTTTGAATTTAAGTTCAATTATGGTTATTTTTCCCATAGTCCAGTTTAGACACCCATTTACATGGTTATCAATGTCCAAATTAGAAAACATGGGCAACAATTAAATATAATCATTTGCACCCCATGGCCAGCTCAAGGATGGCGCGGCAACGCCGCGCCCTGTGTTTTCTAGTGGAAATGTTATCTGCCGACGGCGTCAGGGAATCGGCCCAGGAAGAAACGGCGTTCCAATCTGTAGCTCCTAATAAAATTTGCTATCGTCCAGTTGTGACTGCTGCTGAAAACCGACGCCTGCAGTATATCGTCGTCTGAACTGACGATGTTATTGATTTTTTTTCAACCTATCCACATCAAATCAATCGTAACAGGTGACGTTACTTGTATAACAGGTGTTGCCGTAATCCAGGGGCAACCTAGTCTTGCTGACGGATCCATGGAAATTTCCCAAGAATTTCAATTCAGAACTTAGATACCAGCCGTTTCCAGATTCTGAAGGGGAGGGCAAAACCGGAAAAAAAATGAGACACTTGGCAGTCGGCAGACAGCAAACCATTCGAACAAACAAAATACACCAACATAGCAAGATCATCACATCTTGTGTTTTTTCTTTTTCAGATACTAGGGTAACTAAAAGGTTCAGGGTAACTTCAGATTCATAAGGACGAACCATGCTGAAAAAGGTTAAATGAAAACCTGGACCCTCCAGATCCTCAGAGAAGTGATTCCTAGTTTACCAAGATTAAACTGAAGACCGCTAACTCCGTAGTTATCACGAACCCACAAGGTCTGAAGAAGAACCGTTCTATCTACAAGCGATACCTTGATTCGAGCGGATTAACAGAAATGCTATTTGTTCAACAAATTGGACGTCGTAATCGGGATAAGCATTGATCCAATGGTAACAACACCAGTCAGGGACTTTGAGCAGGCTTTACTTGACGTTGAATCGAGCACAGGTGAACAGGGCTTCCCAACCATCTTCTGTTCTTCACAAGTCATCTCTTGAGCTCCTGATGCACTGTGCACCAAGGTATTTTTACCTTCTTTTCGATGCTTCTTAGGTGGTGCTTTCGATGAGATGCTAGCAACAGTTTCTGGTTGTGGTTTTCCAGTTGAGGTGATCTCAACCTTCTTGCAGCATCGTTGTTCTCCATCGGAAGCAGATTTCCTGTCTGAAGCCATGGGTTTGTATGTTGGAATTGAAGATGGTATAGCCTTCACAGGATTCTCATGACCCTGGTTTCCGTAGCAATGACTTTCTTTCTGTGTATTTCTGATGGAAGCTTCACTAGTCAGGTTCCCAAATTCTTGCGACGAACCCTGGTGCCTATCCAAGTTGAGATTCTGTAGCTTGCCAGTCAGAGTGTTTGTCTCACTAACAATTCTGTCCATCAGCACGCTGTCAGATTTGGGCAGCACAGGTCCGAAGGTACGAGGGCCACGCCATGCAGGTATAAAATGCGGAGCACTCTGGCGCAGCTTAAACCTCCGGAGTTGTCTATTCCTCGCTTCCTCCTCCTCATGCACCATGAAGTCATCGAGTACACATCCCTCTGCTCTGGTATATTTGAAGAGTTCAAGCATAGTTGTTCCAGGAGTGTAGTGTATCTGCAAATGGAACACAGATGAGACCCAACATAAACAGCAGATCAAGGTATAACATTGTCAAAGTTGCAAAAAAAAAGAAAACTGCTAAATGTACAAAACCTTTTTCCATGCCAACTTCATCCAAAGAAACAAAACTTGCTAGTATTGTATATTTATGTGCCCCATTTTATGTGAAAACAATATGCAGTGTCCACACCAAACACTAAAACAGAGAACTGAGCATAGACAGTTTTTTTTTTCCCTTTGAAACAAGCATAAACAGTGAAACGTCAATCCTAGCAAATGAGTTCTGACTGAAGAAAAAATAGTGAAGGATGAAAGAGAGCTTACCTCTTGAGTATCTCTGCTACTGGTCACAGGCTTATCTTCATTGTTCTGCAGCAAGATACTTCGGAAGGTGGAGTTGTGTACGTTTTTTATGATGTGCCATTTTACAGGAAAGCTGCCAATCCATTTCTCCTTGCACCAAAAGTCCATGTCATTTTGGTAGTCGACAGGGCCAACCATCTCAGCAACTCCACAGAAATGGTAACTTGCGTTGACCTGTTACACCATAACATTGGACCCAATAATTCAAGTTCAATGGAATCAAATGAAAGAGGTCAAACACCTTAGATTAACATCAACTCACCGAAAAGAACAGGAAAACTGGGCAAAAGGTAGAACTATTTGCAGCTATAGTTTGAGCCTCTCTGAATGCAGTATCCAGCTTCTGGTTTCCAACATAGGAAGTTGACCACACACCATACTTGATAGATTTGTGAATGTCTGCCTCATTAAAGGACTTTATAACAAAGAATTTTGCATTTGGATACACCACCTGGAAATCATCTCTGTTATATTGATCTGCCCTGATGATTATTTTACCCTCTGGATTGCCAATTAGGAGCCTTGACGTATAGGATTTTACAATCATTTCTGCGGACATCGAACCTATTGGCATTTTTGCTTTACTTATGTTCTGCTGACTCACGGAACTCAACCTTCGATTAGCATAGCTGCTGGTTCTTGCATATGGTTGGGATCTCTCAGTTGACATCTTCCAAAGGTCAGATCCAACATTTGAAACTTCATTGTTGTATGACAGATTAGTCTGCAGTGAAGACCGGACAGAAGGAACTGCTACTTGCGGAGACTGCTGTGATGCCTAATCATAGTCAAGAGATATGTCAACAGGATACATAAAATAAGTTTTTTAACCTAAAGAACGGCAGGAACTCTGCTGAGTTGATATTAGTATATAGGAGAAAGAAAAAAAAAGAGAAAAGGACAAGAACACGCAAGGTTAAGCCTTGAGGCCTCAAAAATTTAATCCCAGGAAGCCATGCTCACTGCCACCATTATAAAAACTTAAAAGAACAATCCAGCCCAGCAGGTTGCCCATTGGCTCATGTCACCACAGCACAATGTCATAACAAGAAACAAGTGTATTATACATGAAAACTGCAGCAGTGAGAAAGCACAAAGTCATGACATATTGACATGGCATGTCGAAAGGATTAATAAGAATATGTGCAACCAGTAGTTACTGGGCTTTAGTGTAGTTCTTCATATGCCATCATAAATGAAAATCCCACTAATTTTAGTTCAGCAACAATATATATTCTTTAATCATCCATTCTAGTAATTCCACGGTTCAATCTACCAATAAAAGGGAAAAGAAGATAACTTTGTAAAGTAGAAAGAACTACAGGCATTGAAGTTTAGGATCAAGCTGTTTGGATGCAACAGTGGCATAAAAGAGCATTAACGAGTTCGTGGTGAGGACAGCAACATACCCGTCGAGCACGAGGAAGTCTAGCTGGCACCATGGCCCCACTAGAGTTTTGCCGCTTCCATGGAGCTGGACTACGTGATTGTTTCTTTGGTAGCAAAGTATGGCCTTGAAATTCCATTGAAGGAATAGTAGCTTGTTGTACAGATTGATTCCATGCAACACCCCTTTCGGAGGCAACAGCTACAGTTTGCTGAAGTCCACCTGGGACAAACAAGCCATTGATGTATGCAAGAGATTGAGTGGTGGTAGCTGGGGTCCAGTCTGCAGCTGATGGAAGGGCAGCATAGTGGGGTGTAGGAACTGGTTGATGGTATGTGTGCTCCACAGTTTCAGCGCGATATTCTTGGGTTCTGACAAACCTACCATCGCTTATGGCACAAGGGTGCAAAGGGTGAGGTTCAGGGGGGGAGTGAGCGATCCCATATTCAGGGACAACATAATACATGCATGATGTGCCTTGTGCCTTGTGGCCCTGTTTAAGGATCAGGGCAACCTGATTAAAATTTGAACAATACAAAACACCAAGAATCAAGAAAGAAAATTGCACTATGGAACAAACCATGTAATTTGGAGCTCGGTTGTCACATCTTGAGATTGCCTGGTGTTGATACAGCTGGGTAGGCACATTAATTCCTGCACTCATAAGATTCATTACATGTAGGTAACACAGTGAGTAATCGAACTCCACCAGCAACATACATCACTTAATGAAGACAGCATCAAGACCGTGGCATACCAGTTGGGGCATAAAGAGGTGGATAGTAAGTTGTGGTGGCAGGAAAGCAGAACTCCTCTCCAAATATGAGCTCATGATGCTCCTGAAGATCCATAGAATGCAGTCACTCTGGGGACAAAAAAGGGCACTGATGTAAGCCACAACTGAGAAGCAGAATATGATCAGTTTAGCATTGCAGCGAGCAACATGCAAGCGTATAAAAAGCAATACACTGAACCAACAATTAGGACACCCACAATGAACTATTGACCCTGTTTTAAATTATCCAATGATCCCCTAATGTTCTCCAATTACAATTATGGGAAATCTTGGGGCCAAGCAGCACAAGGATTGGACCAACAACCAAACATCAAACTGAAGCACGGTATCATACACTAAGGGGTAACGGGAATTCTAATGCATCCCCTCAGAAATGCGACAGAAACAGAGTATGAACTAGTAAAACAACCAGATTATCTCTATTCCATATCTCCATTTCCAACCCAAACAGGCAAGCCAGTGAAAGCACAACATGTGACCAAAACCTAGACCAACTCCAGCAGCACGACAAAGGGCATAAGCATAACTACTGGTGCTTCTCCGAGAACACCAAACAAAGAATCTGTGGGCGATCAGTCATCAAGGAAACCATTTTTTTTTCACAAATTCGTAGCCGAACCACTTGCCTATCCCTACGCGGTCGATTAAGACTGCGATACAAGGCGCAAACACTCCGATCATCAGCAATGCACCTCCATTTCAGCAGCAAAGACCACCAAAAAAAAACCAAACCCCAACCCCAAACCCCCATACCGAAGTACGGAACCCTACCACACTACACAGATTCGACGCAATCGCCACAGAACCCGAGCCCTGCGGTCCACGAACCACAGGCGCGCCTTCGCGGAACCAGACGCGCACCCAAAACCCCGAAGCGGAAAACCCCGCCGACCCCCAAGTAACCAGCACCAAACCCCGCGAACAGCCCCGTACCAGAGGATCGGCTTGCGCGGCGAAGGAGGCGGAGAGCTCACCTGCACGGAGCGGCGGCGTGATCGGGTCCTCCCGCTCCTCGTCGCCCGCGGCCGAAACCCTAGCCGGGACCGGGAGAGGGGCGAGGCGGAGGTGGCGAGGAGAGGGGGAGGCAAAAAGCGGGAAAGGAAAGGGAGGGGGAGAAGAGGGGTTCTAGAGGATGCGGCCGATCGAGACAGGGTGCGTGCGGTGCGGTGCGGTTGCGTGCGCGCTTGGTCGGTGCGCGATGCATTTCTCTCTGACATGCGGGGTTAAATTAGTGGGACCGGCTGTCAGTTGGAAAGGAGATGCCATGTGGAGGGATCAGTGAACTCCGGGCGAACACCCCCACTTCGGAGGGGAGAGCTTTTTTTTTCTTAAAGAAATTTGAAACATTTATAATTGGTGGTGGGTGGCATCGAAGCGTGAACGTTTCATTCGTTAAAAATGCCTTCGATCTTCTAGTGACCTTTTGTAGAACTTTCAGAATTCATAAAATTGTTTGTAATTTTATAAATGGGACCATAAAATTGTGGCTTCTCATTTAAAAAAACTAATAGTTGCGCAAGGTTAACTTAGTCTAGAAACAATGTTAAATGGAGGAATACATGAAGCTCTTCTTGTTTTTCATGTGAAATGGAACAAGACAAACTATTCACACTGAGCTCTTGCAGACCACTTTTGGTAAATTGCATTGTAGAGTCATTCACTGTTTCAGAGCAAGCGTGGGTGCCAAATATCCAAAGCAACTATTCCTTGGCACGCATGTTCGGTGTTTACTCTTTGAAATATGCATGTGTCATTTCACGAGCCACTATATGAACAATAGTGAGGTTATTCGTACCCTCTCCAATGACATGCTCTTATATGTGCTATGATATGTTTACATTATTGCACTATTCTTGCACTAACCATCAAGACAGTGGCATTGATTCATGACCATACTCCAGAAAAGATATCATCAATTGCAGATAATTGGCATTAATGATATACATAAGTAATGGTAAGCAAGGGGCACATGCCCCCACTTAAATTATGCTATTTTTTAGTTCTTTTGGATTTTGGAGGTTAGTAATATTACTTTGAGTTGATCACTTATTGACTCACATTTTACCACTTGTTTATAGTAATGGAGCTAGACAAATGTAGGATCTGTATAATTTAGTGCAAATATTTCCAATTCTTAAGACATAACATTTAATAGCGGTGCATACATGCATATACACTCACAAAAAATATGTACATGATAGAATTCTACTGTGTCCCACATTTAAATTAAAATATCATGTTCGATTTTGTATTAATAAAGAAGAAAGTAAAATAGAGAGATAAAAGAGAAGTTGTAATAAATATAGATCAAGCCATTCAAAATATAAAAGCGTTAGGATGGAATCATTTCTCCATGCTTGTTTTGGGTCCATTGTTATGGACAAGAACATTATTATATAATTGACTTGGGTAAACATAAAACATTATGACCGTGCTTGGTTCGGTCATTTCGTCCCATCAACGATTCACAGCGGCATGGGGTGTGATATTTATGTTTACATAATCATTTCATGCCATATCTGATTTAATTCTGTTGGTTAGGTTCTACGTGGTGAAAATATTCATTTCTACTCAACTTTTATGGATGATTGTTCTTTCGCTGGCTGGGGACGCTGCTATTAATAGCGAGGCAACTTTGACGAGTCCATCAATAAAATGCATCCGTCACCTGTAGAAAAAAAGAGAGAAAATACAACTATGGTACTTCTAAGGGAAAATTGTTAGGGTGCTAGCAAGCTCTATGTTACATGGAGTGCAAATGCTCGCACGATTTATTGTGCGTCAGAAACTCACAATGTATTATCAAATTTAAAAAATTGATATTATTTAAATATATACACGTGAATTTTTGATCCAATAGATCAAATCGAATTCGCTTGATCAAATCAAACATACACGTCCGCTCGCAATACGTTGTTTTAGAGAGATTTTAACCAGAAATGACCATATTCCCAGTGTGCCACGTGTATTCTATTTCCATTCTCTAATCTTCCGTTTGACTCGTATTTACAGGTCTGCCCCCTTCTTTCTTGCGCAAAAGTTCAGAAGCAAACGAGACAGCGTAATAACCAGCGAACGAAAAAAAAAAAATCGAAGCGAGGAGGCCGCGAGATGGCGATGGCGAGCCTGGCGAGGAGGCGGGCGGCGGATGCGCTGCTGCGGCGGCCGCAGGCGGCGGCCTGGGTGTCGGCGCTCAGGGCGTACGCGGCTTCGGGGGAGGAGAGCGACGTGGTGGTCGTCGGCGGCGGGCCAGGCGGGTACGTGGCTGCGATCAAGGCAGCGCAGATGGGGCTCAAGACCACCTGCATCGAGAAGAGGGGCACCCTCGGAGGCACCTGCCTCAACGTCGGCTGCATCCCCTCCAAGGTACTACTGCCCTCCTCATCCCGTTCCCTTCTCCACGCGCGATCTGGTTGGTGGGTGGGCGCATAACTGTTGCGCTTGTGATGCTCGAAGCTTCTAGATCCATGCTCGCGCGTGCGTCGATTTAGGCGCTAGGGTTTGCATTTGCTGGTTGTCGCTTTAATTTAGCCGGCTTTGTGGGAGACAATTTTATGTTTTATTTGAATGCTGTGCTTGGTTCGTCCTTCGTAGTGGTTAGTTTCATCGAGAGATGTTTGATTTGGATTGTTTTCTTGGCCACAGTTGCTGTGTTGCTTGTGCGTTCGGGGCCTTGCTGGTGAGGTTACCTGTGCTGTTTGCTGGTGGATTGCAGAATCGACTGCAGAGATGCGTTGACCATGGTGTAATTTTGTGACTTCTCGCCCTTCAAAATTTTTTTGTGACTTCTCCCTTCAATTTGTGGTTGTGACATGATGCCTTCTTTCGAGATCAATTTGTAATAGGTAATATGCCGTGTGATTGAAATGTTAACAGAGAGTAAATGTGTTATTAGAACTTAGAAGTAGAACTTTTGTCTGTGGATCAGAATCTGAGTAGCTTTTGTAGCAAAGGGGAAAGTTGTGGAGCCTTTAGGCCACCTCAAGTGTTATGCAAAATTGAACCGTGTCTCGCCACAGTTCACTTTACATTTCGAGGACCGGATGACAATTAAACTCTAGAAAAATCGAACTCAGTCTAACATGCGAACCGAGACCTGCACAAGCTAGTAAAATATTTTTTCACGCAGTTATGAGTCACAGTGGGCAGTAGAGAGACGTGAACGTGGGCAGTTCTGATTTTTTCTAGCTCTTCTTGCTGGACCCACAAAACGAACAGAGTACTGGATGAGGGACCGTTGCGCTGCATTGCCGGATTTTGCGGAGCAAAGTCGAATCTCCACTGAGCCGCCTTAGATGTCTTGAATGCAATTGTTGGGTGACAACTCCAGTTGTTTGCAACTATATATTGTTGGCTTGACTTGGTCATAGATGGGGGAATGGATTTTTCATATGCTAATGTCCTACAAGTAATTTGAGTTCAGTTATTTTGGAGTTTATTCTACAGTTACACTGTTACTGTGCTTCTTAAGTATATTTTCCTTTGTCTAATGCTCTAGCTCTAGTTTGTTTGTGGATGGTTCCCATTAAGCACGTAGGTGGAAGGTTTGTCAATAGATATTTGTTTCGTTACCCGAGAGTCAGGCAATTAAAGTTGCTTCAGCTGACCTGATCTAGTACAAATATTGAAGTTTTCTATTCTTTTATTTTTTTGTGTGTCCAACTGAACCTAAGTCGAATCATCACCCTCAATAGTTGGTTTTCAGTGCTATTGCGTTTATCCAATAAAACACCAACCCCTCTACTTATTGGGTGGGAAATGAAAATGCCAACTGCAGTTTACAGTTTCTCAGAGGTGAAGCTAGATACCGAATTGAAGCACCTTGAGTCCTTGAAGCTTTGTGCTTTTTGTTTCTCATATGATACTTTGTTATTCTTCTAGCTTTCTCTGTGATGGGAATAAATTTTCGCTCAAGCTACTTTTTGAAGTTTGATTTAGCTCAGCATTCCTGTTTATTTTATTAACTCTATACATTTCTGGTGTGTTTTCTCGTGTTTCATATTTGCACTCACACATCTGAAATTGGTAAATCTGGTGAAAACATTTAAGTAAGTCCGTAAGTATTCTTAGAGGTGGTTGCTTGAAAACATGATGCTGCAAACTTTGCTGAATTACAGTTTAACGACTTGGCTAATTTGTTTGCATTGGCATGTGTAACACCCTGCAAACGTAAAAAATATAGGCACACATTTTGGCTGGCTGTAGCAAGTATTGGGGCTTCTTTGTGATAACACCACCATTCACCACCAAATTCCTGTATATTTTATTTCCGCAATCATGGGAGTCAGTAACCTTCATTGCGATTGAGCAGTATTTCCCAGTGCCTCATTGCAGCTAGAAGAGTCAAATTTCTGTTGCTCAACTTACATGCTAATTCATGCATTTCAAAATTCCAGGCTCTTCTTCATTCGTCACACATGTACCATGAGGCAAAGAGTTCTTTTGCGCACCATGGTGTGAAGTTTTCTAATCTGGAAATAGATCTGCCTGCCATGTTGGCGCAGAAAGACAAGGCTGTTGCTGGTCTTACAAAAGGTATTGAAGGCCTGTTCAAGAAGAACAAAGTTGATTACGTGAAAGGATTTGGGAAGTTTGTCTCCCCTTCTGAGGTATCTGTGGACTTGATCGATGGCGGGAGCACTACCGTTAAAGGAAAAAACATAATCATCGCCACTGGCTCAGATGTGAAATCGCTCCCTGGAGTTACTATAGATGAGAAAAAGATTGTATCATCTACTGGTGCTCTTGACCTTCAAGAAATACCAAAAAAGTTGGTGGTTATTGGAGCTGGATACATAGGTTTAGAGATGGGTTCCGTCTGGAACAGGCTAGGGTCTGAGGTTACAGTTGTGGAATTTGCTCCAGACATTGTCCCATCAATGGATGGAGAGATTCGGAAGCAGTTCCAGCGTATGCTGGAGAAGCAAAAAATGAAGTTCATGCTCAAGACAAAGGTAGTTGGGGTTGATACTTCTGGGAGTGGTGTTAAGCTAACTGTGGAGCCTGCAGCTGGTGGAGAGCAGAGTGTGCTTGATGCTGACATTGTGCTGGTATCTGCTGGCAGAGCTCCATACACTGCTGGTCTCGGGTTGGACACCATCGGTGTCGAGATGGACAAGGTTGGAAGAATCCTTGTCGACAAACGCTTTATGACAAATGTTAATGGGGTCTATGCGATCGGTGATGCGATTCCTGGACCCATGCTTGCACACAAAGCAGAAGAAGATGGGGTTGCATGTGTTGAGTTCATTGCCGGAAAGGAGGGCCATGTAGATTATGATACTGTACCTGGTGTGGTGTACACGCACCCTGAGGTGGCCTCTGTTGGCAAGACAGAGGAACAGGTGAAGGAATCAGGAATTGCCTACCAGGTTGGGAAGTTCCCTCTCATGGCAAACAGCCGTGCAAAGGCGATCGATGATGCTGAAGGGCTGGTGAAGGTGGTGGCTGAGAAGGAAACTGACAGAGTCCTTGGTGTGCACATCATGGCCCCTAATGCTGGTGAGATCATCCATGAGGCCGTGCTTGCACTTCAGTATGGAGCATCGAGTGAGGACATTGCCCGTACATGTCACGCACATCCCACAGTGAGCGAGGCCCTGAAGGAGGCTTGCCTTCAGACCTACACGAAGGCAATCCACATCTGATGCCAGATATGATTTCAACGAAGAGCTCAAAACACTTCCCAAGATCTTGGAATAATTTTGTATCGATGTGGTCTTGAAACATCTACCTTTATCGCATTTTTCCTGGGTGAAAGCATCGACTCCTCTGCTGCAGAATATAGTATACGCTGTTAATTTTTTTTCTCTTCCTTGCTGCTGCATTTGCCCTACAACCTAATAATGTGTCAAAAACTGTAGTTAGCTCCAGAGTGATATCTGCAGAAATCTGGTGTGGGTTGCACACCATAGCCTAGAGGTTCATTTCTGTTGATACCTGGGAGAAGAATAACATGATGGGGGTATACCCTTTTGCACTGGGTTTATGTTTCCTCATCCAGTTCACTCTTGATTCAAATGTTTTGCGTGAATGGGCTATGGATGTGATTGTCAACATTATTTCCCTAAACCTATTGGTCATTAAAGAGTAGCATGCTTCCTGCCTGCCTTGCACATAGCAAGCATTAACAAAGTTCAGAATCAGCTTGTCTAATGATTCTTTCAGGGAAAATATTTCGTTACTCTTGATATGTTTGCTGAGTTTTTTTTTTTGAGATAAACGATTAAAATGTTGATATGTTTTCTGAGTTTTTTTTGAGATAAACGATTGAAACGCTGCCCGCTGTACGAAGACAGGCACTGTGCTTTTGATATGGGCCTGTTTGGATAGAAAAGAAAGTTTGCGAAATTTACTGTAGCAATTTTAAATCGAAAATTAGGAGGACTAAACATGATCTAATTATAAAACTAAATACACGGATGAACGGGAAATCGCGACACGAATCTATTAAGCCTAATTAATCTGTCATTAGAGATTGTTTACTGTAGCACGACGTTGTCTAATCATGGCCAAATTAGGCTCATTAGATTCGTCTCGCAAAGTTACCGGGGGTTATGGAATAGGTTATGTCATTAACACACATTTAATACTTCATGCATATAAGATTCTCTTCGATGAATAGTGAAGTTTGAAAAGTGTAACAGGGCCTAAATCCTGAAAACTGTTTGAGGATAAGAGAGGACAACATGAAAGCGAGTTTGACGCATCAGTGTCACGTGTACTTGGAAAAACCGGCGACTATCATTTGTTTTTGAAATAGAGGCGACTCTATCATCACAAGACCGGATCAAGAAGTTTTTGCTATTGTCACTTTCCAAATTAGAAGCAACCTTTGTAGATATAACCAGACTGTATAAACAATTAACAACCACTCTAATAAGAACAATATAGCCCCCTCTGGATTAGATTAATTTTGAAAATTAAACTTTTCATTTTTTCCTAGGTTTATAATTCTTTTTTGCGCGAGCTGAAGCAGTTATATGTTACTTATTATTTCGCTACAGGTTATACAAAGTATATCAGAAAATACTACTGTATGGATGGCCTGGAATTATTAAGCCCAAAATCACAATACAATCCAGAATCAAACCCTAACAATCAGCATTAGCAGCAGTGCATAAGAAAAAACACTTCCTCTTCACCATTTGATTCCCCGAACTATCCACAACTCTCTCTCTCTCTCTCCCCTCTCCCCTTCTCCCTCTCTCTCTAGACCCAGGAAAGAGGCGATGGAGATGGCCATCGACACGCCATCGCCGGCGCCGCCCACGCCGCCAACGCCGTCGGCGGCGGCGGGGCGGCAGACGCGCGCGGCGGAGTCGGTGCGGCTGGAGCACCAGCTGGTGCGCGTGCCCCTGGAGGCCCTCCGGTCCACCGTCCGCTCCAACAACCGCCTCGCCGAGAAGGAGATCGCCGCCGTCCTCTCCTCCGCCTCGGCTGCCACGGCCGAGAGCAGCGCCGCCGCCGTCGACCACCTCACCTCCCTCGTCTCCCGCCTCCACGGCCTCAAGCGCAAGGTACGGCCCCCCCCAATCCCATCGTGTATCTCGCCGAATCGAATCGTACATGGCCTGGAGAAGACCTTATGGTTTTGATTCACCGGTTCCTGTTTCTGGGTTCCAGTGAAGAAAAATCGTGTCTTTGTGATGTTTCCTGAGCGATGTGTTGGGTTTTGATGCCTTCCAGATGGAGGAGGGTGCGCGGGCGGAGGAGCTGCAGGTGCAGAGGTGCCGGGCGCGTCTGGACCGGCTGGCGACTGCCAGCACCGGTGACGACGCCGAGTGGGAGGACATGCGGCTGAAGCGGATCCTGGTCGATTACATGCTTCGGATGTCCTACTATGATTCTGCCACCAAGCTCGCTGAGACTTCTGATATTCAGGTATAAGATTGGCTGCACTTCTCAGAAAGAGTTGTTTACTCCGCTGATGTGTGTTTTTTGTGAATGTTATAATGATGTAGAAATCTGGGATCAAGATAAACATGTAGAGGATGTGCATAAGAAAACACCGTATATTTGATATGTGCTAATGTGCCCCCTTTGTGAGCCGTGGATATGACTCTTTTGCACTATCCTGAAGTAGAGTGTCATATGCATGCCCAGAAGCATAGAAAATATGCGAGCGTCCATGCATGGCCTGATCACCAGTAGTCCCGCCCACTAACACATTCATGAAGAGTACGTGTGACAACAGTCTGTATGGTTGAGACAGACAAAGGAAACACCACAATAGTTACCAGGGCGTAATTCAGAAAACAGGGCAACGACAAGGGGATATTGCCCATACTATTTTGCAAAGATGTGTGTCAACCGGCTTCAGCTGGATAAGCTACTTGTTACCATAAATCCATAATTTGACCTTGTCTATGGTAATGGACTACCAATATCTGCGGCTTGTCTTACCTCCCAAAGGATAAGGATGGAAAACCAGATACTGTCGAAGTTGTTTGAGGAATCCTTTAAAGAAGAAATATCTGTAAAAGCCTGCATTCCATTTGCAAAAGTTTAAATATAATGATTTGAAATTTCCCAGTTACCTCTTTCCCAAAGCCTCATCTACCATGATGGCCATCATTCTATATTTCTTTTTGGTGCCGACTCTTGCTAAAGGTTCTTGCCTCGGCCATGTTTTGATTAGCTGTATCATTCAGTTCCAGATGTTCATTTATATGCTTCATATTATGTATGGCATCCCTCCTACCAAACAAAGGAAATTACATTAGCTGCTGTGACTTCTATCTTGGATATTGGATTTCAATACAATTATATTATTTTTTCTATACTGTTCGTCACATTTTGGCGTCTAGTTTCCTCCTGTTCTTATTCATTTAGTTTAATAGTCGTTTTACTTTAGCACCTGTGAAACGGAATGCCATAAGTTGTTTTATGTTACCTTTGCACTTTGCAGTGATACTGTGCTGTCCAGCTAACTTGCCAACTGTTTATATGCAGGAGCTCGTTGATATTGATGTCTTCCAGGATGCAAAAGCAGTAGTTGATTCTCTTCAGAACAATGAAGTTGCTCCTGCTTTAGCATGGTGTGCAGAAAATAAGTCCCGATTAAAGAAATCAAAGGTTCACTTGACTTTTTGTTGCTTTATTATTGACTTACGTCAATTATCATAGTAGTGACGCTAGATAATGAGTCCTGGCGTACAATAGAACACTGATAAATGGCTAATTGCGGCGATGGCATTAATCTCAGACCAGTATTTTTCTGATATGTCATTAGACATTTTAATTTAGTTGTTGAACTTTCATTTCTATAGTTGTTTCATTGCCTCATGATGAATAAATTGATTTCAACATTTGCAACGACAGAGGGCTTTACGACTACTGTTGTTTCCTGTTCTTGTTTTCGAAAGAAACCTGATCTTACTAGTTGATTAATGGCATATATCTTCTTTATGTATTTATCTTGATGATTTCTTTTGTTCCATTAATTTATTGCCTTTTGTTATTTGCCTACAGAGTAAGCTTGAGTTTTCACTGAGGCTTCAAGAGTTTGTGGAATTTGTCAAGGCTAAGAATTGCATACAGGCTATAGCATATGCTCGAAAATACCTTGCTCCCTGGGGGTCTGTTCACATGAAAGAATTGCAGCGTGTTGCAGCAACACTAGTTTTCAGAAGCAATACGAATTGTGCTCCTTACAAGGTTAGCAGCATTTTCTCTGTTCTCAGTTATGATATATCAGTGCGTCATGAATCTTACAATGAGGTAAAAAGTCCAGCTTCTGTACGGCAATCCTTGTTTTGTAGCTGACAGTTGACTTGAGCTGGGATTTAAAAACAGTATTCTCTTGAATATAACATCTTAAGCAAACCAGACTTTGTTTTCTGGCTTGAGCATGGATTGTGAGTATTGCTTGTAGTGGGTCACGATTGGTTCATCATTTATCTGGAATCAATGCTGGAGTACTGTAGCTGCAGTACAAAGATTTTGCTACCTGATGCTGTTTTTTACTTGTAGATATTGTTTGAGCAAGACCGCTGGGACTTTCTTGTTGACATGTTCAAGCAAGATTTTTGCAAGCTGTATGGCATGACACTAGAACCATTACTGAACATATACCTGCAAGCAGGCCTGACAGCTCTCAAGACCCCGTATCCCTCACATGATTATTTCTTACTTTTCTCTTCAGTCTTTTACCTCTAAAATATAGATTGCTAGTATTTTGTTTTAGCCTTGACCATTTAAAGACTCTGTTCTGAGGGTAGCTGTCCCAAAGAAGACCCCTTGTCCCTGGAGGGCTTCAGGAAACTAGCTGAGCCCCTGCCCTTCTCGAAGCAGCACCACTCGAAACTCGTCTGCTACATCACCAAGGAGCTCATGGACACCGAAAACCCACCGCGGGTTCTGCCGAACGGCTTTGTCTACAGTGAGAAGGTATGCTGTCAGCTGTGTTGTCGCTTCTGATGTGTCAGTTGAATGCTTAGCTCATTTTTGGAAAAAAAATAACAGGCCCTTCAAGAGATGGCCAAGAAAAACGATGGCAAGATCACATGCCCCAGGACTGGAGCCGTTTGTGACTTCTCTGAGTGCGTCAGGGCCTTCATCTCGTAGTCGTGAACAGCTCTGATTTGTGTGACTTGGGTGTCTGGAGTGATGTACATAGAATGGTCAGCGCATTGTGGGTCGTGTTAAGTTAATTGAGTTAACCTGCAAAGTTTAACTGGTTGGAAGTTGCGAGACCTCTTCTGTCTCGCGATTGTTGCGTCTGTAGACCCTGCCGGTTTTCATGCTTCAACGCCTGCCAAAGTATCTTATCATTTCACCGCATCTGTTGAACTGGGAAGATTGAGATCAAATAAAAGTGAATCACCACTCATCATTTAATACTGAATCTTGATGTTTCTTTCCATGTTGAACAGTTGTAGATATAGCAGCAAATAGCTTGGATAACCTAGAGTAGCATTGCTATGCAGGCTCTCATCAGCCGTTGCGGTTATTTGTTAAAAAAAAGATCTGGAGAAAATTGATCTTGAATATATTATATATGAGAAATGGCCAGAGCAAACTGTTTGCAGTCATGGCAGCTGAATTTGGTCAAGCTTGTCTAACTCATTTCCTAACCAAACCGAGTTCTACAATTTAGAGCAGCGAAGATGGAAAATGCTCAGGCGCCTTCCAACAGCCCATTCTTACCCATGGGCCGCAAGAGATGAAGGAAACCAGCCCAGTCCATCCCCAACTCTAGCAAGAACTAGCCGTCCGATCCCCAACCCCTAGATCCAACAGCCCACACCCTTCAACTCCTCTATATAGCCAAACGCCGCCGCGATTCCTGAAACCCTAGCCTCCACCCCCACCCCCCGCACCCAAACCCTACCCAGCCGCCGCCGTCGCCGCCGCCGCCGCGCGGAGGCGACCCCCCACAGCCGCCACGATGCAGATCTTCGTGAAGACCCTGACGGGGAAGACCGTCACGTTGGAGGTGGAGTCCTCGGACACCATCGACAACGTGAAGGCCAAGATCCAGGACAAGGAGGGCATCCCGCCGGACCAGCAGCGTCTCATCTTCGCCGGCAAGCAGCTCGAGGATGGCCGCACGCTCGCCGACTACAACATCCAGAAGGAGTCCACCCTCCACCTGGTGCTCCGCCTCCGCGGTGGTGCCAAGAAGCGCAAGAAGAAGACGTACACCAAGCCCAAGAAGATCAAGCACAAGCACAAGAAGGTGAAGCTCGCCGTGCTGCAGTTCTACAAGGTCGACGACGCCACCGGCAAGGTCACCCGCCTTCGCAAGGAGTGCCCCAACGCTGACTGTGGCGCGGGCACCTTCATGGCCAACCACTTCGATCGCCACTACTGCGGCAAGTGCGGCCTTACCTACGTCTACAACCAGAAGGCGTAATTGCTTGCATCGCTTTGCTTAGCTTTATCCGCCTACCTATCATGAATCGAGCTGTTGGTTACTCGAATTGAATATCATTTGGATCTGTCTTGAGGTTGAAACTTAAATGGAGTAGCAGTGTCTATCTTCTTGGAACGCCTATTACTGAGCTGATGTGATGCGAGTTTAATTTTTGTTCCATTTTCTATCTTGATAATTATATCTGTTGGCAGTTTAGCTACCATCCATAGGTCGATTACAGTAGTGTGGCATGATTGGTTTAAATGTCCTTGTTTTTGTGTTCAGTTGATTTTTGCGGTTGATTATTGCGCTGGGATGCAACTGGCAAATACTAGAAATAGTAATGTGCTGACTTGCATCTGGTTGATTGAAAATTTGATTTACTAGTTGACTGTTATTAACATTTCTTGAGGTAGCTCTTAACATTTCATGAGGTATAGTGCCTTTTGTCTTAATACTGCATCGGCATTGTCTCTCAATTGGTAGCATTATTGTTTTTTTGTTTGTGAATCAAGTGTTGATATCACAGTTTATATGTGGTAAGGTTTGTGAATGTGTTTCTTCAGTTACAGGATTTTGCTTGTATTTGGTTTATTATTTGTTAACAGTTTACTTGTTGACAAAAATCGCTGCTGATTGTGATGTGGTTGATGACCAAGTTTAATATGGTTGATGTAGTAATCGTTCTCTGCTTTATGTAACATTCATTGATTGTAACCTGTTTGGTTTTGTGTATGGGAAGTACAATATTTTCTGTTTGTGCAAAGTATTGCATGATTGGTTTACAATCACAAGAAGCCAAAATGGTTTACAAGTACTGGTGTATTGTGCTGTGTTCATGAGCAAGGGTGAATCAGCTAGTGTATCTCATGCTTGTTGTCTGTGTTTTTGGGCCAGTGAGAGTTCTGAATGAAGCTTGTTGGATGCTGCCTGTTGATTCTTTTTGCTCGTTGCATTTAGCTCACTGAGACCATTGGTAGTATGTGTTTTGTGAGTTTTATTGCTTACGTAATTGCTGTATAACTTTGTTGTTTACATGGTTAGGGAATCGTGCTTAAGCAAGTCAGAATGAGCAAAGAAATATTTCTATGGTTTCTTCTATATTAACGAGTTGGTTTGAATTATTGAATATCCAAATATTTGCTGGGTTTACTGCTCCAGATTTGTGCATTCTGCCTTCTGTCACAAACGGTTACCACAATACCACCTGATACTAGTGGTGCATGGATTTTGAAATGAGTGAAGCTAGTACGTCAATTTGGTTTGTTATTTTGTGTATTTCTTGACGAACACCTATGGACTCAACACTAGCTATGTTCGCTACAGATCGTGATCTCATGGCTCATTTCAGTTGACTAGGAACTATGCGGTCGTCTGGGTGGCAGCCCTAACTCTGCACTTCTGAGTTAGGCACACTATAATTAGCTCATATTTAGTCCTAATTACTATATGAATGTTTGATGTGACCAGGACTAAACTTTTGGTAAGATCCAGACACAGCCTTAGCCCGACTTTGGCGAAGTTGATACTACACATGAGCTTTGCGCCTTGGCCTGGCTCAGCTTCTCTTTGGCAGGGCTCCGAAGCTGTGGTGGACGATTCGTACCATTGCTTTGTAGTTTTTTCTCGCTTCGCTCACCAGTACCCGAAACTTGCAGCAGGCTTGTTAGTGCAGATTGGAGGCGATCAACTCACCAATACCCAACTTGGGGAGCAGTACTCGGCCTGTTCGTGCGCCGTGCAGATTGGAGGCCAGTGCCAGTAGGATCAAGAGAGGAATAAATGAGCGTTATGGTGGCGAGCGTTCCTTACGTTTAGTATTGTATGGGCATCTCCATCAAGAACCCGCGCACAACAAAATAGCAATTTAGCACCGGGGGTCTTTCCTATCTCTCGAACATGGAGACAATATTTTTATAACATGGAGACAATATTTTTAAAAAGTACGTCATCCTACAAATTTTAGGACAGATTAATAAGAATGTAAAATGTTCATACCAAATAAGGTAGAATGTCTTGTTTTTTGGACAAATTTTGAATTGTTGGAAGCCTTTTTTTTTGGATGGGGAGTAACACTTAAAACAATAATACCATGCGAAGCCAAAATAATTAATTGCAGTAAGTTTTACTTCCAGACTCTATCGTCATCCCCGCTATGCATGGTAAGAACTATCAACTGCATCAACGAGAACTTCCTGCCTGATGGTGATGCGACCCTAAAGCTCTTTAGAGCATTTTCAGCAGTTTCCGTTCCTTAATTCGACTATCATGAGTTATTGGAAAAATAGTGATCCAATAGTATTTTTTTTATCTTTTCTCATTTCTAATGATTGTTGGAACAAACTAACCCAACTTTCCTCAAATAGAGAGGGAGTTGTGACTCTCCTAATATGGTAGTTGATTAAGGGGCCGTTTGGTACAGCTTATATGAAAACAGCTTCACCAGGTAAAGTTATTTTGGTGAAGCTGAAAAAACTAGCTTTGCCCAGCTTTCAGTTCATTTTTGCATCGATTTTCGAAACAGCTTCACGCTACAGTGCCTCGTTTTGTGTGAAACAGGTGAAGCTGAAGCCACCATGAGCTCTACCAAACAGGCCCTAAGACATGACTATTGGAGAATTGCAAAAGCAACTCACCCAATAATCATGAAATAGTTATTGAGATATCCCATTAACAAGTTGTTGGAAAATATTTATTAGGAAACTGCTAGAGATGCTTACGCCTGTTCAACGACGGTTTAAAACGGGTTTGGGTGGTTTGCGAAACCAAACCATTCAACTACGGGTTCAACAGTTTGGTTTTGGAGCTTTTTTACAATGCCCTATACTACTCTAAAGATGGACCAGTATAGAATAAAAAAGGACCAATATGAAAGCATCCGACGGCTCAGAATTTTTGTATACTGGTGAAAACTTGATCTGTGGTATAGTAATATAGGTTGGTAGTATAGTCTAGTATGGGTATTTAGGGAAAAAATATAATTGGCACAATTGTAATTTTTTTAAAAAAATTTATTTGCACGAATATAATATTATTAAAAATGTTGTAATGGCACAACTGTAAATATTTTTTAACAATCTATGTCAAGACATCAATATGGTTCGAACCTGGGACGGAAAAAGGAGAAAAAATTTCTCAACAAAAGGAGATTACTAGAATACCCTTCCTCTATACTATATATACTAGTGAGTAGTAGTATAGGGAAAAAAGAGCTATGGTTTTGACGGTTTAAAACCAGAGATCGAGCAGGGCATCCCTGGCGCAGAGACGAGCTCGGGATTGTGTCATCGGAGACGGTGGCGAGGGGCTCGACCTCTTCGAAGTCATCAGCAGCTGCTGCAAGAGACTCGTCGAGACACGGATCGAAGTCATCCCTCTTCATTGGAAACAGCAGCGAATCAGAATTGCGAAGCTTGTCCTCGGCAGCAATGGCGGTAAGGCGATGTTGAAAATGACCTTTGCTTGGTAGCTTTTAACTTGCAAACGCAGAGATTGATTAGTGTATTATATTAATGATCTGTGCTTGGATCGATTGGATGGGAGTCCATGTATGTTCGTGCAAGCGCACAAAATGAGGGCTCAAGCAGGACGCTCGACCTCTCGGATGAATGAGCATCTGCGACTGCAACTTCTCTCGCCATGGTAGCTGTGTTGCCAAAGCCATGTGCATGAGCGCTACATACAGACACCTCCGCCGAAGTTAGCTAAGAGTCTGTGACGGAGATTGGTGAAGGCCGAGGCGGCCGGTGGTGGTGCAACGCTCAGGCGTAGAATTTACGGTTTCTCCGGTTTCAGATGTCAAACGAAACCAACCCGTACAAAACCAGCATCAACGGTTTGGTCCAGCTGGTTCCACGGTTTGGCTGGTTTGGAACCAAACCATGAACAGGCCTCGATGCTATATCCTCATGCCTCCCCCCTCTTCCTCTTCTTTTTTTTTTAAGAAAACGCCCTCTTCCTTTCTGACTCCAGCTCATCTAAACCCCAGTAATTATGTTTTTTTTTGTGATTTAGAGGGCTACCGAGTAGACCTGAGCATTTTCGGCCCGGCCCGGGCCCGGCGGGCTTTGGCCCGCCCACAACACTTAATGGAGACGGGCTTGGGTAAAGGAAATGAAGCCCGAAAAAAAAATTTCGGCCCGAGCCCGGCCCGAACTATTTAAATGAGTTATTTTCCTATTGAAAAAGAACGGGAAGCCCGAGCCCGGCCCGAAAAAGGGGCCCGTTGCTGCCCATGGGACGGGCATGGGCGGGATTTTAAAGGCCCGAAAAGACCGGGCTTTTTTTAGGCCCGGCCCGAGTCCGGCCCGGCCCGCCATTTGCTCAGGTCTACTACCGAGAAACTGCTAAAGATAATCCAATTCATGGCAATTGGCGAGAGACGTAACGTGCTACGAGCGTTCCATTCTATGGTAAGACCTTTTGCCTATACTTTGAAAATAATAAACTAAATTCCTTGCTTCAAATTTTTGTAGCCACAGAAATTCACCTGGCCAGTTAATTTTTCAATTGGATGGTCATGAATTGAAACCAACAGCTTTGGAGGAGAAAACAGACAGTGGGGCCCTCTGATGCCTACGTGGCGAAGCCCAAGCCAGTGGACACCTCAATTGCCAGATAAACCTCCACCCCACGTAACTGCCACGTAACCGCCCCCAATCCGTCGCCGGGACGGCCAGGGTCCACCTAAACCATGGCGACCGCCGCCGCCGCGGCCGCCGTCCCCGCCGGCGGCCGCCCGTACCGCCGCTTCAGACCTCGCTGCGGTCTGCCGCGCCTGAACCGCCTGCGCCTCCCTGCCGCCGCCGCCGCTGCCGCTGCAGCCGCTTCGTCTTCCCCGCTCGCCCCGTCCACGTCGGCGCCCCCGCCGGAGGGCGGCGGGCGGCTGGTGGCGGAGCTGGTTGGCGCGTTCAATGAGCTCACGGAGCGGATGGGGGAGGACCTTGCCACCTCGTCGTCGTCGCGCCTGCTCTTCCGTGCGCTGAAGCTGGCTCTCCCTGCCCTCCGGGATGGCGACGGTGGCAGGGCGCTTGCACGCGCGCTCGCCGTCGCCGCCTCCCTCGCCGACCTTCAGGTGCTATGCTTTAGCCTAGCCCCCTGTCCTCGCTTCTGTTTTGGAGTATAGAGGCGTGCTTCCTGGTTATATGAACTGGTACAGTTCAAACTTTTTTGTTTGTGTTTTTTTTTTCATCTGTTATTTGAAGCTTTCTTGGCTTCAATTATTGTTTTGTTGTGCCAAGATTGCATTTTGTATTATGGAACGCTTAATCAGAGACGATGATTACCTTAATTGACTTTTCAAATCAGGTGAAATGGGTAGATTTATTACATTTTAGTAATGTCAGTCGATTTCGTCAGGAGAGCTGGGATGATTTATGGATGAAATCTATGCATTACCTGATGATTCGATCCAACAAGCCATCAACATGGGAATGGAGCGTGGAATCTTTGTGATGGAGTTCATGCATTAGCTTGTTGACTAAAACAAGTTTGCTTAATGTTGTGTTAATGATTACTGTTACTATTGTTTGAGTAGCACTTTGTATTCCAACTCTAACTTAACTTTTTCACCAGGATCAGGAATTGAACCTTTTCCTTTATCCACTGTTAACCTCCCAACCTAATAAGGCTTTTTTTTATTTCGTGTTGTATGACTGACAACAGATGGATGCTGAAGTCATATCAGCGGGCATACTAAGGGAAGCACTAGATGCAGGAGCTGTAAGCATGAGGGATGTGAAAGCTCAGATTGGGATTAGCACAGCTCATTTGCTGCATGAGAGCTTAAGGCTCAAGCATGCTCCTTCAAAGCTTGACATATTGGATGATGAAAGTGCAAGCGCATTGAGAAAGTTTTGTCTCACATACTATGACATCAGGGCGGTGATATTGGAGCTTGCGCTGAAGCTTGATATGATGAGACACCTTGATGACCTCCCAAAATATTTGCAGCGCATAAGGTCACTTGAAGTCATGAAGATTTATGCCCCACTTGCACATGCTGTTGGAGCGGGTAATCTATCACTAGAATTAGAGGACCTTTCATTTCGTTACTTGTTTCCTCATTCATATGACCATGTTGATCAATGGTTGAGAAGCCAAGAAAGTGAGTGCAAGGCCTTGATAAATTTGTACAAGGAGCAGTTGCTTCAAGCACTGAAAGCTGATGACGAGTTGAAGAGGATTGTACAGGACATCTCAATTCAAGGGCGATACAAAAGCCGTTTCAGTACTATGAAGAAGCTTGTAAAAGATGGCAGGAAACCAGAAGAAGTTAAAGATATCCTAGGTTTACGAGTAATTTTGGAACCTCGATGTGATGGCAATTCATCAGATTGGGGCCCTAGGGCTTGCCACAGGACACATGAAATTATTCAAGCTCTGTGGAAGGAAGTCCCAGGTCGAACAAAAGATTATATCACTCGACCAAAACAAAATGGTTACCAGAGCTTGCATGTGGCCATCGATGTCAGTGAACCTGGGAAGACGAGGCCACTAATGGAGATACAGATACGCACCAAGGAGATGGATAGGTCTGCTGTTGGTGGAGAGGCATCTCACTCTCTCTACAAAGGCGGTCTTACTGATCCTGGAGAGGTAAAAAAACTAGCCTAGTTCTGCTCCTTCTATTACAGTACACTCAATTGTTGGCTTTTAGCAAGTTTTGAAAAATAGTTTTCAACATAAACAAGTGTCTTTTTGGCTAACAGCGGAAATGGATTACAATAGACTAAACTGAAATGATATTTATATGGGCATTGCTTAGAACCAGCACTCCTTGTTATGTGTTCCAGGCTAAAAGGCTCAAGACAATTATGTTGGCTGCAGCTGAATTAGCAGCTCTGCGCTTACGTGACCTACCAGACAGTGATTGGGGAGTTGGAAACTGCAAGAACCCAGCTTTCTGTCAACTTGACAAAAATGGGGATGGGAGAATCAGCATCGAGGAGCTCACTGAGGTGATGGAGGATCTAGGTGCTGGGGGTGAAGATGCAACAGAGCTCATGCACCTTCTTGATGCAAACAGTGATGGCTCCTTGAGCTCTGACGAATTCGAGTCATTCCAGAGACAGGTAGTTTTAAGTTATATACTTCTTTAGGGATCATTCCAGTACGTAGCTGTCAAAATGGCCTACAGGTAGGAAATGAAATTTTGATACATGTCTTTGCTTATCAGATCGAATTGATGAGAAGCTTGGAGGACGATGATGATCACTACAGGAAGATCTTGAAGGAGAAGCTGCACACGATCGACAATGCAGGTCTCCTCCATGTCTACCGCAAGGAGCTCGGTGACAAACTGCTTATAGGCTGACCTGGAATTCAACACAATCTACCAAACCGAACAGCCATCTTATTGAGTTTTGCATATATACCGCACCAAGAAGTGATCTCAACACTGAATTGTAAATACTTGCTGAATGTACATGGTGTTGTATATGATTAAAAAAAGAGGGGCTGTGTTGAATTCTTTCTTGATTTTCCCTCGAGACCAGAAACCAGAGTGGCGATTCAGATTTCAAGGGTTCTATAGAGAAAGTACAACTTGTTTACTATCCAAGAAAATAGCGGGGAAGGAAATGGAGTAGAGAAAGATCCTATATTATACCAGAAGGATTCAAAATTCTAGAGCAGTATTTGTTACACTGCAAAAGAAAACCTTATAAGTTACAAGCAATGCGTGTGCTAAAAAGATATACACCAAGGAATAGAAAACCAAATCAAATTAGAAAAGATAAAATCTTTGACAACAAGATACATCGTTTGCATTGTCATTAGCATCAGTTTAAATATAGTATCTCTACATCTGGAAGCTTTTGGATGGAAACTCGTACCAGATTTGACCTAACTGTATTACATCAATTTGCACCAGTTGCTCTGTTTGCACTTTGCAGTTGGACTACAAGTTAAAAATATTGATCCACTCCAACTAAAGCTGATGTTGTCTTGACTGGGAGGATTTCTGGGTTAAGTGTCGCAGGGCTCTTTATATTTTCTCCTTGTAGCCTCCCAGGGCTCATGATTGTAATTTTTTCATCATCTCTGTAGTGAAAATGGGCACAATCTCGTGCCGGTGTCGTTAAAAAAAATTCTTGGTTAAGTAAGGAAACAAAATGTTATGTTTAATTATATTTTGCACATCGATGCTTGTGAGGAAGTTTGGAAGATATTGCAACATAGTAAGGCGAGGTCACAAGGAACAGAAATGGAAACGAAATACAATTCTTCCAAAGTTCTAGTCACAAGAAGAAGAAAACATTCAGGGTTATGAGCCACATATACACTGAACAAGAAGAAAGATAACCTTAAACAGGCACTGCAATCATTGACTATCCATTTTCTTTTTCGTTTTGAGAACGATGACAATGCCTAGTTATAGCAAAGGTACGTGGATTATTCAAAATATTTTGATGGAAACTGGAAAACTTGTCCGCATCAAAACTGACCCAAGTTTATTACATCAATACGCACAAGTCTCTCCTTCTGTTGCAGACTTGCAGTTAAACTGAGTCAGGTCAATGATGCCAGGACAAAAGGGATGTTTACATCAACAAGGACGTGGTTGCCAAGCTTTCTTCAGTTGTAGTTGCTGTTCCATGCATGTTGTGAACAAGTTAAAAGCACAAGGACTTTCTAAACATAGTGTGGTGTGGCACCGAGTTATACTAACACAACTACACAAAGATACCCTAAACTCCTTCTGCGCGCATTTAAATGGTTTTATGTTGTATTTCTCGTTTATGACGAAAATTGTATTTGTCCACCTTGAAGATATTGAAATTTTATTGCTTCTCATGACTTTGTGTAATTTTCTCCATGAATATGTTCATATTTTGAAAGTCTCCATATGCACTCAGTTCACCTTGACACTTCGTCTTGTGTGAAAAAAAATGAAGTTTTATTCTGTTGAATTATAAAGTTCTCTTCTCCAACAAGAGTGCAACTAGGGAACCCTAAACTTTTTAGGGTAAAATAGGGAACCCTAATTGCATATAATCGGTTATTAAAAACAGTAGCATTTATGATTTGCAATACGTGGGATTAATGTTTTTTCTTAAAAAAAGTTGGGTTTAATGATAGTCACTATCAAAATAGTTGGAACTGGAGTATTAGAACTTGGGCAAACTAGGTCAACTGGATTTATCAAGTTGGTCGATCAGTTGGTGGTGCATCATCCATATGGGGGTTGGGGCACTGGGCAACCATCCAACAAGCTCTTCATTGCATGATAGATGCCTTCAGCATGTTTATCGCCTCTTGCTTCGGGTAAGGATGGTACCATATGCTGTGCAGATTTTTCTCGGTTTTTGGATATGGCAACTGATGAAGGCCCCATGAATTGACTATGAGGGCTGGTCCCCGGCTTGCTATTGACAGTTTGCTAGGGTTTTGTAGAACGATTTGCCTTTATGTACAATAGTTCCTTGGTAAGAATACATGCCAATCAACTTTTTGTCTCACTAATCAGATGATCATATACATCTTTGCCACGACCAACAACATTTGGCACAGATTTATTTCATCCTGACAATCATACTCTAGACACACACATGAACATCGCCCAACATATACAACAGAATGCGGCCTCAAAAAAAAAAACGTAGTACAACAGAGTGTGATCACCTCCATTTTCTTCACTTTTCAGCTGGATTGTGCTGATCCCCTTGCTCATCATGCATGTAACAAGCTTATTGGAACATCACATTCACACTAGACACATCACTGTGCACACACACATCCTACTGACAATCGTCGCTTAGCTTGCAGCTACTCCAGCGAAACCTGAAGAACCTGATGATCCGGCGACAACAGGATGAACGTCGTCATCGGCGGCGGTGCGAGCGGGATTGACGACCCTGCAGTTGCGCCTGATCTCCCCCTGCGTGCCGGTGAGCACCTCGATCGCCCCCATCTTGAGCATGGACTTGGCGAACTTGGCCTTCCATGTCGCCTCGCTGCGCACGAACGAGTCCACCAGCGCCTTCATCGTGGCGTTGGTCATCAGCGCCGCGTCCGACGTGAAGAGCCCCAGGTTGTTCTGCAGGCCGACGTAGTACTTGTTGTCGAACTTGGTCGGCGTGATGACGTCCATGAACGGCGTCGTCGTTGGGAAGAACCGGCTGCTGTTGGACGGGCACACGCTCTTGAGCAGAAACGCGTAGCCTTTGCATGGAGCAGCTGGCGCGCGGGCCCGAGCAGCGGACACCGTGCGGAGTTCCGAGTTCCCAGGCGGGCCACGACCGGACGGCCCGCGGCCGAGACGGTCGATGCGGCTTGACGGCCACGAGTAGACCCGGTCCTTGGTGGATGCGCCGCCGGAGAGGCAAGCCGGCGTCAAGGTCAAGAGCGAAGGACTCGTGCACCGGTGTTCGGGGACGGGAAGAACAGTGTCCGCGCGGGGGCTCGCCAAGTCGCCAGGCGGTCAGGCGGGGCCGAGCGGCTTCTTGCCCCCAAACAGCATCTCTGACCCACGCCCGATAAAAGCGAGGGGAAAGTGAGGCCGACGTAACATTGCCGCAGTGCTGCTGCTGCGGGCGCCGGGCCTGGGCCTGGCTCTTTGCTCCAGTGCCCTTTTCCCTTACTGCTCTCCCCTCGTCTCCTCTCCTATCCTCCTCCTCGATCCTCCCCGTGCCCACTGTTCACGCAATCACGCTCCGTATACAACGGCGACGCCGCCACGGCCCGTGCCCTCGTGCATCTACAGTATCTCTCTCTCCCTCCCCCTCCCCCTCCGGACCCTGCCCGGCTGCCCCACCACGGCCGGACGCCCGGGCCATCACGCGCGTAACGACGCATCGCGCCCGGCCGGCCGGCTGCACACGCTCTTGAGCAGAAACGCGTAGGCCTTGCTCAGCGATGGATCAACCTGTTACATCCCCAAAAAACAAAGCCCATCATAGAAAAGCTCACGGATTAACGAAGATGAGAAAGGACCTTGCCGCTATTTATTCGCCATATTATGCACTCGTGTCACACACCGAAATTTTCAATTTCAGGATGTGAATAGAAAGAATAATTAAACAACGTTTTTATCATAAATTTAAAATTTGCTCAACATCTATTTTGTTGACAGGGAATTTAGTATCGGAAAATAATTGGTTGTTTTTCAAAATTTAAATGTGGTTGTTGCATTCATGCTCTTTGCATTTATTTTGATTGTGCTTGATCCCAAAGTTTCCCTAATTCCAAATCTATCCCAATTCAAATCCCTAAACCTAAACTCCTATTCAAATTCCAAATCAAACTCCAAATCCAAATTTAATCCAAATTCCCAATTCAAATTCCTATTCAATTCTCATTCCCAAACAAAAATCCAAATCCCAAAAAAACTCTTTCTACCCCTTTCGGCCCACTCGGCCTTTCCTCCCCTCCAGGCCCAAGCCTGCACACTGTTTGTTTGGTGTCTTGCTCTCGATCGGCCTCGCCGTGCCGGGCTCTACGTCTACAGTGGCAGACGGACGGCGACAGCGCCATCAAACTCGGCCGAGGCGGCAAGCTGCCGCAACAGTCTCATACAGTCATACGAGGCGTGCCGTGCCGGGGCACCATCAAATGCCCTCTCTCGGTCTTGCTCGATAAAGGGCCTGTCTCTGGCTCGCCTGGCCAGCTTCTCGTGTTGCAGCTGCAGGACCTTCAGGGATCTCGAGTTCATGGCTGGCTAATGATGGTGTCATGATGAGAGTTGAGAGAGGCCATCTAGACGCT
>CM014272.1:69998373-70053355 GCA_004135705.1 Alloteropsis semialata | reverse complement strand
AACCATTGGTGAAGCTCAATGGAAGCCGGGAGATTCACATTTTTGGTCAGGTCTTATGAAGGCCAAAGACTATTTTTTAGATTTTGGTACCTTTAATCTCCACAATGGCACTCAAATTAGATTTTGGGAGGACAAGTGGTTTGGAAACTTTACTCTCAAAGAACAATATCCATCTCTATTTAATATTGCTAGAAAGAAGCATGCGACTGTTGCTCATGTTTTCAGCTCTACACCTCTAAATATAATTTTTCGTAGAGCTTTAGTGGGGACAAATTAAATAAATGGAATGAATTGGTTGCGAGAGTTGTATTTGTCCAACTCGATGACCAGCGGGACTCTATCAAATGGAGTCTAACTAAACATGGAGTGTTCACGGTGCAATCTTTGTATAAACAATTAGTACACCAAGCTGCAATGCCTCTAAATAAATCTTTATGGAAGTTGAAATTACCCTTAAAAATTAAGATCTTTGTTTGGTTCTTACTAAAGGGTGTCATTTTAACAAAAGATAATCTCTTAAAGCGAAACTGGAAGGGTGATGATCATTGTTGTTTTTGTAACAACAAGGAAACCATCCAACACTTATTCTTTGATTGTCATGTGGCAAAATTTGTTTGGAGGGTAGTACAAGTTGCATTTGGTTTACAACCGCCAATGAATATAACAGATTTACTACAAGTTTGGTCACAACAAGTAGACCCAAAATCACGATCTCAAGTTTGTGTGGGAGCGAGTGCAATTTTTTGGTCTATATGGTTGAGCAGAAATGATGTGGTCTTTAATAAAAAAAGATTATATTCTTATTTGCAGGTCATTTTCAGGGCCACTTACTGGGCACGCTACTGGTCGATTCTTCAAAAGAAGAGCACAAAACCAACAATGAAGTGGGCTTGTCGCATGTTGGAGACGACGGCTATGGAGATTTTCGCCAAGCATGGATGGCTGTCATTTAATAGGCTTAGTGCTTAGTTGGCCTTTTGATATGCTTTTATCTCCATACTTTTTTGTTGCTTTTTCAAAGCTTGCTTTAATCAGCTGGAGGCTGTAACTGTAATAATGAATGGTTGAGTGCAAAACTCATGCAGAGGCCGGAATGAAATTTCCTTTTTCTAAAAAAAGGTAACTGAATCTGATGCTTGTTTTCCCTTTTGATTAAGCAGCCGGACAAGGAAACAAGTATGATATATCCTTATACGCATGGAGACTTGAAGAACAGATAGAGATGCTCTGCTTTTCTTTTCATCTCCAATTTGTACAAGATAATCGACAACGTGCTGTCGAGGACCAAAAAAGATCAAACTTGTCGTGAGCGACAACACAGAGCATGGAATAAAGAAAATTGAACATTGACAACTACAAAAGTAACAGATGGTCCATGCTGCAAGTGGAAAGGATCAGTTGTAGCTTGAACGAGGAAATTCAATTAGTATGGGCTAATGCTTTTAAAGCCATGTCTTCTTTCCTTGACCAACACTACCTTTGATCTCATGAAACCATTCATTTTCAAATCATTACTGCCTCTGGGCCATTCCTCCAAGGCTCCAACACAGCTAATGGGTCATGTCCCTCCTTGACTGATTCTGTAGGTTGCATATGCTTGTCTTCTAGGTGATAATAACTCCTTTTAGGAAGACTCATCCACCGCCCAATTGTAGCATGACAGTAACCCAGTATCAGCCCAGTAATTGCTCCATCAGCTTCAACTTGAAACTTAATTTCAAGTTGCCTCCTGGACCATGGGGAGACCTGCTACCACACTTGACACATGCCCAACCATTGGTTTTTCTTGCATTCTCTTCTGGATCTTGAGTCCTCATGATACTTACTTGCATATGCTTATGCAGGCCACCAGTTCTGGCATTGTTCTGACTTCTGACCCTCACCTCTCTAGTTACCTGATAGGTTGCTTCACCTTCTTCAGTACTTCTCCACTGAAGTTCTCCAATTCTGTCAACTTGTCTCAGTCAAAGCACTCTCCAGTTATGCAAGATGCCAACATACCTAGTACAGTATGATATGGAACATGTAAAAAAAATGCCAAGTAGCTTTCCTCATTAAATCCTAATAAATTGGACATTTGTGAACCTTTGAAACCTGGCTTTTCAATTTTCATGTACTTCTTTTGTAGTTGGTAGTTGCTACCTGCGCCTGTTGACTTGGCGTTTTCGCCTATCAGTGATTGCTTTTTGAGTTCATTTTCTTGTGTTTGTAGTGAGCCCTCTGTCACCGCAAAAACCAGAATGAAAGAAAAATGAAAGTGGTCCCGTGAAGTTGGGGAGGAAAGATCAGCTAGAAGAAACACGAGGAGAACATTCCAAAGCAATACCATTGCTACAAGCCTATAACACATACAATATTTCTCGGAGTGTTCTCTCAAATGGATGAGGGCTGGGTTATTGTTTTTCGTAATACTTTTTTCCTGAATGACCAGGGGTTTTGTGGTCTAAAAGCATTTCAAGAGTACCCAATATTTTCAATCCCAATAATTCAGGATTAGGACCATCCCAAAAGAATTTGGGCACAGGAAACAAGAATTCCTCCAACAGTGGCCCTATTCTCTCTGTTCCCAAAAAGTTTGAACTATGACACGTCATCCACTGAGAGTATTCCTGTCGAATCTATGCTGGTGTATCTGTTCTCTTTCTCTACCATGGTTTTTGTGCGATCGAATTTTTTCCAGTTCATTCATGGAAATGGAAGCATCTTTTAACTTTACTGCATGAACTGTCAGCAGTATGATATTTTTTTTTACGGGGACATAACTGTTAGCAACAACCATAGCGCATTTGTATAAACAGTTAAGATTCAGCTAGAAGCCTAGCTGGGCTGGGACCTCTTCAGCAAGAACATTGAGAATTATGTCTGATAATGCCATGCGAGTTGAAATTCCTAGTAAGCTAAGTCTGATAATGCCAGTTCAATGAATCACACTTGTAAATATCAACTGACACTCAGCAACCATTATTTCTTCAGCTAATTCCAGGAGCAAATAATCAGGACATTGTGGCAAGAACACTATGCTGCGTATTTACATTATGGATCCAATCTGATTTGCGTAATGCTGAATTTACTACAGAATTTTGATAAAACTAACAGGACACAACCTGAACGTACAATGGAGGCGGCTGCATTCTCCATTCAGTAACCAAACAAAGTAGCAGCACTGACAATGTACAGAGCCACAGAGGCATCGCATGACGACGATGATCACAACCAGACGACCTTCAGATTTGTACGTAGCACCACCACAGAGCAAAAACCAATGGTGGCGAAAGGACTTGTGTACGTACTATGTTCTTCAGGTTTCATGCAACCAAATTTTGCTCTGTTTGAACAAGGGAGCCGGCGCTGTTGACTCGACGGACGGACGGACGGACGGACGGACGGACGGACGGAGGAAGGCGGCGCCTTAGACGACTGCTTGAACGGAGGTGATGCCCTGGACTCCACTGAACGAAGGAAGGCGGCGCCTGGACTGCACAGTCTGCACTACCGGAGGCGGCTCGCGGACTCAACGAACAGAGGCGGCCTGAACTCGATCAACGAAGACTGGAGACGGCGGCAACGTGTCCGGCGGCGGACTAGCGTTCTTCAGCATGGCGCGGCCGCGCGGCGCGCATCGGAAAATTGCCGTGCACGGGGACGACCTCGACGTGGGAGAACCTCGTCCTGTCGTCCATTTTGTCGGGGATCAACACAACGATCGGGGAGCTAGCAGGCGACTTAAAGCGCGGTTTTCCCTGACTCCCAAAACTGGGTTACTGGAAATATATATTAGGCACTCTTTGAAATGTTCTATAGTTGGATATCTTCTTACTATTACTAATTGGAGACTCTTTTGAAGCCTCCAGATGAAGCCACCTAGGATCCTAGGTGGACACTCTAGAAAAAGAGAGAAATCCTAGAAATCTTATCTTATCTTACTATTACTAATTAGAGACTCCTTTTGAAGCCTCCAGATGAAGCCACCTAGGATCCTAGGTGGACACTCTAGAAAAAGAGAGAAATCCTAGAAATTCTCACAAAAAAGCAAAACATCTGGCCATCAATTGGAACACTCAAATCATCATAGCCATTAGATCTATTATATTTTCTAAAAAATTACCCACCTATGCCATTATGAAAATAGCTTAAAGTAACCCCCTAAATCTATATCAAAATTACCCACCTCTGCCATTATATAAAATAAACCAAAGTAACCCCCTAATCTTCATAAACATTATCCACCATGCCATTATAAATAATATTTAAAATAACCTCATAAATTTGCAACTAAATTACCCACTATGAATACCTAAAAAATAACTTAAATTAACTGTTTTACATCTATATTACCCACATATGTCAATATTAAAAATAACATGAGGTAATCCAACATTGGAATCCTAATCACCTTAATTGAAAATATACACGAATATGAGATTCTAAATCGTGTATTTCATACACCATTGGTATCTTATATAGTGATTAAGATATATACCCATAACGTGCATTGTTATTTATAAATATATAGGGGAAGTGACGACAATATTAGAATTCTACGTTAAAATTATAGTTCAAGTTTAGGGTTCATTCAATAAATTCAAGACATACATGTGATGCAAAGTGAAAATTTAAAGATTATAATTGTGTATGAAAACATTACAGAGTAATTATTAACAAAGATCTATCACAATCACATCAAAATAATAAGTATATATCTATATAGGTATTGTGTTTAAATATTTAAATAAATGAGAGATAGCTCATAATAGTTTGATAGAAATATAACCTTAATTTTTTTATTTAGAGACTCCGCATTAGTTATAACGAGACACGCTAGAAAAAAAAACAAATCCTAGAAATTCTCACAAAAATCAGAAACGTTAATCATGTAAACTCTAATAACCATAGTCACATATTTTTTTAAAAAGTTACCACTATCATTGTAAAAGTATTCTAAAATAAATCCTAAATATTATCTATATTATCGAGCTATGCCATTATAAAAAATAATTTAAATTAACCCTATAATTTTTATCTAATTTACTCATGCATATCATTGCTTAAAATGACATTCAAAATTTGTATCTAAGTTACCCACGTATATGTTATTAAAGATAATCTAAACTAAACACCTAAATCTTAATCTAATTATCTTCATGTGCATCCTACCAAAAAGTCCAAAAGTAAATTGATATATGATTCTAAATTACGGTAATTTATCATTGTTAATATAGAAATAATAAGCTAAGGTATATACTCCTCGCAAAAAAAGTTAAGGTATATACGCATCATGAGTGTCATCATGTAGACCATTTATACATGTACTAGCAACCTTTCCCGTGTGTTGCTATGGATCAAGACCGTTATATCATTTTTCTAAGCAAGTTAAAGTAATTAACTTGTTTTTCCTAATCTGATTGTAGTATACAATGGACTACTCCTAATCTGATCAGATGACAAGATGAAGCATGTCTAATCCCATCGTGAGACGTATATGACAGACTGTTGAAATGTTCCTTCCTTTAGAAATAGATAAAGATATATATAGATAGAGATAGAGAGGTAGGAGATAAAGATTGATGGGTTCAGTTAGGACTCTAATGCAATTAGAAAACCGATGCCGATAGTTAGAACTGTGGTTACAGTTCCTCGCAATAGGTGGGACCCACCTGTCAAGACGGACAAAAAAAGGAAGAAGCAATCCTCTTTTTAGAAATAGGTAAAGATATGTGAGGAAGTAATGAAAAATATTGATTTTTATGTTAAATATAATGTATGAAGGCGCGATACAAAGTGTAAGAATTGTGAATGTGGATAAAAAAATGTATAGAGTAATTACTAATTAAAAATCAATTTCAAATAGAAAATGATAAGTACACATCTTTATGAGCATTATGTTGAAGTATTGACAAAAATAAAAGAGTAGTATGTAAATAATTTTGATTATTAGGTAGGAGTTTAATTTTTGAATAATTTTAAATATAATAGCTTTAAAAATATTAGCCCGTGCGGGAGCATGGGTTGATGGACTAGTATAATCTTAAAGGGAAAAACAGGTCCCTGTGAAATAACATTTTTCAACTAAAACCCTCCAATAACCACTTGATAAATAACTCTTGAAAAATATTTTTATGTTTATCTATTTCAAAGCCGAGGAATGTTTTAACCGTCCATCATCTAAACGGCATAGAACCGAAGAAAACCAACTGAAACAGTTCGCTAAACACGAACCAGGCGAAACCCTCAAAACCGACATAGACATCGCAAAATCAGCAACCGCGAACAAATCGACCGGTCGGTAGGTCAGCACCACATCACACAGAAATTCCATAGAAGCCCCTTTACTTTATATCAATCAACCAGCAGTCCCGACTTTTTAAATTTTCCTATTAGACACTGAACTTTAGTATTTATTACATTCAAGCCCTTATGACTTTTTAAAAGCTATTATCTTTCATGTTTTTAGCTCCGTCTTTACTATTCCTGTGTTCATACGATTAAGTGCTATATTCTATTATGTTTTAATAAAAAATTATTTTACTCGTGGCATGGTGGAGGGGCTCCCACTCTTGGGTAGTTTCTTACCGTAGTAGCCAGATCCACTTGCTCCTTGACCAAATTAATCTGTGCTGGGACATAGTAGGTGGCGTTGAATCTAGTACGACGTAGTGAGTTGTACCAACAAATTGGTTGGGATGATTTTGGGTGCCGAGCTCTTTGCAGCCACGGGTGGCCAATTTGAGATGGTAGCAGGGCCTCTAAGATCTACGTTTGGTCGTCCTAGCCAAGTAGCCCTGGCGGCATCATGCAACTTCAGCCGGTGGTTTGGTTCTTCTCTAGCACAAGTGGGGTGCTGCTGGAACTAGCTGGGGTCACATGATAGAGGCAAAACTTGATATGATGGTGACTTTTGTGCAACTACTTATCATGATGATTTCTTTAGTATTTAGTGTATTTCTTATCATTTGGATTCATTTTACTCTCTTTTTTTGTTTTTGTTTCTTTTGGTCCAGGTAGAAGAGTACCTGGCATCACCTTGCCATTCAAGTCTGACTTGAACTAAGTAAAGATATATCAAGCTAAGGAAAAGCATTATGCAAAACATTCATCCCGATGGTTCATCCATTCTAGTAAAATTGGAACATGTACGAATGAGACATGAGCGCTCCGACTCATGAACCATGTTCAATATAATTATTATCCACTTGTATCCCTAGGTAATTGTTGGGGATACGTTGGTTCCTATTATGATATGTAACTTTGTAATGTGAATTTTAGTTATTTTTTAAAAAAATCATAACATCCAATATAGTCAGATTGAGACTCTATGAAAATGGAAAAATTGTAGGTTTTAGAAAAATATATGAATTTCTAGTTGATATTTTTATAAAGTCATTTAGATGTCAAAATATTTGACCAAGTCTATCAACAAAGGGTAAAAAAAGGAACAAAATTCCCAGTTGCTACCAGCAATAATGAAGTACTCTTGAGAAGTAAGAAGGTATCGTACAACACGAGAAAGGTCAATGGGTTTGAAGCATGTAAACCACACACACACGTACCTGATCGACTTGCTAGGTTTGCTGTGTGCAACCATGAACCATGTACCTAAAAACAATATTCCACAGAGCCGCACATATACTAGTGAGCATGAGTACTCATAGGTATCTATGTAATTAAATTATTATCGGATCTAAAACTGGTAGATTTGAGAGTTAAGAGCCAGTATGAACGGTTGTTCTGCAGCAAAGAAGAAAAGAACAAGGTGGTGGAGAAGGATTTCGGTTGACAAGATCACCATCTGGTGGTAGGGTCAATTTGGGTTATTGCGCTGTGCTACAGAGTCTTGTTTGACTGACTCTACTATTACAAGTAAGTTTTGAAATACTAAGATCCCTATCCCCGATGATATCCCGGGGCAGGGAGGCTCGTTGCTACTGTGCGGGCGCGGAGGAGGGCGATTTTCGTTGCTGGGCTGCCGGCCCATCTGGTGTTGTGCGAGCCGTGTCCGGTGACCAAATTGGCCTCTTTAGGTTCCGTCCACGCCTAGGGCTCCCGTGCATGGTTCGCCCTTTCCTCCTCCTCGCCGCCGCAGCCGCTTCCCCTCCCCGCCCTCCACCGCCTTCCTCGAGACCTCCGGTCGCGCGCCGTCATCCGCGGCCCAGCTCTGCTCAGCGCCGTCTCGGCTGCGGGCGAGGTCGTCAGAAGAACCACCCGGTCGCCTATCCGATCGGGAGCCGGAGCTCGAGGCCCGCGCGCGCGACGTCGAGGCCGTTGCCCGCGGCGTGCTCCCCAGGCACTACGCTGCGGGCGTGCGCGCCGACACCTGGGCCGTGTTCCGCGCCTGCGCGGAACGCAGGGTCGTCGTCACCGCGTCCCCCGCCGTCATGGTCGGCGAGTTCGTGCGCGAGTTCCTCGACGCCGAGGTCACCGGCACCGAGCTCGAGACGTGCACCGGGGGCAAGCGCTTCACGGCTAGGATCAAGGCCGTGCTCGTCGGGGACAGGAAGTGGGAGGTCGTCCAGAGGCTCTTCGCCGCCGGGGACATGCCCGACGTCGGACTCGGCGACCGTGAGAGCGACCACGACTTCATGGCCATCTGCAAGGTACACTTGCTGCTCATGAATTTGCCAGAAATACCAAGCTCCTGCATACACTTTTTTTATTTTCCATTGTCGTCTCCTGCCAGTCTTCAGCATTGTGAGAAGTTTGGTGGATGCCATGATTGAACAATCTGTTGTGTAACTAAAAAATCGAAGTTAAAGATCCCTCTATGTATATGTTTAATTTGAGCTAGATAATTGGCTTTTCAATTAATCTGAGATAAGATAGGTCATTACTTTAATTCTTGTGTTGTATGCCCATGGTAACTGCTCAATGGAGATTTTTGTGGTTGCAAAGCGGTCAAAGAAATGGCTCTGACTTCATTACAGAACGTTTGTCAGCCAAAAATATGTTACATCTTTCTTTATGTGGTAGGTGGTCAATTATGAGAGCCAGGTTAATCTTTGTTTGCTACACTATGTAGCTCATCAAGGTTTGCATAATGTACAAAGGTCTTATCAATATTTACTAGGCATTTATTTTCTTAGAGGTATTTCGTAGATCAACAGTTTAATTCATTAACTTCTATGGGTCATGTTTCCTTCTTGGAAAAAAGAATTAGTAATAGTGTTTTTATTATAGTTAGTGTTCTGAGGACAGCAAAGTAATATCCAACCATCATGAACTGCATTTTCATTATGGAAAGATCATTCTCATGGTGATTGATGAAAGGTCATAATGCGTGATGGAAAACATAATTGCAAGTTTGCACCTAGGGCTCCTATGATGGTGCCCCAATTAGCCCCTGCAGACACGCATGTATTGGATTGTGTCGACTGGATATCCATTTGGAATTGGGGAATTTCTTCAATAAACTCTGACTCATGGAATCAATTTTGTAAGAGTTGTTTTAATCCTTTACTACTAGGTAATTGAATGCATCTATTTCACTCTCTCGGCTAAGGAGTTCATTTCAGCAATGTGGAATGATGTTTAAATGTTCTGCATCTGTCTTCATAAAATGCATGTGGCCTTATTCTGAATCTTTCCTCTTGCATGTGGTCTCCCTTTTCAGGGTAGGTGGGTAGCTCTACTGGCAATTTAAGTTTCATCTCCGAAAATGCCGGTGTACAAAACAGGTATATTGCTCAAGACAAAAACTGAACAATTATTGTTGGACTGTATTGTATGGGTGCGGTAAACATATATAAGTGTTAGACTATTGATGGTGTGCCTCACAGTTTTAATAATTCCATGGTTAATGCTCCATCCCCTGCTTTCAAAAACAGTGACTCATCATTATTTGTTCAATTATATATGAAAGGTCTGCTGGATTAATTTTCTCCACTATGGGCGTGTTTGTTTTCGCTTATAATCAGCTTATCAGTGAAAATAAGCGAGAATCCCACCAAACACCTTGATTATTTTTGCTTATTCTTGATTCTCTGATAATCCATTTTAGAGATTTGAACTACAATAATCGAGAATCGAGAAAATTTCCGCTTATTTTAGAATCTAAGCATGATTGAGAGAAGTGGAAACAAACACGCCTATGGACTGCTGGAGGTATAATGCAGAGAATAGACATCTTTCTTTCTTTCTTTCTTTTCATGATGCTTGGCCATAAGTATTGTTTTGATGATCTGCTCCTACCTTTATGCTTGGCCATAAGTACTGTTTTGATTATCTGCTTCTAACTGTGTGTCTTCGCTTTCAAAATTACAGAATGGTTGCCTTGTGCTAGCAAATAAACAGCTTTGTAAGAATAAAAAATAGCTTTGTAGCTGATTTCTGAAGCTCTATAACGTCTATTTGCCAGGCAATCTCCTTTGTTCTTTTTGCATATACATGCTTTGATTACGATTATCGAAGGCAGTCTCATGGCTTCCCAGCCTCCTCGCATGCTACTTCTAAATGCACCAGCCTAACATATATTGCCGCCTCTTGTGAATGCCTTACCATTGTTCCTCTTTTAGCTAATGATGGTGACACCTTTTGTGAATCTTCTTAATTCCATTCTAGAATTTGCTAATCCCAGTTGGTCGAGTGGGTCGTATAGATTTCATGTGTTATTCTGCACTACAGTTTTTTTTGGGAACAACTCATAATTTTTTTTTCTTGATATCTGTTTTGTTTATTTGTTACCAGATGGCAAAAATATTTTGTAGATTTTAGCACAGCTTTTAATGTCTTGCTGCTATACTGTAACCTTTCTCCCAATACTAATACTTCAATGATGGTATCTGATTTGTTCAAATTGATCTGTAGGTGAGCAGGTCCAATCAAATCGGCATATAAGATAGCTTTTCATGTTCCTGTTCAGTAGAAACAAAGATGTGGAGTGATAGTAAAGGTACACCCTTCACCATTGCCAGACATGCACTTTTCCTTTCCCTTCTCTCTGAATTGCTTACATGGTACATCCTTTGCCGCAATATTTGACTCATATTGAGCTTAATTTAGTCTTCTATGTCCCTTCAAATTGACAACCATAATTGCCAGTGTTAGCTATTTGTTTGTTAGTTAAAAATTGTTATATGTGACTAAATTTAGTTCTAATTCATGTCCTTCGAAGCTACACATGCTTTGATTTTTCTTTTGTGAAAAAGGGCAGTGCAGTATCTAACCTTTTGTACATTTTCCATGCTCCAGGTTAAACAAGCCCTAGACGGAGACGAGATAATTACAGCGCCCTATTTTATTTTGGGCTAAAAACGTATACGAGACTAAGTAATGCGGTACTTAGTCAAGAAATCATCAGTAAATCACAGTTATGAATATTCTTTTTCCTGAAAGATTCGGTGGATGTGTATATGGCTTTCGTAGCCATATATGCATGGTGAGGGCTAATGTTCTATACAAGTTGAAGGCCATTGAGTTTTTTTTTTTTTTGAAACAAGCGATTGTGTATAGTTAAGTAATGATGTTTCCCCACACTTTAATTTACTGTGCGGGCGTGGTGTTAGCGCGCCCAACTTTAGTTAGAACACGCCTTTGGAACTCCATTGGATCGCCGACGTGGTTGTGACAAATATGCCATTATTTTCTAACATTTGTATATCCGGCTACTAATGATATGTTCCGGCCAGTGTCCGGACAAATAAACACGCGTAATTATTTTTCAAAGTCTTCATTGACTCCTCAATTGGCCTACACCGGCGCATAATTTTCCAAGTATTTTTCGATCGACACCAACAGGTAGCCCACTTGCAGCTTCGGCAGGACCTGCTCAGCCTTGGTGGAGCTCTTCTACTTGGCTGCAGTGATGGTGTACTACCACCATGCCATGGAGAGCAAGGAGGTAACGGCCCAAGGTAACTACGCCATGGTGCCGACCGGCGAAGCAACAGTGTGATTGATTGGCACCGTAATACTAATTAAGGCAGTATAAAAAACTTCTGCGTGGTGACGTATACTTGTCCTTGCGGATCGACGATATAGTCTGATCTGTGAGTAGACATGCATGAATAATGTATAGTTATGTCCTATGCTGAGAGTCTGAGACTTATAAGCAAGATACTATTGTATATTTATGCAGGTTTTGCTAAAATAGAATTAGTCGCAACATTACGGGAAATCCCAAGTTTGCCGAGTGTTAAGTTGTTTGCCGAGGATTTTTTTCGGGCACTCGGTAAACAACTTGTTTGCCGAGTACATTTTAAAAAACACTCGGCAAAAAAACACTCGGCAAAAATGGGTTTGCCGAGTGTTTTTTAAAAAACACTTGGCAAAGATAAATTCAAAACATATTTTGAAGTAGTAAATCAATTCAAATTAAAAAGTTTTGAACTACAAAGTTGTATAACTTCTCAAGATGTACAACTTTTAGTTTGGTCATTTCTTCATTCGACAAAACGATAGTAATGTTGTTCACAAAATTTATATCTCTCGTATAGTTTCCTGAAACTAGAAGAGAGTTATATAAGATTTGTGAACAATGTTACTACCACTATATCGGATGAACAAATGACATATATAAAAGTTGTAGATCTTCAGAAGTTATACAACTTTATAGTTGAACTCTTTTTAATTTGAATTAATTTTGACCACGAAAAGTACGTTTGTAGTTCTTAAAATTTGACATTTGAGTTTTTTCAAACGACCTCGGATGAAAAAACAGTCAAAATGAGAGTTGTGGATCACAATAAGTTATGAAACTTTTTAGTTGACAACTTTTTCATTTGAAATCATCTTATCAACGAAAACTAAGTTTGAATGTTCACAAATTTGAAATTTAAATTTTGTAAACAACCTTGGATGGAGAAATTACCAAAATAAAACTTGTAGAATCCTCTATGTGCATTCTCCATAGAATCATCTACTAGCTCGCTGTCGATAAACGTGTGGATGAGGGTGAGTTTAGAGTTTGACACCCAATATGTGCATTCCATAAACACGTGCGTGTCGCACGTGCGTTTATGCTAGTCTATATTATAAAGGACAAAAACAAAAAAATCTTATCCAATTTAGGCCTATGTTACCTCTCACGCTAGACCCACGGCCAAATCTATATATGAATATATGCTTGCATGCCTTCGTGACACATACTGCAGTTACGTAATTTTATAGATACTAAAGTTCCGTTTTAGTACGTGACAGCCACTTATTATGTGTAAAAGACATATAAAAACAACCATTCATGGTCTCATGTCTTTGGAAAGATCACCCAATAGCCAGACTAAACATTCACCAAGGCACCAAAATAACAGGGTGAATTTCTGATATTTTCATACAAAACATCTCTGTAATCTGTAAGCATCGGAGAATTGGTGGGCACAATTGCCCATCGAGCTGTGTTAATCGTGCATCCTGTTCTCCTGTCTGACACTTGAAGAGGATTAGTCCTGGGAGACCAAAGCTACCGCCATCGAGTGAATAAGTGAGCTCATGTCACTACTCACTCCTCCTCAATTGTCAACCATAAACTAGACAAATAAAGAATTTGCGGGTGCCACAAAGTTTTGCACTGATAATCAGTAGCGGTGACCTTCGTGAAACTTTGGAAACTAGTTTGCAAAAGTTTGCAAAAGTTTGCAAACTAGTTGAAGGGGGTGTTTAGTTCCAAAGTTGCAAAATTGCATTGAAAAGCGTGTCGCGAGAGAGGGGGCACGTTTTTCAATGTGTTACTTTTGCAACTTTGCAAACTAGTTGAAGAGGGTGTTTAGTTCTAAAGTTGCAAATTTATAAACTAGTTTTTAAAGTTTCACGAACTAAACAGGACCCTAACAACAGTGGACGAGGGAGGTAGCAGCGGACCCAATGCGCGCGGCGGCGGACTGGGGAAAAGAATGAGCCGAGGGAGCCTTCCAGCCAAAACCGAGTTGAACGAGGGTCCCCACTCTCCAGCAACGAGCCGAACAAGCCAGGTTGAGACGCGCGTGGGAGCTGGTGCCGCGAGTGTCCGATCGTGCCGGTGCCCACGCGGCGAGCATGGACGACAGGGCTGCACGGTCGGAGCTTTGCAGCCTGACTGCACGCGAGTTTTTTTTTTCAACGCAAAGTGTCGTGGACCCACATAAACAGTTCTTAGCCCACGCAAACCGCCCAAATCTTGGCCCTCCGTATATAGAGTATATATAGGATAGATACGTGTAGGGCTGGATGTCAAGCTAGCTCTGGTTCATTACGCTAACGAGCTAGCTCGGCTCGGCTCGTCTCGTTATCCAAACGAGCTAACAGCTCGGCTCGGCGAGAGCTCGAGCCAGCTCGTTTTGGCTCGCGAGCTCAAGGCACAAGCAAGATCTCTGTTTCCACAAGAGCTCATTCATCTGTGTTGCAACCGCAAAGTAAAAGAAACAAAGGATTATACAACACATGGGAAGAAACTTGATTTCACAGATTAACAAGGGGGATAAACTTGATCTCAAAACAAATTAAGACCTGGTGTCAGATTTGAGGCAGGTTAGCCCCTTCAAAAAAAATTGAGATGGGAAGGAACTAACTTGCAAACCAGCAATAAAATCCATCACGGATGGAGGAACAGGAACCAAACAAACGTAGGAAGGCAAGATTCATTTGCGAAGCGCATGACATACAATTTCTCCTTGGCCTGGGGCTACACATACCACCAGAAGCTGTTGCGAGAGGAAGAGGCAGAGCTCCAGAAGCTATTGTGGTGCGAGGGAAATCCCAGAGAGGGCTCGAAGGTGCCGACGCCGAGGAAGGAGAGGCGGGTGGCAGACCGGCGAGATTTCTCTGGGAGGGACGGGCGCGCCACGAGGGAGAGAGGCGATAGCACTGTTGCGCCGCCGACTGTATATATGCTGCGAGACAGAGAGATAGGCTCAAGCAGATAAGAGCAGGCGTTCGGTGTATTCGGTCATTTCGGTCTGGTGTATTCGGTTCTCACGAATTTCGGGTTTTAAAAAATAAGGACCAAAGTTTTTTTTAAAAAAATAATAGAAACTGAACCCGAATAGATCAACTATTTCGGTCCAGTCTATTCGGTCCACTGAACTAACCAAATTTTTATGGATACCGTCGAAGTTATATTCGGTAGATATTTGGTTCTTAGGGCACCCTGCTTCCTGCAAAGAACGATCATAGTAGACGAATAGAGATAAACAGAGACAAGGGATTTTTATACTGGTTCGGGCCCTCGAGATCGAGTAAAAACCCTACGTCCAGTTGCTTCTTGTATTATTTCGGCGAGTACAAAGAGTACAATATGGTGTATGGAGTATCGGGTGTTGGATTGGATACCCCCTACGTACAGGACCCCCACTATTTATGTCCGGGGAGACTTGCATTACAAGACAAAACAGACCTAAACCTATTAGGACTCTATCTCCTGTCTTCGGGCTTTCCTTCCTTGAATAGGCCGCCGTGTCCTGCTCGGAGTCTCTCGTCTGGAGTCGGTGGTCGGTAATCCTCGTAGTCGGGTACCCTGGTATTATGGCCACAACAGTAGCCCCCGAGCTTATCTTGTCCAGAAAAGGTTGTTGTTTTCGTTCATCGGGTCTTTTTATTCTTCGGGCATTCGCATGATATTTAGAATATTCATAGATGCTTTTGCCGAGAATTTGAAAAGACTGAGATCCCTAGCAAAATAACCTGCATCTGGATGATAAGCTCGAAAGTAATCAAGTGCCATAAACAGGGTCGTGGTGTCAGATGCCTCGAGATCTTTAGATATTAAGAATCTATGATCGGGCATTTTGTAGTCGTTGAGACTTATTCAGTTGAAGTTTAGCATTTCAAGAACTTTGTGATCGGGCACTTTGAGATCGGATGCTCGCAATCTAGTCCTTTGAATATGAGAAATTCTTTCATCGACTTTACTCATGATCGGGTATCTTGCAATTGGATACTTTGCGACTGAGTATTTTTTGGTCGGGAATTGGCTATCAGCCCCCGAGCTCTTCTTCCAGCAGTGCTAACATTGCTTGGGATATCGGTATTCGGGAATTTGAATTTCAGGAGTTGAGAGTCCGATGTTTGGTAATCGGGGCTATTAGACCTCCAATGACCGAACGCTCTGCTTATCCTGGTTTTGACCTTCCCGAACATGCCCCAATATATTAAGCTGTCGGATTTGTTAGCAATAAGCACATTGATATGCTGTGCGTATAAACGCTGTGGTGGCTTTCTGCATTTACCTTTGGCTATCTAGAATGTTTATGTCACTTTAGGGAATTTTTAGCATTCGGGACTCAAGCGGTCCGTCGTACTGTATATTCCGCGCATAGACTTTGAACATCCAGAATCGCTAAGGATTTTCAGAAAAACACGCTCTGTTTGTTGTAGAACCATGCTAGTAGATGGCGAAGTTGGCGTCAAAACCCCGAATGTGTGTTCGGGTGGATCAACGACGGAGCCCCCGAATGCAAATTCAGGTGGATGATGGAGCCTCTGAATATATTCTGTTTCAAATTCTCAAAACAAAATAATTAGTAGAAATTATAAGAAGAAAATAACATAGTAAAAATTGAATGTTGCAGAGAATGGAAATAGATCATTATAACCAAATGAAGTGTCCTTCAGCTTGTTCAGGCTATTTTGGTAGTACACAGTGTTTATTTGGGGCGTTAGCAGATGAGACTCAGGCAGTCTTCCATGCGTTAGTCCCTTGAAACAAGTGCACATGATAAATAGCTAGTTTTGCTTTGAATCAGCAACATTTGGTGATATGATATGAGTATTGTAGTAGCCCCCGACTCTCTATTTGGTTAAAAGGTAACTAATTAGAGAGTAGAGCAAAAGTAAAAAAGAAGTTTGCAAGTGGTAGCCCCCGACTCTCTATTTGGACGTTGATATCAAATAGAGAGTAGAGCAAGTATTGCAGGAAATAAAACTTGAAATAACTTATCTGATATGTCAGACATGTTGATCGAAGTAGTGTTGAGCGTGACAAACGCGATCTGATTGCTAGTAACAGGTAATCTGCAAATAATAAATTGACTCGCAAATATGATAGTTAAAGCTGCAGAAACGACTAAAAAGCGTTGTGAATCTGTAGCTCCCCAACCATCATGTTCGGGGCAACAGGTTTGGAAAAGCCCCCGAGCCTTATACTCGGGTTCGTTGAAAATAGAATGAGTACTTTTTACACTTGAGATCAAATACTGGGCATGTATTATAGGCACTCTTGTGGCAGTACTGCTGATTATTGATGAGTACTTTGATCACTCGAGGTCGAACACTTCGCCAAGCGCAATGAACCCTCTCATGATGGCACCTCGATATTTTAGTACTCGGATCATTTGAGGTCGAACACTCCGTCGAGCGTAACGGACCCTCTCATGATTTGTACTTTGATATTTATGATCGTTCTTTGCAGATCATAAAAATCCGCTTTGTTCTAAATCCTGTACGTAGGGGGTATCCAATCCAACACCCGATACTCCATACACCATATTGTACTCTCTGTACTCGCCGAAATAATACAAGAAGCAACTGGACGTAGGGTTTTTACTCGATCTCGAGGGCCCGAACCAGTATAAAAATCCCTTGTCTCTGTTTATCTCTATTCGTCTACTATGATCGTTCTTTGCAGGAAGCAGGGTGCCCTAAGAACCAAATATCTGCCGAATATAATACTATGAGTCTCATGATTTGTACTTTGATATTTATGATCGTTCTTTGCAGAGAGTACAATATGGTGTATGGAGTATACGTTTGTCACCCATCAAAACTCTATGGTAGTAATTCAAATTCGCAACTCATTTCATATTTGAGTTCGAGAACCACAAGACGAAGGCAAATAACTAACAAGTTCATGAAAGTTAAATTTAAGATAGCTAAAAACACAAAGTTGCAACCTTCATAGTATATATAAAAATATGCAACTGCGTTGAATTTCTGGTTATTAGGTCTATTCGGTTTTGAAGCACAGGAACCGAAACTGATCCCGAACCTCGAATTACATTATGTCTCTGGACTGAACCTGAACCCCGAAACCCGAATAGACCGACCATTCGGGTAATTTGGGTTCAGTTCAGTTCGGTCTTCGGGTTTTGGATTCAAAGTATCCCACACCTACCAGCAGATGGGGTTGCTTCACTAGGGTTAGTGTTAGGCTGGACCTGGCTACTGGGCTGAAAGGGCCTGCGGAGCTGGTAGCCTTTGGTTCGTTTGGATTTTTTTTTTTGATTTTTCAAAAAGAACGGCCGGGTGACAGATTTGCCCAACCGCCGTATCATATGGCTGCCGCCATATGATACGGCGGCAACACCTAGAACCGCCAGATGGGCCGGCGGTTAGAATTAACCGCCAGATGGGCCGGCGGTTAGAATTAACCACCACTTCATTTGGTGGTTAAGCCTAACCGCCATTTAAACCAGCGGTTCACGCCATTTAAGCCTAACCGCCGGGCTGCATTTGGCGGTTTATGCAACCGCTAAATGAACCGGCGGTTTAAGTTATCGCCAAACCATTCGGCGGTATCTGGCTTTTTATTTTTTTTATTTTTGCATTGAAAAAGTGATGTAATTTGTATCTTTTCATTTTTTTCATTTATATTTTTTAAAATACTTGTGAATGAAGGAAAATTATAACATCGAACGGAATAATATCACAAACATCAAACAAGTGAACATGAGCACGTATAATACAACATCCAGTACGATACAACTCGAGCGTAAAAAGTAAAAAACTAAATGCGGCCTCGCTTGGCCGCCACCTTAGGCCTGCCCCTCCTGGCCGCCTGCTGCGCGGCCCTCGTGTGGTGCGCGGAGTACGTAAGGGGGTCAGGTGGCGCTGCCTGCCGACTCGGGCGCCCTGCATCCGCAGGAGGCGGTGTCGCGAACGGTGGCTGCGAGAACTGAGTAGCAGGTACAGGGGCGCTAGCTAACTGCGAACAACCAATCTCGTCCTGCGACCCCTGCCCCTGTCGGTACCACCGCTCAATCTCGGAGGGGACCGTCCACTGGGTCGTCGCTGGGTGCTGCTCCTCGACTGGGTCGTCGGGTGTCCCGCCTGAAGCGTACGCTGCATTATACGCAATCATGTTAGTACACAAGTAAAAGTATGTAGTCATATCGTTTGGTCAATTACGTACCTAAGGCGTGGACGGCGTGCCCTGCCGAAGTGGACCCGCCGCCTGTGGTCATCGTTGGTTGCCTTGTCACATAAAACGTTAGTCGAGAACGTAATTACACAATGCTAGGATGTTACGAACAAAACGTGGATACTATGGTGTACCTGTGCTGTAGATAGCTGCTGGCCTCGGCGTGTACATGGGTATCCCCGAGGAAGCGCTATGAGCCAGGAGAGGAGTGCTCAGCGCGGGGGGTACCGTCGACGGACCTGCTCCCATAGGAGGGAAGGGTGGCCGCGAGGAGCTGGACGGCGCGTGGTACGAACGTCCAGTCGACGCCGAGCTCGAGGACGAGGCGGGGTGGCGTGGAATCGCCGGAGCGTCGTCGTGCCGGCACGAAACCGCCTGCCTGAACCTCGTGAGGAGGCCCAGAATGCGTCGTACGTCGCCACGTGCTCGGCGGGGGTCATGAAATCCTGCCCTCGCTCAGCTCCTCACAGCTGTAGCGTCGATCTCCGCGAGCACTCATACTGTTCAATTTTGTTAATTAAAATGCGTAGTGTACGAATGTGTAATAGTCTTAAGGACATAGTACTTACCCCAATCGTGTAGTTCTGATCGCGTCGTACCGGGTACGTAGTCGTGACCTCCGCCGGGGGGAAAGTGGCCTGGGGCGGAACGCGGAGGACCCGAACGCGGGTCCGAGGCCAGTACCACTGCAGGTACGCTGCGAAGGCCTCCTCGGAGTGCGGTCGGTGCTCGTCGACGACGTCGTTCAACGCCTCTGCCCAACCCGCCACGTAGGGCGCCACCGCGCCGTCCCACAGTGTGCCAGCTGTGTGTCCCTTTCTCATCCACCTATTCAACGATTGACCACGTAAGTTAAGAAATATGCAAAACTTGCGGGACGGAAAAATGACACATGTACCTGTGGTGGGTCGGCTCGACGGAGTGGACGACCGGCAGCGGTGACTCCTGGTACAGGTGGAACTGTCTCATCACCCTGTGCACCGCGTACTCCTCCACGTGGACGTCGAAGACCACGGGCTTCCTCGTCATACAGTAGTCCTGGTCGCGCTGGCACAAGGAGAACAGGCCCTGCGGTGCCTGAGCGTGGATCACGTCAGGCGAGTAGGGGGTCCAACGCACGTCCGCGTCAACGAGCCCGTCGAACTGCCCGACGAAGTCTGCGTACGACTTCCTCGTCTGCTGGCCCACCCAGCTCGGCTGCACAAGTAATACAAATAATATAGCAAGTCCCAACAACAAAAGGATGTTAGAAATAAAAAATGTTCGAACACATACCTTCCGGAGGCACCACAAAGACCCCATGGTGGGGTAGTCGCACGGTTCCGTGTCAGGAGCCATCCAGGCGTACGGGTCGGGGCTCATCGCTGGTGCCCACTGGGAACCGCTCATATGACCACAGCTACAGAAGTATGGGACAGCCGACGAAGATAGGCTCTCCCTTCCTAACCTTCTGCACGCCCCTGCAGAGGCCCCTATACGTGGCGGCCAACACCGCTGAGCCCCAGCTGGCCTGGGGCATCTGCTCGAGCGGGTACGTCGCGACAGCCGTCGCGTAAGGGATGAGGACCTTGGGACACGAGTCCCTCTGTGAGCTGCAGAACATCACCCACCCAAAGAGCCAGAGCAGGTATGCCTCCAAGTGACGCTGGACGGTCTCGTCGTCAGCGTCTGCCCTCATGTAGTCCGCCTGCAATAAGTGACATAATAAGTCAGCCGTTGCAATTAATCAAAGGAGAAACGTGTAAGGAACGGTGTAGGTACTTACGCTGAACTGAAGCAACCACTTCTTAGTGGGGCCGTGCGTGTTGCTGAACTCGCTGTAGCCCACCGCGCGCTCGTTTCGCTGAACGTGCGCAAACCTGTCGAGGAGGTCCCAGCCGCCAAGTGGCCGGAGGGTCGATCGCCCCATGGCGTCGCCTGCTAGCGGCAGGCCAAGCAGGAAGGCCACGTCCTGCAGAGTGGGCACCATCTCCCCCATGGTGAGGTGGAAGGTGTGCGTCTTTGGCCGCCACCTGTCCAGGAAAGCTGCCAGCAAGGAGTAGTCAAACTGAAACCGCGTCATGCGGCCCGGTGGTCGAACGTGCGACCGGTCCATGTCGCCCTCTACCAGACGCGCGAGAGGTAGAAGGCCTGCTGCGCGTAACCTGCAACGCAAAGTAGTGCTCACATTAAATATAAATTTTTAATATATCATAAATGTTGACAATTTGAAGTGACGGCTTACCTCGGAACAAAGTGGGGGTGTAGCGGCATGTAGTTCATGCCGACGCGAGACCGAAAGCTGCCCCCGACGTCGACCCCCAACACAGCGGAGTAGTACGAACGATGCTGCTGGTCGACTCGACGGTCGAGCAACTCAGGAGTCACGTACGCTCCTGCAGAAGTGTCCGCCATAGCTGCAGGGAATTTGTGGAAAAAAATACAGAATAAGGTAAACATAGACATAGAAAAAATAATATTAAAAAACATAACTTGTATTAAAAACAATAACTTGTATTAAAAACAATAATATTAAAAAATAACTTGTATTAAGAATAATAATATTAAAAACATAACTTGTATTAAAATAATAATATTAAAAGAACTTATGATCGAATACAGAACTTACATTACATAATAATTCAGAACTTATATTACATAACTAATATTACAGAACTTATATTACTGAACTAATAATTTAGAACTTATATTACATAACTAATAATACAATAAACTGAACAATGGTAAAGTAGTTCTATATCAGGCCCTCATTCGTGCCACGGCCACGACCAGCGCCTCTTGATGGAGGATTTGAGACCACATTTGATGACCCTCCTGCACCGCTTGGATCATAATAAGACGTCGCAGTGCACTTTTTGTATGTGTGGCCAACCTCATTGAACTTAGAGCACATACGCACGTCTGGGCCAGCTTCAGATCGATCCATGTTATTCCTAATACGCTTCTTCTTTCGTCGCCCACGGCCTTGCTTCATTTCTGGATCTGGATCGGAGATATATGTCGCATTTTTCCCCGGGATGTTGGTGAAGGAGCCAAAAATCCCATAGCCATACATCTCAAAACTCCAGGTAGCCATAATGGTTTGCTTAAAGAAATAGGGAGAGACGTACATACGGGGCTGCAGCCCCCCAACTTCATAGCAGGCAGCAAGGACATGGGAGCAAGGCTTGTGCAGCAGCTGATGCTTCTGGCACGAGCAAATGCAACTATCGTTCCGGAGAACACACTCTTGTCTGACCCTTTCCCGTCCGGCCACCATCTTCCCTTTGTCCTTGCAAAGAACCTCGAACCGCCGTTCAGCTGAACCCTGCGGATACGCAAGGTGCAATAGAGTCTTTTTCTGCTTCTCTCCATATACTCGGTCATCTTGTAGCCGTACATCAATTGGTTGCTTTGCATGGCAGCCGCAGCCTTTGCATACCGGTCATAGAAATATTTGATTGTGCGGTACACGAAAAACTCGATGATTCCCACTAGGGGGAGGCCCCTAGCTCCACGAAGCACCCAATTGTAAACCTCGGCATAGTTTGTAGTCTTTATACCATGCCGAGCACCTCCTTCATCATAGTTCAATGCCCATTTTTCTTTACGCTCATTCTCAATCCATTGGCTGAAAGTCTTAACTACACAACCCCTTCTCCTTCTAGTCTGGCTAGTGTCCAACCCCACATCCTCAAGAGACTTGGGCTCGTCTGCTTCATTTATCACGGGTTTCTTTGCGAGCTCTTCTGATTGTTTCTTCGTAAGGTCATCTAGTTTCTTCCAGATTTGTTTGAACTTCCTCTCTTGATTCTGGCTGCATAAGCGCTTGAACAGCTTCATCAGTGCCTTGTTCTTGAACTGGCTATGAAAATTTGCCCCCATGTGGCGCATGCACCACCTGCTCACGACGTCGGGCCATTGTGGTAATGTCTGCCGCTCGGTGCTGCCATTCTTCATTTCTTCAATTGCCTGCAGAATACCTTTGTGCCTATCGTGTATGACACACACGTTTGGCACATCCCCCACAACCATACTCTTCAGCCTCTCCAGAAACCAATACCAGCTGTCTCCGCTCTCTTTCTCCACAAAAGCAAAGGCCAAAGGCACTAATTGATTGTTACCATCGCGAGCAACGGCGGTGAGGATTGTGCCTTTGTACATTCCTGTCAGGAAGGTCCCGTCAATGCATATGACTGGCCTACAGTGTTGGAAAGCCTTAATGCACGGCCCCAATGCCAGGAATGCCCATTGCAACACTTGCTTCCCTGGCCTCAAGACAGAGGGGAAAGTCTTAAGGTCATAGAAGCTCTTTTCATTTTGCTGGCATATGGCGTGGAGCAAAGCAGGAAGGTTGTCATAGGATGCTTCATAAGTGCCCCACTTCATCTCGAATACCTTCTGTCTCACTCTATATGCCTTGCCATAGCTAATTTTGTACTTGAATTTCTCCTCAATGGCATATATTATAGACTTCGGCTCATAGCTTGGATTGTCAATGATCTGTGCATACATGAAGTTAGCCACAAAACTAGATGTGAGGTTTCGGTGGTCTGTGTTCAACTGCTCAAGCACACATGTGTGATCCTCGATTCTGCTCACCTCCCAGTAAGTCCTCCACTTACCACAGAAAGTGTGAACCTTAAAAGGACACCCTTCTGTGACGCAGGATATGTCATAGACTTTTTTGCTGCTCTTAACAACCCTGAACTCCCTTTGCAAACATATAGTGGACCACTGTTTTATTGCATCCTTCATTTCTTCGGCAGTCTAGTAGCACGAACCGACACAAATCTCGTTGTACTTGTACTCCCAGGGGACTTGTTGGCCTTCATTTACCGTAAGCTGTGAGAAATAATAATTGTCCCAGTTCCTTGGCACTTGCAACCCCTCATCGTCATCATCATCCGACCAGTCCTCCTCAATGTACTGTTGATGCTCTGTGCCCTCCCTCTCTGCCTCCAAAACCATCTCAGGAAAAATTTTCTGCTTCATCAAGCTCCCCCGATGGTTCAGGGGGTGCGTAATAATCTTGTTCGGCTACCCCTTCTTCCACTTCTTCACCTTCCTCCCCAGTAGCATCTTCAAGGTTTTCCCGTCCAGCATCTTCAACTTCTTCGTGCACTTCACTACTGGACCCAGCCTTGTGGAAGGCTCGCACAAGCAACACCAGCGGCATACCATGCTGCGTACAAAGTGTCACAAATGACCTCCAGTTCTGGGTTCCTTCAAGCGGAACAAGTTCCCAATACATAGTTGAACTTCTGTTCATCACTGCCATCACTGACAGGTCATGTTGGGCCTCATCAAGTCTAAATGAATGAAAAAGCCACTTTGTTATTGAAACCCAATTTCTCTCTGCTGCTCTAGCTATTTTTCTGGTGGTAGAACTAAATTCTGACAGGTCTACCCCTTCAGGACCATATCTAACTTCCCCTGATCCATAGAACAATTGGAACCATAAGAGTTCAGACATGCCTAAATCAAAACCAGGACAATAAGAAGAATTAATATGATTTTGTACTCATAAAAAGACTTATGCATAATACTCTACTATAAACTATAATATAAACTCGTATATACAATCTAATATCAATAAAACTCTACTGTAAACTCTAATATAAACTCTAATATAAAGTCATTACTCTAATATAAACTGTAATATAAAGTCATTACTCTAATATAAACTGTAATATAAAGTCATTACTCTAATATAAACTCTAATATAAAGTCATTATTCTAATATTTGAGCTCTAATATAAAGTCATTACTCTAATATAAACTCTAATATAAAGTCATTACTCTAACATAAACTCTAATATAAAGTCATTACTCTAATATAAACTCTAATTTAAACTCTTATATAAACTCGTATATACAATCTAATATCAATAAAACTCTACTGTAAACTCTAATATAAAGTCATTACTCTAATATAAACTGTAATATAAAGTCATTATTCTAATATAAACTGTAATATAAAGTCATTACTCTAATATAAACTCTAATATAAAGTCATTATTCTAATATTTGAGCTCTAATATAAAGTCATTACTCTAACATAAACTCTTATATAAATTCTAATATGCATAACACTCTAACAGAAATTCTAATATAAAAGATATAAACTCTAACGTAAACTCTAAAATGCATAATTACAGTTTATGTAAAATTCTGGTGTAAACTCTAATATCAGTACATCTAATATAAAAAGATATATTAATAAAGATCTAATATCACTAAAAGTAATGACTCTAACTATCTCTAATGTCACTAAATATAAGGTAACTCAAACTAATGTCACTAAATCTAATATCAGTAACTGCCTCTAGCACTAATTTCAGTAACTAAGTCTAATATCAGTAACTCAAAAATAATACTACGATTTCGTAATGTGTAAACTAAATACTGAAATAACTACAAAGTCATACATCTACCAAATTGAAGTTACAATTACGAGATCGGATTTTACCTGAAACCGAAGCGCAGAACCGGCAGGGCTTCGCCGCTGATTCTCCCTCTCCTTCACCCTCCTCTCTAACCCTATTTTTTTTCTGATTTAGAATGAAAATTTCAAATCAATTTCGCCTTATATAAGCGACAGTGACCTAACCGCTGAATCATTCGGCGGTAGGGGCTGCCGCCGTGGATCCAACGGCGGGAAGGCCTCCCGCCGGATCAAACGGCGCGGCAAGGGCCGCCCTCCCCCTACCGCCGAATGATCTGGCGGTTAGGTGGGCCGGGTCTAGGTGCCGACATCTACCGCCAAACCATTCGACGGTTAGGTTCCGAATTTAGATTTTTAAATTCATTTAAATTCAACAGCTAATTCATACGGCGGTTTTTGAAACCGCCGTATGATCTGGCGGTTACAGGCTCTTACCGCCGTATCATACGACGGCAGCCGTATTATGATACGGCGGTTGGGTGACACCCGTCCGTTCTTTTTGAAAAATCGTAAAAAAATTAAAAAAATCGCTCGTTTGAGCTCGTGCTCGAGCTGGCTCGTTATTTGAAGCGAACAGAAATGTGTGCTCGGCTCGTTAAAAAAAAAGACTACAAGCCGAGCCGAGCTAGTGACGAGCTGAGCGACCTGATGAGTTTCGAGCATTTTGTTCAGCCCTAAATACGTACGAGAAACTGTGGTTTCAGATTAGTACTACGTATTAAGTCCCTCGCTTCTTCTTCTTCTCTCTTTATTATAATGGGCAGGTATCTTGGCCGGCCACGGTGGCCACGTTAGCTAAAATTTTTTTCACCGCCCGATTCTTGTTTTACGGCTTCAGTTTACTCCACCGGCAGTTCACTACGCGAGACGTGTTGCTACGGTTGACTGGAACCTTCTCGGTTGTCCGTGACCAGCAACACCACACGTCAACATATAATTGGCTCAGAAAAAAAATCTCCATCCATGGATCCCCAGTTTCTTCTTACCTCCTCGTCGGCTGGTCGCACGGGCTCCAATCCGCTGCTCGGCCACCTCTAGTCCCACGTGCTCCCTGGCCCCGCCTCGGAGCCCATACGGACGCCAACGCTCCAGTCACGGCGCACGGCACGCGGGCGTGGTGGCCTGCACGCCCAGACGGCGGCGGCGTTTCGGAAGCGCAGCGGCTAGTGCACGCCGGTGGCTGCACGCGGATGCGGCGGCGGAGGGCGCACATCGCGTGGCGGCAGTGGCAGCGGCAGCGTAGGCACAGGAGAGGGCGCAACATGGGTGAAGGTGCAACGCCGACGGTCCCACAGCAGCCATGGACTTATCGTGCGGCGTCAGGCGGGTGGAGACGGCGCCGGCAGTGCCGCGTTCACCGTGTCGCTTCCTTCACTTACTCATCTCTGCAGACCATGTTCTTGTTGACGGGCACCATCTCTCCTCGTCTGCCTCTGCCATTGGCTTGCAGAGGTCTTGATGGCATGAGACAGGGCGACGACGGCGGAGGCACGGCAGTACGGCACAGGGCCACTACGGCACTGGTGACTGGCTTCATCCACGCCTGACTGTGGCGCCCTGCTCCTGACTGTGCTGCCCTGCTGGCTATGGTGCGATGCTGCCTCCATCCTATTTTGCCACAAATTGGCCAGCGGCTGGAAAGGCAAACCATGGCGTAGGCAAGGTATTCGACGCATTGCCTCTTTGCATGTCCATGGTTTTAATTAGCATGCTCTTTCTGGTTTCTTCATATGTGTTTGATAGCCCTTGTTTGCAGTGTTTCAATCATGGTGGCAATGCTTTCATCCCAGAGCTCAGATGCAACATCCCGTGTAATGCAAATGAGGAAATCTTTCTTCCAAAAAAGGAAGGTAAAACCTTTTGTTTCAAGTTTTAAAACTAAATAAATAATCTGGTCACCAATAACAGTAGGATAATTAAACTGTCAGTTTTGAGTTTGACACAAATTTTACTTGCCTCAAGGTAGGTGTGGATGTTTATGCTGATAGATCACTTTTCACAGTTAACCTTTGCAGCCATAAGCCTGCATGATTACTCATGGTGTGTATTAAAGCTTTAGCTAAAATAGTTAGCTTCATTATTTCAGAGTAAATTAATATTATCTTGTTGCACTTTTGAATCTTAGTTCGATGATATGTGTGTTCTAACAAATATCTGATGTTGTTTTAGATATCAGGTGCAGCATACATGTTAATGAACAGCTCACCCTTCCCCTAGCATGAAGGCCTGGCAAGGAGGTAACAAACCTAATATTTCTTGCAGTATGTGAGGTACTAATTCATCCATGATCAGTTCTGTTGTAGATTTGTTTTCGTCATCATGAGATACATGTTAGTACATAATATCGAAAGGATTGCCTGTATATTCCAATTTCATTATAATCAGTGACTATCTTTCATCGATAGACGTGAAGTGATTATCCCTTCTGCTCAGTTTCAAGCAAGTTTTTCCTCTAAACATGCTTATTCTTTATGTACCGGCCCAGTGTATGTATTTCCCTGTAGGTACAATTTCTGCCCAGATCTTAATTGTTTCCTACAAAGTTTAGATTGACTGACCAGAAGTGATTGTACTAGAGAATAGAGTTTTAGCTTAAAAGAAATGTGGTACTCTGACCATACTGTCGTAGTATCTAATTTTTTTTTCCTAACTTAGTTAAATGGAAGAGAAAAACAAGAGGGTCCAGCCGTCCAGGTTATATATATGGCTATAAGATTAGTCATTTTACTGTGTTTGCAATATTTGATTGGTTATGAACCTTATTCTGTTTTGCCCATGGTTGTTAGGATGCTCACAGCCTGGATGAATTCATAAACTGCCAAAGATCCTTGCAATTCCAGTCCTAGAAGTTGGGGAGTGACATTCCTTTCACCTGAATGTAGTGAATTCGTTGCAGTAGATTTTGAAAGCATTGAAGGGTCTAGCTGCTGTTAATTTTTGTAAGAGATCTTTTTTATTTGATCTTTTATTTTCATGACCTTATTGCTTTGTCGAATTTGAATGTATAGTGCACTAATATATTTAGTTTGTTTTGGGAAACATGCAACCTTCACGCAGGGAGATTTGGTTTTGTTTTCAGTTTGATGTATCTCCCAGATATGAAGTGGCATGTGAACTCAAATTTCTCATGTAATAGAAAACAAATGAAATGATCTATGTTCTAATGGAATTACAGAGATGGCAGCTGCTAGGCATGGCATGGCTAAATATAAAATAGTTCATTCAGGCTGTTTATTTGAAGCTAAACTAGCCAGGAGCATATCATTTTGAGATACAACATGTTTACAACAGTTATTTTAAGATATGGTATGAGATTGCATTGGGCTAGTGTTGGTATTTTTTCTGAGACATTCCCTTCTCAGAACTTATTCCTACACACTTTGGGATGAATGACCAATAAGTGAAGGCATTAGAGAATTTTACAGTTGGTTTCAAGGGTGTTGTTTCATATTTAATCATATTGTCACTTTAGCTTCCTTCGAGTCACTTCTAAAGCTAACTAAAAGACAAAAAAAGCGCAGATCTTTTTTATGGATACCAGATTAGTGATCATATTGTTGCCTTTTTGTAGTGTTTAGTTACAAACCTCGGTCAGGTTTTCCCATCGGACAACTGGTTCAATTGCTAGGTAAACTCCTCACTCTGTGTTCCTCTCATTCTTTTGAGTTGAGGTTTCACTTCTTCAAATTTGTGCTAGGATGCCTAATCGATGGCTTATTAGGAAGTGTAATGACTTCCCTGACTTATTTGAAGGGGAAAAATAGAAATTTGATGCTTGCAAAATAGGAAATTATACCTGATGACTCTTCATAAACATGCATTATGTTTCAATATGTATCAACAATCTAGAGTCCAAATGCAGATCAAATTCAACCTCGTGCAGAAAAGCTCCATAATATCATTCCTTTTAGCTTGCCATGTTTTGATGGTCTCATGTTTGCCATGTTTCTTTCAACAAATCAGGTTCCTGTGGAGACACTACTTCCAGAACACCCAGGGCCTCACTTCTGTTGACCAGTCACTGTGGATACTGGATAGCAGTGACAGATAAAGTGTTGCTAAGTTCAGAGATGTGCTCCACCGATGTGAAACAAATCAACTGAAATACAATGCCTAAAAAATATAGATGATATATGGTTATATATTCTTTGGTCAAACAGACATGGTATACTTTTTTAGTTTTTTTTATCTTTGGCCTCCAATGGTGCACACAACACATATAATTAAGGTTTACAACATCAATTTCCCCTTTAAAAAAGTTCTAAAGGCAGTTTAATTCCATTCACTTCTCTTTGCCTTAATTAAATCTGCGATGTGAAATTAAAAAGTGACGTTCAAGTAGTGTTCAGAGGATTTAATTCTTATAATTTGTATGTATTGATTATTTTGACACTGTATCTATGTTGTGGGGGCTTTTCTGGAAGGTTATCTACGTGCACAAGGAGAAGAAGCAATAGGCAGCCGATATTTCTCAGTGATAGTTATCCTTTAGCATAGTTTGTTAGCTGTAGAAACAAGTTAGGAGTGTGTTAGTTCATTCTGTTAGGACAGCTCTACTTTAATGACATCGGTAGATAATTGTTAATTAGGAAAACATGCATTCCATACGGGGATGATATCGCATTTAGCATATGTAACCTTTTCGCAATTTTTGCAGCAATCCAAGAACACACCAGCGAGTTATGAGACGAACTACGAGCTAACCCATGATTTTTGACGAAACATCTACTTTCTGCCATTTTTTTCTACTTCTATACACTAAAGTGAGAATATTTGATTTTTGACATACCATTAAAATCACCTTGTTATGCATTATACACGAACGTGTATCAATCTAATATGTTACCAATCGCCTATCCACTTCTACTATTTTGTTCATGATGCAACGTACCATACAATCATACAATCATGTAACACTACCGGCGCGCGCCAAACACTAGTGCTGTGTGAAAAGTGCAAACGGAATGTGGTACAAGCCCACGGCCACGGGTGCACCCTTTCAACCTCTTGTTCATTGGGCCCGGTTCCTGCAAGATACATCTCTTGGCCTGGCCTGGCCTGGCCTATAAGCTGTTCCTTGTCGGTTCAAAGCATTACAGCAATTTTGAAACCCTTTTGGATTAACAGAGGCATTTTTGTCCTCGCTGAAAGCACACACATTTTACATTTAGCTGCAAACCGATCATAGTTCATAACCACTAGGGGCACAAGCAGATACTCAGATAGCCTTGCATGACAACAGAAGAACCCTCCTTTGGGAAAAAGAAGAGACCAGCTAAGTTTACAAGGGACTCTGACTGTACTGTAGTGCAATGGGTAAAGTTCATCCACCGTAGAACTGGTCAAAGCACTCCTCCACGTATTGAGCCGCCTCTGGACGGGAAAGAATCGCAGTGCCCTGAACGACGGCCTCCTCTGGTTCCACTCCCTTGCGGCTGTTCGGCGCCCTGCCATGGAAGTAGTCCTTGACGAGCTGACGGACCTTGGGGATCCTCGCGCTGCCACCGACGAGGACGATCTCGTCGACCATGTCCTTGCGACTCTCCACCCTGGGCTGCCCGCCACTTCCCACCACCACCTCGTCCACCAGCCCCATGGCCCTGTCGAACAGGTCCTGGTTCAGCTCCTCCAGCTTGTCCCGCGTGAGAGGCGCCGAGAAGCTGGCGCCGCCGACGAGCGAGTCGATCCGCACCATGGTCTCTTCTTGCTCGCTCAATGCCTTCTTGGCGTGCTCGCAGGCCACCCTTAGCCTGAGCAGCGCCTTCTTGTCCTGCCGGATGTCCCACTGGTGCTGCTGCTTGATGAGATCCACCAAGTAATCCACAATCCTTGCAGTGAAATCATCACCTGCAACAACAGCAAAAGAATTGATTTTTTACTGCTAGTCTTGAGGGTACCAAAATTGAATTGACACAAGGATCGATCGAGCGACTAGCCTCCCAAGAAGGGATCAGATCGCGCCTTGATGTAGTGGGCCGTGCCGTTGATGAACTTGAAGAGGGTCGCGCCGGACGTGCGGCCGCCGAGGTGGAAGACGAGGACGGCCTTGCCGTCGCCCCGCTTCGTGTGGTGGCGGTACGCCGCGGCCGCGGCGATCGGCTGGTCGATGGCCTTGACGCCCCTGAAGCCGATGAAGTACTTGCCAGCAGAAACGAGCTCCCACCTTGCTTCGTAGGTGAGGTGACTCGGTACGGCGACGACAGCATAGATGAGCTCGCGGCCCAGGTGCGCCTCCGCCTTGTGCTTCAGCTCGGAGATGAGGATGTCGGCGAGACTCTGGAGAGACAACTTCTTCACATGGCCGCCCTGGCCTATCTCCACTTGGATGGAGGCCCGCCCCAGCCACTCGGTAATCTTGTACGGCACAAGCTCCATCTCTCTCTTCACCACAGGGTCATGCAGCCTGCGACGCACACCGTGTCAGTCGATGCTAAAGTGAGCTGGGGCTGGTGAGGTAAAAAGACTATAAATCAGGACGAAACTCAACGCATGCCTTCGATGCAGGAGGCGCATGAAGCCCGAGAAGGCCGTCCCGGGGCTGAGGGCGGCGTGGTTCATGGCGGCCTCGCCGGAGAGGGTGCCGTTGTCCGTGACGGCCACCCAGGAGGGGATGCAGAACTGGTAGTAGTTGCTCCCGGAGAAGCTGCCGTAGCCGGCGATGCAGGAGTTGGTGTTACCGAGGTGGATGGCCGCTGCGGTGCCCAGGTGAAAGGGCGCCGCCCCATCTGAGTGTTGGAGGCAGAACTCTGCCGGAGCGCCTCTGTGGATCCCGAACGCCGGCGAGCCTCTTGGGATCTCGAACGCCGCCGCACCCGCCGCCGCCGCTGCAACTGCAAGATCGATCGACGGATTGACTGATTAGCTGAACGCTTGATCAATTAGTAGCACAATCAAGAAGCTAATAAGAACTACAATTACCCATGAGTAGCACAAGGCTCACGAGAAGACGTCCCATCATGCCGATCGATGGAGGATAGCAGAGCTTGCTGGTTCCCTTTCTCTTGCTCCCGACGACAATATATCACTGTGAGGGTTGTGGGACCTTGTACATGTCACCCGACGACGCAGGGCCATTGGATTTGGATCTATGCGTCAAAGCTGAAAGCTCTGATCTCTGTCCCTATTCGAACAAGAAACAAAGTGCAAATTTTTTTTTTCCAAATCTAGGCACATTATTCGCTTACCATACATTGTACAAACAGATGCACTACGATCTCTATTTCTATTTCCAAAACTAGTCTATCAACTCGTGCTCCCGCACGGGTTAGTAATATGTGAGATATAAGAATTAAAAATCATGAAGAAATTAGAACCAATAATTATGATCAAAATTATCTACCTCCACTCTCTTACTCGATAAGTATTATTTTCACTTTGCATCTCCCTCTATAACTTGTTTAATTGGACCTTAAATTTGAGTAAATTTGTATTCTCATTGTTTCATCCATACATGTACATAGTCTACATGGTGCTACACATCGTGCATATATACCTTAATAAGTAATATTTTCTATATTAACAATGACCAATTAGGTAATTTATAATTATATACCGATGCATGCAAGTTTAGAGTTTGAGCTACATGCTTAATTAACATGGAAAATCTATGCTCTCATTGCTTTTTCATATATATATATAAATAAATAAATAACCTACATAATGACGCGCATCATGCACACATACTTTGAGTTAATATTTTATTTAGCAGCTAATGGCAGAGTTAGGTAATTTAGAATCATATATTGGGTGTAACTTAACATATTTTTTATAATGACATGTTTGTCATTTTAATAATAGTGGATGTTGTTATCATCTCTTGCTTCGTCATTTATATATGATCAATATTGTGAGACCTAACGTGGATAACATCTTAAGTTTATATTTTTTATATTAACAATGGGTGCAGAAATAATAATATACAACAATGTACTTTGGGATGGTATAATGACATATATAGGTTGTTTTTAATGATATAGATAATTTAGATGTAAATTTAGGGGGTTATCTTAAATTATTTTTATAATGGCATAGTGGTAACTTAGATGAATATTAGGGGTTACTTTATGTTATTTTTATAATGGCAGAGGCGAGTAATTAAGCTATAGATTTAGGGGGTTACTTTAGGGTACTTTTATGGCAAAGTGGGTAATTCTTTAATAAATATGATAGATCCAATGGCTATGATGATCAGAATTCGCGGTTCGATGGTTAGATGTTTCTGATTTTTGTGAGAATTCCTAGGATTTATCTTTTTTTATCGTATCTCATGAGGATTAATTTGGAGGCCTCAAAAGGAGTTTTCAATTAGTAATAGTAAGATGAGGATTTGTTTTTTCTTTTTTTCTAACCTGACATGTCAATCCCACATGGTCCGTAAAACTCTAACCATGACTTCAATTCTCGACATTGGTTTCCACATAGTCAACTCCTTTGTGGAAATTAGCTGAATTGAAACTTGAGAAATAAAAAAATCGAAATAGGTTAGAAGTAGATATGCCGTGACGGATTCCACGTCATCGCCTTGGGTGTTGTCTTCATTTTTGTGGGAAGAGTCTGGCATGTAGTTTAGCATGTGTTTGATTTGAGAGCTATATGGGTTAGGTTGGGTTCATCCCATTTCTGTGAGTTGGAGCTGACGCATTTAGTGTTTGATTAGTAAGTTGGGTCCATTCCAGTTTTTGTTTGGCTGGACGAGTTGAGTGAGTTGGGATGGATGATCTTTTAACACCGTTAGCTACTGGGTCTACCTGTCATCTACTAGGTCCAATATGCCATCCTTTTTTTTCTTTTTTATCTGCCTTATCTCTTCCTTGTGCGGCTCACGTAGTCCTATCGTCATCTCCTCGGCGGGCTCCAGCGTGCCGAGCTCTACGTGGCGGTCAATCGGGTGAGCTCCCCACGCCGGTCGGCTGAGCTTTACGCGGCGACCGGTCGGCCAAGGCACTGAGCTCCTCGCCTCACCCACCTCAGCTCTGCGCCACCGCCAGTCCCCTCCCCCTATGCCTCTACCTCACCGCTTGCGTCGGCCATGGCCAGTCGGTGAGCTTGACTGTGCCAGCCCTGGTACACGCCACCGTCGTCACCAGGCCGCTCGGAGCTCGCCCCTGCCACTCGCTAGTGCTGAATCCCGCCCATGGCCGGTCGCCCGCCCCAGCTCGACTTCCTTGCCAGTGACGGCCGCCATTGCGTCGGAGCTCAGCCTCCATTGCGTCGGAGCTCGGCCTGCTCCTGCACAAAGGAGCTCGAGCTCGCTTGGAGGCGCTCGCGTGAAGGTGGGGCAGCTGCAACAGCACAAGGCTGCGTGACGGACTCATGACGACGTGGTTCAATAGTTTTGGAGGGATACAACGAACCCGCATTTATAGAGCATATTTCCTCTAGGTCGGATCTAATCCACTTCATCTTTTATCCAAACATAGGTTCAACCGGCTTGAACCCACGTCAACTCAGATGAACCCTCGATCAAACACATGCTTACCTACCGCTCGAGGGCAGCGCAGCCGGCAGATGAACCATCCATCGTTGGAACACAGTGCAAAGAAGAGATGTGAAGAAAAAGAATGCGAAGAAGGTAGACCGATCGGATTAATTGAAAATATTTTATGTAGTACGCCATATTATATGGTATATAATTAAGTTGTATATATATATATATATATTAAACAATTCATAATACCGGCCTGTTTAGTTACCGCGCGTTCTGCAGAACGCCGGTCACTGTGCAGAATGCAGGCGCCTCGTTTTGCGTGCAGAACGCCGGTCACTGTGCAGAATGCAGGCGCCTCGTTTTGCGTGCACAGAGAGAAAAAAATGTATTGAAAAACGTGTAGAATGCATAGTGTCCTCAGAATGCAAAATGGGAAGGGAACTAAACAGGCCCTACATCTTCTCTGAACAATGTATGGGCCGCTCTGAAGCGGCAGAAGTACATGGGGTGGAGAGGTCGAGAGCAGCGCCCCAGTCCCTTTCGCTGTCGATCTCGGCTCTGTCCTGTGCCTTCGCTGCAGCCGAGGCTGCTCACTTTCTCAGCACCGAGAGGTGTTGCTCGTACTCCTGGTCCTAGGCACGGGGGCAGAACTGCATATGCTAGTTTCCTCAACTGGCTATAGGTGCTGCTGCACCAGCAGCAGAAGTGCAGAGCACCCAACTGGAGGCCTGGAGAAGCTGCTGCCTGCAGCGGAAGGCAGAGGCGGTCAGACCAAACGGAGATGGCCTTGCAAAATTTTGCAAAAGGGAATCTATTTTGCATGGAGTACTAAATGAAGTCTATTTGTAAAACCCAGCCACGGATGAGCGTAACTTTCTGAGACGAATCTAATGAGCGTAATTAATCCATGATTTGCTACAGTGATACTACAGTAACCATCTTCTAATCATCCTCTAATCATGCGGTCAAAGGCCTCATTAGATTCTTCTCGGAAATTTACTAGAGGTTGTAGAGGTAGTTTTATAAACTGATATTATTTAATACCCCTAATTAGTGGTCAAAGATGCATTTAATATCCTGAAAAATTTTTCAGGGCCATCTAAACACGGCCCATCCTCGCCGATCCCATTCCCATGTGCTGCTGCAGCCTGCTGCACTGCTGCTTCTTGAGAGGGACAGACAGAGGGGACAGGGGAGCGAGAGACGTCTCGGGCGTGGAGGCCGGCGCGGCATGATTTAAGCCGGGGAGCGGGGCGCAGGCAGGCAGAGGCAGTCAGGCAGGTCCTTGTGCTGCCTCTGCCTCTCCCTCTCCCTGCCTTCTTTTCTACTATTTCCCACCCTTCCCCCAGCGTTTGAAGGAAATTCACCAGCAGGTACGGTGTGCATTAGTTTTGCAGATTTTCATCGATTTTCAAACAATTCAGCTTGTTTCCAGAGACCTCGATCGCCGCGCCTTGGGAGAGTGGGGAGTGGGAGGCAGACTGCTCTTGCAGCTGCTAGTGGTTCTTGCTGCAGCAAGGGTCAGCAGCTCCGCCACCACTACCACCGAGTGCTCCTCCTCCATCTACGGTACGTTACCTCCTCTCCTCTGCCGAATGCATGCAGTGAGGTTGAGGCAGGCAGGCGCGCATCACGCTGCATTGCATGCAGTGTGGTAGCATCATATCGTGCAGTAGTTTTAGGTAGTAGTACAATGGGTACTAGTACAACCTGATAAAATTTTTTAGTTGGCCAATCCATGATATGATATGAGCGTTCGCTGGGACTCGTACCAATGGGTGCCGGCCGGTGGTTGTCATAGACTCGCGAGCACAGGCAATAGCTGGCACACCCTTCTCCTGGCTGGCTCCGGCCGTGTGCGCCAGCGCTGTTTGGCTTGGTTAAACTACCGATTTGGTGGTTTCCCGGCCCTTGATTGTTGGTTCCCATTTCTCATGTCTAGCTTTTCAACTTTCACCAGAAAAAGGATGGCGTGCTTTTTAGTTTTCCCTTTGGGGAATGGGGAATTGGCGATGGCGGCGCGGGTGTCTGCTCCTTGCCTCGCGTGCTCTGTTGCGAGTGCGACCTACTGTCCCTGTCAACGATTGGATTAGATCATATTATTGTTTGCTTTTTCCTTGCACTAACTACTAGCTAGTGCACGAGTGCGCATGCTAGTCGTTCTTCCCTGTCATCTACCAAATTGTTTCTTATTTTTGCATGGCTTGATTATTATAGTTTCTGTCCGTCAGAATTTTTTGATTGGCTTCCCTACGGACTCAGATGCATTTTAGGATGAAATTTGGGATCCTTTTCATTTGACCATTTACTTTGCAAAAAAAATTGTTGAAATAGCTCAAGATCCATTGAACAAGAAAAGGAAAATGGTGGCAGTGAATGAAATACTCCATCTGTTCCAAATTGTAAGTCATTCCAAGATTCTTGGAAAGTCAAACCATCTCAAGTTTGACCAAGTTTTCTACAATAAAGTACAAATATTTATCATACCAAATAAATATCATTAGATTCATGGTAACATATATTTTTATAGTAAGTTTGTTCGATACAACAAATCTTTGTGGTCATCTCTATAATTTTGATCAAACTTAAAATAGTTTGACTTTTCAAGAATCTTGGAATTACTTGTAATTTGGAACGGAGGGAGTAGATAGCATCTTGTGAATTTAAGCCTGTGTGCTACCATTCGTGGAACTCAAAAAAACCTTGCCATAGATCCCATAGCCAGTGTCCTAAATTCAGTCAGGCTTGTAGTGCTTCTTCACATCTGACCGGAGCAGGTCCAGTCTTGTAACTGAATGGAGGGCGAGAAGACTGCGGTCAATACCTGAAAACTCGATCATGCCAACAACATACCTCTTACTCGCTTAGGTCCATCGTTGAGCAGATCTGCTGAACCTTAGCTTCAGTGGTGCTTAATTGTGCTATTTGACTTAACTTCAGTTTCAGACCGATGCACTACAGAAGCGATATGCACTCATATTTGTATCCTGTAGTGACTAATATAAAGTGGCTAACGGCAGTGCGTATTGTTCTTTTGTTTCTGTTTTGGCTCAATGGACAGATCACGTCAGCACCAACGAGGGTGGCTTTCAGTTCCCTGTGTTCCACAGGAACCACCCATGCCTGCGCTTGAAGAGTGACCAGATGAAAGCAGAGACATGGATTGAGGTGACTGAAGATAGCAGCATCAATAGCTTCGCCTTTCTGATGCCTATCAAACTCGGATCCCCACCAGTCATGAACCTGGTGGCGATTGACACTGGTGCTACCCTCTCCTGGGTACAGTGCCAACCATGCAAGCCCAGTTGCCACCCACAGGCTCCGGAGGCCGGCCAGATCTTCGACCCCAGCCACTCCACCACGTTCCGACACGCCACCTGCAATTCAAGTGCGTGCTCTAGCATCAAGAACAGCCTTAGGCTGTTCTTTGCTACCTGCATGGAGAAGGAGGACACATGCTTATACTCCATGAGCTACGGAGGCGGTTGGGCGTACTCGGTTGGCAAGGTGGTGTGGGACAAGCTTGTCATTGGGTAGGGGTGGGCATTCGGTTTGATCGGTATATTCGGTTCGGTTTTTTCGGTATTGAAAAACTTCGGTGCGGCAAAAATACGAACCGATCGGTGCTATACAAAATAGAAAACCGACGTGTTCGGTGTTCGGTCTCTCGGTTCGGTGTTCGGTTTTTACCGAGAATCACCGAACTTGCAGCAATCAGCAAAAGATGTATACTCCTGTATCCAACCAAGAAGCATTCACACCAAGAAGGAAGCAAGTAGCACAGACCAACAAGCAGCCGGCGCATCAACGAAACAGGAAGAAGCAAGCAAGAAGCGACCGAGATCTATGCATGCAAGCAGCACAAGAATACAAGATGTGTGCGTCTTGAGTTCTTGGTCCGGCGCGCCGTATTGCAGTCGCCGCCCACCGCTCCCTTCAGCGGCAGCTGTCCTGGCCTGCTCGCCGCTGGTTCCACGCGCCCGTTCAGTTTCGTAGCGGACTACGGAGTGGAAGAGAAAGGGACTGGAATGCCGACGGCGCGCGCTGAGCCGCCGACGCGGAGCCGCCGACTGCTGAAGGGAATCGCGAGTCTGAGTTAGGGTTGGGATGGGATGCTCGGGGCGCCGACGCCGCCGTCATTTATTGCCTGGGACATGGGCCGAGTTGGGCCAAGCTAATTTCGGCCTTCTCTGAGCCTTGAAGTGTATGCTGCCTGTATTTGATATCGGTGGTTCGGTACTTTGGTTCGGTGCAGCCCTGAAACCGAAGCCAAAGCCGAACACCGAACTTGGCCAGAATGCAAGCCGATCCCGAACCGAACACACCGAAAAACCGAAACTTCGGTTCGGTTCGGCTCGGTTCGGTTCGGTAACCGGTTTTCGGGGAAAATGTGCCCACCCCTATCATTGGGAACGGGGGGCAGCAGGACACGAGCATCAGCTTGAGTCTTGTGTTCGGATGCAGCCTGGACGTGAACTATCCAGAGAAGGAAGCAGGACTGATCGGCTTTGGGACTAGTAGCTTTTCCTTCTTTGAGCAAGTCGCGAAGCTGATCAGTTACAAGGCTTTCAGCTACTGTTTGCCCTCCAATGAGTCAGTCAAAGGGTACATGATTCTCGGAGATTACCGGCGCCAAGGCGTAGACACCTACACCCCACTGTTCCCATCCTCCACTACGCCAACGTACTCGTTGCTAATAACGGGGCTTGTGGCCAACAGTCAGAGCATAGTGACGACACCGTCAGAAATGGTCGTGGACTCGGGGGCAAAGTGGACTATCTTGTATCCCGAAACCTTTGACCGCCTCGACAAGGCGATCACGCAGGCGATGGGGCCCCTCAATTATTCACGGAGCTACAACAGAGGAGCCGCCTACATTTGCTTTGAATCCAGAGCTTACCACCTTGGCTTCACCAACAAACATCCTGTGTTCAGCGACTGGTCAGCTTTGCCGACGATTGAGATGGCGTTCGCCGGCCGTGCTGCCATGCCGCCTTTGCCGCCCAAGAATGTCTTCCACAACGACGCGACCTACGGGCTCTGCATGAATCTTGTGAAGAGCAGCAACATCAAATTTCAGATACTGGGGAACAGAGTGACTCGTTCCTTTGAAACAATCTTCGACATCCAGGGGAAAAGATTTGGGTTTCGTTATGCTGCTTGCTGATGTGAGTAATCAATTCAACTCCTCCCATCCATTTGTTCGTTTTATCTTCATTCTTTCTTTTAACTAGTATAATCAGTACATTTCTGACTAACAGAGAAACACAAGCAGTTTGCAAAGACCACACATACATACATGCAAAAATTATATATGTCGATACATTACTGCTACCGGTTGCATTGATAGTTTGTGCTGATTGCTTCTCGCACGTGTCACATATATATAGCTTAATTTTGTGCTGATTGCTTCTCGCGCGTGTCTATATATGCAGGTGTATGTGGCAGTGTGACACGTTGGAGGCGTCTAGCTAGGAACTGGGGCAGCCAGTTCGGCACTGGTCAGAAGATGAGCTGATAGATGCATGGTGCCTTCAGAAGAAGCACGGTTCCACATAAACACACGGAACCGTGCAGTGTGATGGCCATCCGTGTGTTTATGTTTGTGTGTAACCTGTCATGGTCAGTCTTTGTTTATGTTCATGCGGAACCCTGTCAAATCTGATTGTTTATGTTCTGGTGTGGAACCCTGTCAACTGTCATGATGTCTGTCTCGTTGCCTTTGGCTCATGTGTGGGCTTTCGCTTGTTCAAATTCAAAAAATGGAGGGAAGCATATAATGGAGGGAAACATATATAGCTACACTTGCCAATGGATACATAAATAATGGAGCACCCCAATTGCAGTAACCACCTACATAGATACATTACATAGGTAGTAGTAGCATCTGCCTTAATGCTGGTTCACAACAGCTCTGAGTAACAATTAATCTTGGGTGGCTTAGGTGCTGCAAAAGATTCACCTTCCTAGGAACCAGACATGCATGATCTGAAGCGCTGTACCCAATCATGCCAAACCATGATTGGCGACGAGGAGTGGTTTCGGTGTTTGCTGCCCTTTCCAACCTACCAGGTTGTGCCGGTAGAGCTAGTTTTTTCTGTTCTTTCTTTGGAGAGAGTCTCAGTAGATGTCCCACTCCAATCAGTTGTTGTTATGTAATTGAGTTGAGTTGGCGCGTTGTACAGCACAAGTTGATGTCCCAATCTAACCGACCGGTGTTGTTATTTTTTGTTTGCCCAGTCTGGGCTCATTCTTCTTTTTAATATAATCTGCAGCTCTCCTACCTGGTTCGTTTTGAAAAAAAAAATCGTGCCAAACCATAGAGTCCAGACGCAATCCAATCACGGATAATGTCAATACTATTTAGGCGGAAGGGTTCACGCTAAGCTATCAGTCATTTTGCCGCTATGGCAGCTATGGCCGCTAAAGCACTAGTTAGCGGCGCTAAACCAGATTAGCGTAGCGGTCTGCTATAGCGTTTTTCAGCCAATTCGTAGCGGTCTGACGGTCGGGTGGCGCCGGCAGCCTGCAGGCGCGGCGGGCGTGTTGCCCCAGCAGTCCTGTCCTCTGCGCACGGGCATGTAGAGAAAGGAGATAAGAAGCAGTGGGACCCACGTGTAGAAAGGGCAAAGTGGTGGATGGATAGAAAATTGAATGGAGTGTCAATTTAGAAATGAAAGTTGAAGTCCGTGTCAAATAGAAAAGAAAAAATTTCAGAGCAAAAAAAGAAAGATGTCAATTTCTTAGCCATATAGGGAATTGTCTCAAAAATGCCGCGCGGCCCCTAATACCGGTGAAGAATCCTCAAACCAAGTTTTTTATATTTTGATCCTTTTAAAACTAATATTCTAGTAATAAGCTCTACCCAACTAAAATTTCAAGAACAGATTCTTTTGGTCACGCCAAGCTCCGTGCTCGTAACTGAGTCGCGCCACATGCAATCGCGGGACCGAAACGACATGGTGGCGCGACCCAAAATCGATTTTCACGTGGTGAGGACGTGGCGGGGCTTGCCGAGGCAGTCACGCCAAGCCGTTTGGCGTGACCGAGAGCTGAGTCATGCCACCACGCTTGGTGTGACTCGTTCGAAAACTACTGTATCATCCCTAATTTGACCGTGCATAACTCCAAATACAAGCATAATTTGGGCGAGCTCCAACCGACAAATTTGTAGAGCAAGTAACCCACTACAACTTTCATTATATGCAAATCTTCTAATTCTCAAAAGTTTGAGAGATCAAGGTCTGTAAAATTTGAAAAAACCACGATTTTTTGAATTTAATTCAAAATTGCAATTTTACCGGATTTCGATCATGATTTTCAACAAGCTAAACTCATTTACACCAAGTATGTAGCATAACATTGGAAAGTAGAGGGAATACAGTTTTTATTTTGCTAATTTGAAACTATATGTATTTAGTCAAAAATAATTTTAAGCTTTGGTAACAATTCAGAAAATCGTGTTTTTTTCCAAATTTTAAAGATCTTGATCTCTCAAAATATTGAGAATTATAAGATATGCATATAATGAAAGTTGTAGCCAGTTATTTGCTCTACAAATTTGTCAATTGGAGCTTGTCCAAATTATGTTTGTATTTAGAGTTATGCGTGGTTGTAACATCCCTAGGTTTAAATTTGGGTGAATTTAAAATTTTTGTGCAAACTTGAGTGAAAATATAAAAGTGGAACAAAACATACTCTAAAAATTTCTAAATAAATAAATTAAGTGCATTGCATTAGGAAAATTATGTGTTAGAGTGATTTGGCTTTTCTTGGTTTTATCTGATTGCTTGAGTGGAATTCGAATTTGAATTCAAGCCATTCAAATTCGATTTCAAAACCTAACTATACTAACCAACCTAAACCCCTAACAGGCCTAATCCCCTAACCCGGCCCGCTAACACTCCCAGACCCGACCCACCTAACTCTCTAACCCGAGCCCGGCCCAGTTCTCTCCTCTCCCTCACTCTTCCGCTCGGCCCGCCTTCCCCATCTCTCGGCCCAGCCCAACCCGACCACCCTTCTCTCCCTTCTCCCTTATCCCGCGCGCGGCCCACCAGGCCCAGCAGCCGCACCGACCCAGCCCAAATCACCCCGGCCTTATCCTCCCCGCACGGACGCACGCTCGCCCGCTCCCTCGCTCTCCCTGACCTGTGGGCCCCACGCCCACAGTGTCGTCTTCCTCCGCCCGGAGGATGACGCCGCCGCGCTGCGCTGCCCTGCTTTTCGCCGCGCGCGCGCCAGCCCCCGCTCCCCGCTCAGCTTTTCCCCGCGACTCGCGCTGCCCGCGCAACCGCCGGCCCCACGCCCATGTGCTCCTGTTCCCCGCGCTCCCTTGGCTCCCACGGAAACCCCAACCCCTCGCCCAAGCCGAGCCCCTCCATAAAACCCCCTCCCCCTTCCTCAATTCCGGCCAATCCCAAATCCCCAAGGGCGGAGCCCCTGTCCCCAAGCCGCCCCGGTTCGGTTCCAAGGAGAAGGAGAGGAGGAAGTGAAGGCGCAGAAGGGAGGAAGCCGGAGCCACTCGAGGGACGCCGTGCCGCACGCCACCGAGCCGCCCGCGACGTCGAGCCGCCGCAACGACTTCACCACGCCGGAGCAGAGGAGGAGAAGGACGCCGCCAAGCCGTTCCGCAAGCCCCGCGACACGCTCGGCCTCACGATCTCCTTCCAAACCCACCGTGAGTCCCCGTTACCCCCCTCTCGCCGTGGATGCCGTGTCCTGCTCGCCATGGCCGCCGTGCTGTGCTGCTCTGCTCTGTGAACCACGGTCGTCGCGCCGTCCTTGTGTCCATGCCTGTCCGGCCGTCGAGCCGCACCCGTCTTGTGCAGGAGCCCCGAACCGAGCCCCTTCCCTCTTCTCCGTTTTCTCTTGTTCCGCGCCATGGCGCTCGCCGCCGTGTTCGCCACGCTCGCGTTCCCCACCACCTCGCCGCGCACTCCCTGCCCGCATCCTCTTCACGCCCGCGTGGCGCACCGGACAGGAGGTCCGGGCCGCGTCCGCGGAGACCTTGATGTCCACCCCATTCACCGTCGCTCTTGGGCCCCGCCTCGCCTCGCCGTTCTCCTTGTCTCACGGATCAGCCGCCTTGGAACCCTCTCGGCCTCGAACGCCCTTGGATCGAACCACCTTGAGCAACCGAAACCCGTGACCTCGCTTGCGACGCACACCACGGGCAGGTGGCCCGGGGCCGTGTGTCGCGACGCCGCCGTCACTGCTCGGGCTCGCCGCCGACCACCGCACTCCGGCGCCCGAAACACTGCCCCGCCCTTGCCTTCTCTGCTCGCGCTCGATGCTCTTGATCCTTGAGCCCTGGAACGCACTTGGCCGCAGGCAGGAGGCCTACGCCGCCACGACGCGCGACCGCGCCAGGAGGGCGCCGCCGTCGTGAACGCCGCCGCGCTCGCGCTCTGGCGCGCCGCGGAGAAGCCACACGACGGATCACATGCTCGCCAAGCCGCACGAGCCACACCGGATCCCATGCCTCTCCCTGTTTCACTGACCGGTGGACCCAGGCGCCCGAGTCACTGACTCGTGGGGCCGCCCCGTCAGCCGTCCACCACACCGCAAAATGGCCATGGGCCGAATCCACCAAAAGTCCGGAAAGACCCCTCCAACTCTTGAAGCCCGTGTTTAAACCGGCCCAAAAGCAGCCCATCTACCCGGCCTTTATCCAATTTCCAATGTGACAGCCTGGTCCCACCTGTCGGCCTCTTTGCGTCGCTGACAGCCCGGCCCTACTCGTCAGCCTCTGCCAGCCAATGACAAGTGGACCCATCCGACCGTTGACCGTTGACCGGTCAACGCTGACGTCATCATGACGTCAGCAGTGGTCGACCCCACTGATGACGTCATGCTGACATCAGCATGCCACATGGCACGCTCTGGAGCTGACACGTGTCGCATCCTGGTGCTGCCACGTGTCGGTGTCTTTTCTTTTTCTTTTTCGGAATTTCAGAAATAGGATTTGTCTAAGAAAATTCATAATAAATTCATCCTAGCTCAGAAAATTATGAAACCAGTTTCTATAATTTTCTGAAATCATGATCTACGTGTTAGAACAGGAGTTGAGTACTTTTGGCTCTTCTTGCTTCTCTTTTGGAGTTTATTTGAATATAGGTTCCGATGTATTTCTTTTCTCGTGATTAGGACCAGCTGAGGAAGAGCAAGGAGGAGACGGCTACTACCACCACTCCGAAGATCAAGCAGAAGAGGACTTCTACCAGACGCAAGGTTCACGCCCATCCGTCTTTGAATCCTATTTAGGCATTGCAACTAGTATGCTAGCGCTTTACTTTATCGCATGATGATGATCCTGTCCTATTGCATAGCCTTGTTTAATTACCGTAATCCTTGATAAACCTGCTTTACTTTGATGCGATGCTTGCATGTGTTATGGGATGGTTGTGATAGGATTCTTGGCGTGTGTGGGGCAAAAACCCGGGAAAGGAGTAAGGGGTTTTGGGAACTTTTGCGGGGGTGAGCAGATTAACTCGATCTTCGTATCGAGGGCTGGGGTGTGTACTTGGGCACATCCTACGGAGTACCTGTGGCGGGTACATGTTCTTTGTGTTACTTGAGGAGTTTGGCGGCAATACCTGTAATGGGTGCGCGATGCGGACCACTGGAGGTGGATACGCTATTTGACGGTGACGCTCACCCCGGCACCAAAAACCGAGTTGGATTGGCAACTGGAGGAAGGAAACCCGTGCCCACCACTTACATCTATGGGGGGTGTTCCAGCCAGCCTAGTTAAGTGCGGTACCCGGACTGTAGGAGTTAGCGGAAGTGTGTGGGAAAAGGAGGAGACCTTTGTCCCCCGAAAGAGGCTCATACCCCGGGATCTGGCCACCGCGGGGGAGGCCATCACAGTTCTCGGGCACCGAGTTGCGTCCTCAGTGTATCCTAGGCCGGAAAAGCAGGAGGGTACCGTTCACTGGCTAGGGTCTGTGCTGTGGGTTGTGTCTCAAGTTGGCGACGGCCAGCTTTGCAGCCCGAGTGGGTCCAGGGGCATAAACTCTGCAGAGTATAATCTTTACGTAAAGCCGTGTCCATGGATAAGGACAGCCTTCCCACCTTCCTTTCCGCCATTGTTTTAGGGATTTCTACCTCCCCTCTAGAGTAGGGCCTGCCTCGGGCAGTTGAGATGCGAAGGGTGGGAGCTTTCGCATCGCCTAGAGAGAGAAGAGTGGAAGATGCTTGGTGACGGGTACCTGGTGCGCCAGGATTGCTCGTAGGTGTTGTGAGAATGGTTTTGGGATGAAGTGCTGTTTGCATAGGATTAACCTTAAGCCTATCCTTGATTTTCTTATACTAGAATTAGGCCACTTAAAGCTTGCATTACGGATGGTGACGTGAAACTGTTCCAATCCTTGGGAACAGCTTATGATGAAACAGGTTATGAAAGCGAGTACGATAACAATGCCGATGGATGGTACAATTGAGGTTGCTGCTATACTCAAGCTGAAGAGCCTGTGGGGATGACCGCCAAGACAGAAGACTAGCTACCGCTTCGCTTAGTATTTCACTTTGTCGCATTTAGCCCAAGGGGCTTGTAATAAACGTACTTCCAGAGTTATCCACTATTGTAAGACTTCTATGTAATGTTTAAATGCTTAAATTTGAAGTATGGATGTGATATTCCGCTGAAATGAGTTCTGTACGTATTAGCTGTTGATTCTGGGACTAACACTATGGTACAGGGATTCGGATTCTTAGAAATAAGAATCCGGGTCGTTTCAGTGGTCAAAGCATAGAAGAAAAAACCAGACCGAAACCGAAAAAACTGTGAACCGGCAACTTCACCGGCTCCGTTCGAGTAAAAGATCGGCTAGGGAAAAAAACCAAATCTACAACAGTATATTCTGCACTATTGGGCCTAAATCGTTGCACTATTACTTAGCCCACCAGTCCATCGGAGGGATAAATCTTTATCTTTACCTATTTCTAAAGAGAGGATTGCTTCTTCCCTATTTTTGGTCCGTCATAGGTCCCACCATAATATATGGGTTGGCCCACCGCACGTGTAAGCCGGCTTTTTTCCTCCGTCTCTGAGAACCATAAGGCCGAACAAATCCTTCGTGAATTCCAATTGTATTATCCTAGGAAAAAAACATGTCATCCATCCTACAAAAATCAGTCAAGAAGATTAACTGCCCGTGTTTAATGGTTGGCTCTGGTTCTGTGAGTCCCGCCACAGCTCCTTTCCTAACCGGACTTTGCAGAAACACGAGATTGAAATAGAGAAAGCGAAGATATTGAATCAAAAGAGGAGAAACATAAGAGATTGGTATATATTAAACGTACAAACAAAAGATATACAATCTCTCTATAGCTTAACACCATGAAGATCAAGAATAACGAGATAGAACAGAAGAGAGGAGCTCGTCAGGGAGGAGAGACCACGGCCGGATGCTAGCACCAGCGGCCCCATGTCTCCGGCTCTACGGAACAACTCCATGCAAGAGCAAGCAGCATGGTGAGGTCGTGCTGCAGCTCCCTAGACACCTCTTCCGACTGCAGGCGCTCCACGTGCGCTGGATTCACCCCGTCAAACTACGCCTATCGTGTCCCAGTCACTGCCGCAGCTAGAACTCTGCCGTGAAGACTTCGCTGTGCCAGCTGGGTCATACTCGTACCCCTTCGTCGAGAGCTTATTTTTGAACAAGAGAAAGAATGGAAGGTATGATTTGTTCTGCTGTTGCGCGCCTACTCTGTGCACACACACATGACTCATAGGATATTGGTTTTGGTCCTTTGGGCTTGCAATTGGAGCCCTTTGATTCTTTGAGAAGGTTTGGCCTTCTGGGCAGCTTTGTTTGTGGCTCACGACACTCACGAGGCAGCAGCCACTTGGGCACCACTCTACGTTAATGGCGACATCCGTATCCATCCTAAATTGCAAGGTTTGTGTGCGTCTTGCGGGTCAGTCCGAGCTGGAGACGAAGGCGGATTGCGGACCCGACATTCTTTACACGTAGGACAAGTTCCGAGGATTAGCTCTCCTACTTCCTTACTAGATTATCTAGATAATGTGGATAATAAATTTAACATTCCATTTTTGTTGTCTTCCAATACAAAGTAAGACATTTTTATTAGAAAAAAGCTTGCATGGTTTTTTCCCGTAGCAACGCAGGGCATAATTGCTAGTCTCTAATATGCATGAAAAAGAGGGGAGATGGGGGGTTCGAACCCTTGCCAACACCCTCAACACTGTCGCTGCTGGCCATCTGGACCTTGTTTCAAAATGTGAGGAGGTTGATTATGTCTAGAATATAAGTCTTTTTGAACCGGGGTTCGACTGGTCAAACCACTGGTCTGACCACTGAACCATCAAACCGGTCACCCCACCGGTTCAATGACCGGTCTGACTTTTTGTTCTAAGGGTCAAAGTAGAGATGGTGTCGTAGTTTTTGAACAAGTCACGCCAAGCGCGGTAGTGTGACTCAGCTCTCGGTCATGCCAAACGGCTTGACGTGACTGCCTCGGTAAGCCCTGTCATGTCCTCTTCACGTGGAATTCGATTTTGGGTCGCGCCACTATGTCATTTTGGTCACGTGATTGCATGTGGCACTAGCAGCATAAGCTATCATCATGTACTCCATTTATGCTGATTGGCACCTATGAGTATATCAGTAGTATCACTATCCACATACTATTGGAGTATGTCAGCAATACTATGTCCAGCAGATTGGCACCTATGACCAAATTAAGGTGTGTGCCGTTTGCAGGAGAGTTCAGGGTACTGCTACTGTATGAGCAAGCAAAGGCATAACGGCTCAGCTGTGCAATCCAAAGACACGGGACGTGTAGCTAGTATGAACAACAGCTGGCATGTATAGTGACCGTAGACCTGACGCAAACTGCTTGTATTGTCTTGTTCCTCCAGTTAACTCCCAGATTAAAAGGAGTGAACATAATTTTGTTTTTTTACTGACGGCAAAAGTTTTGCCGAACTTTTATTAGAAAGATAGAAAAAACAAAAAAACAACTCCAACTTACAACTCAAACAACAAAAACGATTACAAAACGGGCTAACCCAAGAAAGAGAAACAGAGAGAAAAACAAAAAACTGAAATAACAACTCTCAGACTGCTCCCATCAAACTTGAAAGGTTACCGAAAGAAACAGCTATTACACCAGTGGCCTTGATCATATCTCGGGAGCTCCTCTTGGTTCCGTCGCCAGCTTGTATTGTTGGATGTCTTCTCTTATAAGAAACGCCACTTCCTCCACTGATTTAGCTTCGTGGTTGAAAATTCTTCTATTACGCTCCTTCCAAACATTCCACCTGAAGTATATGATGATTCCATCAACCAAGGCTCTGGTCTCTTTGGCTAGCATGGACCGGCACCGTTTCCACCACTTGTAAATTGATCTTATCGAATTCCTCTGCAGGAGATGGACTAAGTCGAACCGGTTAGCAAGGATTGCCCAAACTTCTCTAGAGAATGTGCAGTCCTTGCACAGATGGTCAGGGTCTCTGGTTCCCTGTGACACAACTTGCAAACAGGGTCATGCGGCCAGCCTCTCTTCGCTAGGTTGTTGGCTGTAAGAATTTTCCTATGCAAAAGGATCCAGGCAAAAAACTGACATTTAGGTTCCGTTTTTGCCTTCCAAATTGAAGTTAGCGTTTGATGTTTGATATTCCCCAAGAATTGTATGCGATATTCGCCCTTGGTTGTATATTCTCCATCCGATGTCCACCCCAGGTGATCTCATCTTCTAACTCTGTATTGCGGTGTACGGAGTGAATTAGCTCCCAAAGATCGGCATATTCCTTGATTTCCTCACCTGTTAGCAGCAGGCATACTTGATCAACCCAATAGTTATTGTCGAGTGCCTTCTTTACATTGAATTCTTTTCTCCTAGACTTTTTGTTCAGTAGTGAGGCTATATTCCTCGGTGTCGTTCCATTAACCCAACTAGAGCACCAGAAGCTTGTTTTATTGCCATTCCCAACTGTAACAACCATGGAAGCATGGAAGAGGTCCCAATCACCTTTGTCGCAAGGGATATCCAAACCGACCCATGGTCTGGTTTGGGATTTCCACTGGAACCAACACCAGCAAAGTCGGAGGGCTCTCGCCAGTCGCTCAAGCTCGAGGATGCCCAATCCTCCTAATTCCTTTGGAATGCAAACAGTTGGCCATCTAACCAGATAATGTCCGCCATTCACCTTTTCTGGTTCTTCCCCTTTCCATAAAAAACTCCGACGCATCCGATCAATTTGCTTCATGAGCCATTTTTGTGCCGGCAAAACTGTGACGTAGTAGATGGGCTGAGACGACATGACAAATTTCACAAGGGTTTCTCTCCCAGCTGAAGATAGCAATTTCCCTTTCCAGCCCGGTAGTCGCCCACCAATTTTACCAAGCAGTGGTACAATGTCCACTCTTCGGAGCCTGCGCGTGTGAAGAGGGAGTCCCAGCCTCCCAGGTACATTGCTTATTGAGAGTTGAGGTGTGTCCAGCAATACCTCCAGGCAGGATCTGCCATAGACAATATTTCTGATTCAAATGAATGCTATTAGCAACGCAGGGAACATATATAAGGGGGTGTTTGTTTTCCACTCATATTATATAATCTAGCTTATGAGTCAAGGGCACCATGGTAAAAAGCCATCCTGGTCCATCAAATAATCTCAAATAAGCTGCACATGGATAGCTTATTTCAGATTATTTGGTGGTCCATGGTGACCTTTTTCCATAATATCCTTGGTCCATAAGCTAGAATATCAGATGAAATAATTACAGAGATCAGTGGCTGTTACGGGTGGTGCTTTTCAGTATGCTAAAAGCATGCAACTCCATTTGCTCCACAACAACACCAAGTACTTTCACCCTAGTTGGCCGCAGACCGTAGCTGAAGACCTTGTAGTCGATGAGCTGCAACCGAAATAGAGGCTAAAGGATGATGAGTTGATGACCATGTTCTGCTTGTCCCGGTGCAATGTTTAAGGTTTGTTCCAGCTCTACCACTTTGCTAGACATGCATGTATAGCCAGCCGGCTCCGTAGGTCATGGCCTACAGGCAGAGGCAGCTACGTACATACTAGGAGTCTAGTACATACCCTCCTCCTCCATGCAATTGGCAAACTCCATGTCGATCGTCGATTTGCCGGCGTTAATTAAAGACCTGGCTGGCCTCCTTGGCCTGCTCTGCTCGTGGTCGCGGCCACAGTGCGAGGCATGGGGTGGTCTCTGTGGAACACACACAGAGGCCGGGAACTCACAGCAGGCCATGATGATATGATGATCTGTCCGCTGTGCCAGAAAACTGAAAACAAAATATGAGAGACAGTAGAAAACTGAAAACAAAATATTTGCCGGCGTTAATTAAAGAATTGTTTCAGGATAGGACAGTAGAACTGCTGTGAGAGACAGAGACACACATGGATCCTCAGTGGACTGCTAGCCGATCGGCACAGAGTTACATGACGCGCTGTGGACGGGATTCTGTTACAGTCAAGGCCCCTGCCCACAGATCGGATGGCGAAGCTGTGGAAGCAAGGCGTGGAGGTCCTCATCAGCCAAAGACCCGGGTGGCAGCATGATGCAAGAAAAATTACTGCCTGCCGCTCCAGTTTTGTCCAGACCACAAATGCATGGAAACGTCGCTCGGATTCTCACGTAGCCTAGGAATTGAATGTGGTTGGAATCGCATCGTGTTCAGCTTTTTTTTTTTTTGCCCTTTCCGTGTCCAGTCTATACGTCTATGGCTTTGTATAGTTGGGTCGATTCGACCAAAAAGAAATGCATTGAACAATGTGCCCTCTCTCTGTTTTTACGTTTCTCAATGCACTTTTTTACAGGAAATTCGATCGAATTGGACCGAACTAAACAAGGCCTATGGCACATTTGCCAGCGTTTTGTTTCTCCCTCCAAGGCGAAGCAAGTAGAGCGGCGGTCATCCTCTACTTCTTGCTCCAGAGCCAGAGGGAAGAGAATTGATGAAGAGGGGGGCACATGACATGGCGGTGCACGCGGGTGCGCCGAGGCTCTGGCTCTGGCTCCAGCAAGAAAGAAAAGGGACGGTCACGCGAACGACAAGGATCTGAATTGCATCATTTGATTTGCATGGAGGCTTGGCTTCCAGAAGATACGCTACGCTACGCACAAAGATCTGCTGCGACTCGGGGTGGAAAACCAAGCAGCAGGAGCAGGCCGGCCCCGGCTGGCCGTCGTCGGCCTGCTGCCTGCGCTGCGCGCGCCACATAAATCGCATTGCCTCTCCGTCGTCTCCCTCCGGCGCCCCTCCCGGCCTTTCACTTTGGAGGAGGAGCAGCAGCAGCAGCACATGGAATGGATCAGAGGAGCCGAGCGGGTGCGGCTGCTGATCTCGGCTCTGCGCCTCGGAGGCTTTAATTCCTAGCTCGCTCGGGCCAAGGGCTCCCATCGCCATCACGGCATGCCCTGCACTGGGTGCACTGTAGCTGGGTACTAGTATAAATTAGGGATAGTTGTGCGAAGCGAAAGCGAAAGCGATGCGCTTTGTGCTTCTCCCAACTCCCAGCCAGACCTGCAAGCCAAACCCACACCATCGAGAGATCGAGTACTAGAGATGGAGTAGTCGTGGGGTGGTAGCTAGCTACTAGCAGCGAAGCGATCGATGGCAACCGATCGCGCTCCCACCTCTCTCATGCTGCTGCTGGTGCTCGTGGTCCAGTGGCCGATGATGATGAGGCCATGCTCGTCGTCGGAGCCAAGAGACTCCGCCGGAGTCGCCGACTCGGTCCTGCTGCGAAGCACTGCTGTACGCGGTCGACGACTGGCCGGTGAGTGATCGCGACAAGGGCGTGTGCTGCCTCTGCGTGTACGTGGTGATCAAGGGATCCGAGTTCGACCTCGCCGGCGCCTACGTGGCCTGCGGCGGCAAGGACGCGGCCGCCGTCGAGGCATGGAAGGCCACCCCTGCACTCGACTGCAACGGTACGTACTTCCGGCTTTCTTCCTGGGTTCGTACGTACGTATTACAAATATATATAATGCTCAATATATCGATGGCCTGATCGATCTCATGCACTACACGCATGCCTCTTCCGTGTCGGTGTCTTGTTGCGTGCAGGCCCATGCCAGCTCGGTGGGCCCCCGCCGCCACCTCCTCCTCCCAGTCCCAGCAGCAGCGGCAGCGGTGGCGGCACGACGACGAAGGAGAAGAAGAAGCAGGGACAGGGAGAGGGAGGGAAGATCGTCGCTATCGTCCTTGGCATTCTGGTCGGATCCGCGCTGATCGGATGGTGCGTTTACTACTTCTTCTTCAGCGAGACAGCTAAGAAGCGCAAGTCTCCAGACCCCAGCGTCAGGAGTTCGTCGTCTGACGATGATCACCGTCAGGCTGGTACGTACAGTAGATATATCTCTCTATCTATCGTGTCGTCGTGCCCCCACCCACTGATCTGCTTCTGAGTCTCAACACTGGTACTGATTTGCTACATTAATATATCACCAGCAAGCAAATTTATATTACTCGTTATTAACATAACACTTACTGTATATATATTCCTCTCCTTTTGGTTGTGCAGTCGTAACTGGTGGTACAGTGGAGATGCCACGTCTGTCGTCGGCTCGGCGCTCCACTTCCGGCCTCTTGGACTAGCCAGCTCTGTGCTCGGATTCGGATCGCTAGCTGCTCTGCTCATGTTCTCCAGTACCAGCAGCAGGATTACTAGCTAGCTAGGGAGTCTCGCTCTTAGCTTTGTCTACTCCTTGTATCTACTAGTACTAGCTCCAGCTGGGAGCAGGAGCTATTAGCAGCTCTTGCTTCCTATTCCTATCTAGGTAGACTACTTAGGTCTTGTTTAGTTCCCACAACAAACTTCACTGTTCATCTAACTTCACTATTCATCAAAGGGAATCTTACATGCATGGAGTATTAAACGTGAGTTAATGACAAAACCTATTCCATAACCCCCTAACTTTGCGAGACGAATCTAAAGAGCCTAATTTAGTCATGATTAGACAACGTCGTGCTACAGTAAACAATCTCTAATGACGGATTAATTAGGCTTAATAGATTCGTCTCGCGATTTCCCGTCCATTCGTGTAATTAGTTTTATAATTAGATCATGTTTAGTCCTTCTAATCTTAGGTTTAGAATTGCTATAGTAAAGTTGCTAACAAAGTTGCGCGAACTAAACAAGGCCTTAATTTCACCGTTGTGATGTACTTCCTGCTATGTACGTAACATACCTGATCAATGGCTAGTAGTTGAACGCGTGGTTGTGCCATCATATCTATCTATGCTAGTTACGTTTTCTTTCAAAATTGTGATCTGAATCTGATATGGTTCAAACGGCCGGGATAGATCGGTCTCCTAGCCTTGGGAACGCAATCGGCTCCATTTCCTCTCCATATATGTCTCTGCCTCTCAAGCTGCTACCTCCATAGATGGGATCACATCTCGCAAGAGGGCTCACGGAGGGAATCGCTTGTAGGATCGATGGATCGGATCGGAGCTGAGCTACTCGCAGAGAGTGTAGTATGCACACAAGCAGCACCTAGCGCTAGCACAGTGATGCTGCAGAGCAGAGAATCGGTAGAACGAACCACATGACTGGTCGAATTTCCTCGCTCCAAAGAAGACACTATTATCGATCCACTGCACGTACTAGGTAAGCCTTGTGTGCCATGTCAGGCCTACATGCCTAGCTTTTCCACGTTGGGCTGAGCCCGTCTAACCAGTTGGCTTACTCGTACGAGCTGAGCAACCTATGGCCCTGTTTGGGACAGTGGTCCAAGAAGCTTCTCAGATAAGCTGCACAACTATTGAAAATATGTTTATTTGAGAAGCGGGTTTAAACTAGATTCTGCGTTTTAGTACAAATAGGGATGGTGGAGAGAAGCGCGGCCAGAAAAGGCTGAAAAAAAAACACGCCGTTTGGCTACTAGTTTTAGTTTATTTTGGTCATAAGCAGAATTTAAACTGTTCCAAACAGGACCTATACCTTCCCAAATAAAGTGCCACTACGGGAAATGGCCAATTCGCCGTGTGCCTGAGGCACACGGCGAAGGACCAAAAACACACGGCAAAAGAGTTGCCGTGTGTGGCCCACGGCGAAGACCCGACGGCGGCCAGCCACGACGGCGAAGCC
>CM014272.1:69963083-69997373 GCA_004135705.1 Alloteropsis semialata | reverse complement strand
AAGGGATCCGAGTTCGACCTCGCCGGCGCCTACGTGGCCTGCGGCGGCAAGGACGCGGCCGCCGTCGAGGCATGGAAGGCCACCCCTGCACTCGACTGCAACGGTACGTACTTCCGGCCGGCTTTCTTCCTGGGTTCGTACGTACGTATTACAAATATATATAATGCTCGATATATCGATGGCCTGATCGATCTCATGCACTACACGCATGCCTCTTCCGTGTCGGTGTCTTGTTGCGTGCAGGCCCATGCCAGCTCGGTGGGCCCCCGCCGCCACCTCCTCCTCCCAGTCCCAGCAGCAGCGGCAGCGGTGGCGGCACGACGACGAAGAAGAAGAAGAAGCAGGGACAGGGAGAGGGAGGGAAGATCGTCGCTATCGTCCTTGGCATTCTGGTCGGATCCGCGCTGATCGGATGGTGCGTTTACTACTTCTTCAGCGAGACAGCTAAGAAGCTGAAACGACCCGGATTTTCAATTACGAGAATCCGAATCCCTGTACCATCGTGATAGTCCCAGAATCAACAGCTATCACGTACAGAACTCATTTCAGCAGGATATCATATCCATACAACGAAAACAATTATCAGAGTTAGCTTTACAACAAGGATATAACGGAAAGCGTACTGATACATGCCCCTTGGGCTAAACGACAATATGAAAACCAACGCAACGGTAGCTAAGCTTCAAGCCAGCTTCATCTTCAGGGCGCCTCTTCCACAGGCAACACTTGAGCATAGCACTGCAACCTTCTCACCAACTTCAACGGAGTTGGTCTTGCACTTCGGGTCCTCACCTGTTCATTCACAAACTGCCCCCAAGGATTGGGACAGGTCCACGTCACCATCCGTAATGCAAGCTTTAAGGTGGCCTAAATCTAGTATAAGAAATATCAAGGATAGGCTTAAGGTTATTCCTATGCAAGCAGCAGCATCTCCATCCCAAAACCATTCTCACAACTCCACGAGCAATCCTGGCGCACCAGGTACCCGACTCCAATATCTTCCACTCATCACTCTCTAGGCGATGTGAAAGCTCCCACCCTTCACATCTCAACTGCCCGAGGCAGGCCCTACTCTAGAGGGGAGGTAGAAATCCCTAAAACAATGGCGGAAATAACATGTCACCCAAGAATCGTCCCTTGTCCGCGGACGGCGGCTATATATATAGATTAGACTCTGCAGAGCTTGTACTCCTGGAACCACTCGGGCTGCAAGCCGGTAGCTAGCCGACTGAGACACAACCCACAGCACAGACCCTAGCCAGTGAACGGTACCCTCCTGCTTTTCCCGGCTTAGGATACACTGAAGACGCAACTCGGTGTCCGAGAACTGTGATGGCCTCCCCCGCGGTGGCCAAGTCCCGGGGTATGAGCCTCCTTCGGGGGACAAAGGTCTCCGCCTTTTCCCCCACACACTTCCGCTAACTCCTTACAGTCCGGGTACCGCACTTAACTAGGCTGGCTGGAACACCCCCCATAAAGTGTAAGTGGTGAGCACGGAAAGTCCTGGGGAAAGTTATAACCAACTCGGTTTTTGGTGCCGGGGTGAGCGTCACCGTCAAATAGCGTCTCCACCTCCAGTGGTCCGCTCGCGCACCCATTACAGGTATTGCCGCCAAACTCCTCAAGTAACACAAAGAACATGTACCCGCCACAGGTACCTCACAGGATGCGCCTAAGTTCGCACCCCAAGCCCTCGATACGAGATCGAGTTAAGCTGCTCACCCCCGCAAAGTTCCCAAAACCCCTTACTCCTTTCCCGGGTTTTTGCCCCACACACGCCAAGAATCCTATCACATCCATCCCATACACATGCAAGCATAGCAAGCTCATAGCATCAAAGTGTAACAGTCTTAACAAGGATAACGGTAAGTAAATAAGGCCATGCAATAGGTCATTATCATCATCATGCGAGAAAGTAAAGCGCTAGCATACTAGTAGCAATGCCTAATAGGATTCAAAGTAGGATGGGCGTGGACACCTGTGACTTTGCGATCCAACTCATCTTGATGTAGTCGTACAAGTCTTCATTCGATGAAGTCCAAGTTGACGAAGTCCACGAAGTCTTCTAGATCTTCCTTAGATCCTAGCACACGTTTGCATAAATAAACAACGGATTCTAATGCGAATAAACTCCAAACAAGAAGCAATAAGAGCCAAAAACACCAAACCTCACACTAACGCATAGGCCATGATTTTAGAAGAATTATGAAACTGGATTCACATTATTCAAAGCTAGGCTTGATTTTATATGATTTTATTTAATAAAACCCTTTCCTAGATTTTTATTCATTCCGCAAAAAGGGAAAGGAAAACAACTGACATGTGGCCACACTGAAATGCGTCACATGCCAGGCCCGGGTTAGCCGTGCTAACATCGTCATGATGTCATCACGTGGGATTAGTTTTGGACACCGGTAGTGGGCCCTACCGACGTCGGGGTGGACCAAGTCAACAACCAGGGTTGATATGGTCAACGGCTCAAGGTTCGGTTAGCGGTCAAGCTGGTTAGCGGCCAAGTTAGTTGGCTAAGTTAGAGAACAGTTAGCGGGTCCCATGCATCATTGTATGGGTCCTAGCGGTCAGGTGGCTAGGCTGATTAAGTCAGTGGGGTTCACATGTCATCATGTGGGCCCCGCAGTGTTAGTGGTTGAGAAGCAGTTAGTGGGCCCGACTTGTCATAAGACGAGGCCAAGGTGTTAGTGGGCTGAGACAGACTGTTAGCGGGTGATACCGGGCCAACAAGGTTTAAGGGTATATGGGTCAGGTAGCGAGGCATCTCGTCTAGCCGGCAGCAAGCCCGAATTCGATGCAACGAGTTGCACACAAGTCCGGGTGGTCTCTGGTATGGTTCGAGGTTAGACCGGGAGCAGACTAGGTGGTGGCGAAGGTTGGCCGAAGCGGTTATGGACCAAGAAGGGTCACAACTTAGGTTTAAGGTCGAGGCAAGAGCGACGAAAGGTGTCGTTCATGCACTCGGGATTAAACGGCAAGGGGGCAGTTTAGGCCGATGGCACACGGGCACAAGGTTCACCTTGGCTGCGTCATAAGAAAGGCGTTGGTATAACGAGGGGTGAAGCCAGGTTGTCCATGGTTCCGGGTCGAAGAGCGAGGACAGAGTTATCACACGAGTTCATGGTCGTCCATGTCCGCGACAAGGACGCGAGCGTCGGGCAACAACTCGGCACGGCTTGGCGGGTATGCGGGTTGCGCGACACGTAGTCGTAGCTTGGCTTTGGCTAGACGAACGCGTGCGGGCACGTGGTCGTCCACGGCCGCAACGTCACCGGAAAGGGACGGCATGGCTTCGGCTAGAGCGCGGGTTCATGGCATTCCATGGCCGCGACGTGGTTGGCAAGGTAACATCATAGGGACGGTCAGGGACAGCAAGGTTCACTACTCGACAGTCAGCGTACAAGCGACGACGACAATCGGTAGCGAAACGGAACGGCTAGGACATACGCAGGTGGTTCGGGCATGGTGTCGAACACTTGGAGGGCGCTTGACTTGGACAAGGGAGATTGGCAAAGGCTAAGGGCGGGGATGCGTGGGATAGCCGGCAGGTCAAGGCTGCGGACTGTACAAGGGAGCGGTGGTCTTCGCAGGATGAGGACCGGGGTGGCAGGGTCTTGGACGAGGCATCACTTTTTCTTCACCTTGCAATTGATGGTGCTGTTCAGGGCCAAGCACGAGCTGCACAGGACCATGCAAAAATTGCAAAGCAAAGCAAGGCAAAGCGGGATTAAACTACTACCTACAGAAGCCTGCTGGTGGGTGGTTTCCTAAACTAGACCATGCACGAACTAAAGCTGTAGGTTGGCCAAGGCATGTAAGTACAGGAACATGTAAGGCCAGGGCACTTGGTGCGAGTGAGCGCTCAGAGTGGCCGGCGTTCTGGTCAGTAGCACAGCACAGACGAAGGCCAGGGCGACGGGTAACACCTGCACCAAGAGCACGGCACGACGGCCGGCACACAGGGCACAGACGAAGCAGCAGCTTGGATGGACAACTGGACAACGACATGGCAAGGCAGCGGCGGCACCTGCACAACCATGGGTACGACACGAGCGTCGACACACAAGGCGACCGATGCGCAGGAATGGTTCAGGCATTTTATCGAACACTTGCGGGGCGGGGTCAAAAGGAGCTATGGTTAGGCACCAAGGGCATGGCATGGTATCCTTCAACGGCTGCGGCACCTGCAAGAACAGTCCGGCTCGAAGGCCGATCACAGAACAGCGGCAAGGCAGGCTAGACATTTCAACAAACACCTAGAGGGCGAGGTCAAGGGCTACCATGGCTAGGTTCCTTGGAGCACGGCTTGGTCATGGAGGCAACAGCAGCTGCACAAGGAACAGCGGCACGAAGTCCGGGCAGCAAGGGAGCTCATCGCCGGGGCTCTCACGGTCGAAGCAGCAAGGGGCAGCAAGGGGAGGTCACGGCTGTTGCTTACCTACGGCTTGGCAAAGGCGAGGCAGAAGCCGCAGCTCGCGGTCCATCCTGGGCGTTGGTGGTGCAGCAACTCGGTCGGCAGCAGAGCAACAGCAGCTTGCGGTACAACTCTGGCTCGGCGGCGACTTGGTGGAGCTCGCGGTCCATGTCCTGGGCGGCGCAGCTCGCGGTTCGGCTCGATGACGCGGGGCAGTGGCGGCGCGCACCACTCCTTCTCCTTCCTCTCTCCTCGGCGCGGGCTCCTCCTCCTCCATCTCTTCTCTCTTCTCCTGCCTCCCTCTCTTCCAACAGGGCACGACGGCGGCGGCGGGCAGGTGAAACCCCAAGGGCGGCTTGGGGCAGGGAGCTGCGGCGGCCTGGGAGATTTATGGGCGCCGCGGCTAGGGCTTCGCGAGGGGGAGCTGGCTCCAGGGACGGCGGGGATCCTCGGCGTCCGCGCCCTGGACACGCGGCGTGCATCGGGCGGAGGACGTCGGGGTAGGGCGTTGCGGCGGGCGGACAGGCGGGCGCGCGCGCGTGCGTGCGGCGCTGGGGCATGCGTGCGGGTGGCGCTGCTTCGGCGCAGGGGAAAGAAGGGAGGGGCGTCGGGCTGGGGTAGACTGGGCCGGGGTTAGCAAGCAGGCTGGGCCGGTTAGAGTGTTAGGGCCCACGTTAGTTTAGAGATAGTTAGTAGTTAGCTTTAGTTTATATTCGAATGTGAATTCAAATATAAACACACTCAAAGATCCAAACAAAGCCAAAGAAAAGCCAAATCACGCTAGCCTAAATTAACCTATGCAAAAATTAAAGGTCAATTTTAATTTTCCTAGGAATTTAGGGAGATTCACAAGAAGACAATTCTAGGTGTTTTCACGATAATACAAACAAAAATTTTGAAATCCATATTTTTGCAATCAAAGAACATTCCGGAAAAATCCGGGATGTTACAGAAGCGCAAGTCTCCAGACCCCAGCGTCAGGAGTTCGTCGTCTGACGATGATCACCGTCAGGCTGGTACGTACAGTAGATATATCTCTCTATCTATCGTGTCGTCGTGCCCCCACCCACTGATCTGCTTCTGAGTCTCAACACTAGTACTGATTTGCTATCTTTGTTCAAAAAAAAAAGGTACTGATTTGCTACATTAATATATCACCAGCAAGCAAATTTATATTACTCGTTATTAACATAACACTTACTGTATATATATTCCTCTCCCTTTTGGTTGTGCAGTCGTAACTGGTGGTACAGTGGAGATGCCACGTCTGTCGTCGGCTCGGCGCTCCACTTCCGGCCTCTTGGACTAGCCAGCTCTGTACTCGGATTCGGATCGCTAGCTGCTCTGCTCATGTTCTCCAGTACCAGCAGCAGGATTACTAGCTAGCTAGGGAGTCTCGCTCTTAGCTTTGTCTACTCCTTGTATCTACTAGTACTAGCTCCAGCTGGGAGCAGGAGCTATTAGCAGCTCTTGCTTCCTATTCCTATCTAGGTAGACTACTTAGGTCTTGTTTAGTTCCCACAACAAACTTTACTGTTCATCCAACTTCACTATTCATCAAAGGGAATCTTACATGCATGGAGTATTAAACGTGAGTTAATGACAAAACCCATTCCATAACCCCCCCTAACTTTGCGAGACGAATCTAATGAGCCTAATTTGGCCATGATTAGACAACGTCGTGCTACAGTAAACAATCTCTAATGACGGATTAATTAGGCTTAATAGATTCGTCTCGCGATTTCCTGTCCATCCGTGTAATTAGTTTTATAATTAGATCATGTTTAGTCCTTCTAATCTTAGGTTTAGAATTGCTATAGTAAAGTTGCTAACAAAGTTGCGCGAACTAAACAAGCCCTTAATTTCACCGTTGTGATGTACTTCCTGCTATGTACGTAACATACCTGATCAATGGCTAGTAGTTGAACGCGTGGTTGTGCCATCATATCTATCTATGCTAGTTACGTTTTCTTTCAAAATTGTGATCTGAATCTGATATGGTTCAAACGGCCGGGATAGATCGGTCTCCTAGCCTTGGGAACGCAATCGGCTCCATTTCCTCTCCATATATGTCTCTGCCTCTCAAGCTGCTACCTCCATAGATGGGATCACATCTCGCAAGAGGGCTCACGGAGGGAATCGCTTGTAGGATCGATGGATCGGATCGGAGCTGAGCTACTCGCAGAGAGTGTAGTATGCACACAAGCAGCACCTAGCGCTAGCACAGTGATGCTGCAGAGCAGAGAATCGGTAGAACGAACCACATGACTGGTCGAATTTCCTCGCTCCAAAGAAGACACTATTATCGATCCACTGCACGTACTAGGTAAGCCTTGTGTGCCATGTCAGGCCTACATGCCTAGCTTTTCCACGTTGGGCTGAGCCCGTCTAACCAGTTGGCTTACTCGTACGAGCTGAGCAACCTATGGCCCTGTTTGGGACAGTGGTCCAAGAAGCTTCTCAGATAAGCTGCACAACTATTGAAAATATGTTTATTTGAGAAGCGGGTTTAAACTAGATTCTGCGTTTTAGTACAAATAGGGATGGTGGAGAGAAGCGCGGCCAGAAAAGGCTGAAAAAAAAACACGCCGTTTGGCTACTTAGTTTTAGTTTATTTTGGTCATAAGCAGAATTTAAACTGTTCCAAACAGGACCTATACCTTCCCAAATAAAGTGCCAACGTGTGGGCGCCGCGCCCTCGCAGTGGTACTGGCTGGTGAACCGGTTTGCTTCATTCTTTTGCGCTTCAATCCATTACGACGATATCTCAAAAAAAAAAATCCATTACGACGAAGCGACGACCATGTCCAACAAACCAACATAGGGCCGGCGCTCCGTTTACCCAGAAGCATGAGACCTATTCGCAAGCTAATTGGCAAAGAGTAGCTAACCCTAGAAAAAAGCAAGAGCAAGAAGATAATTGTGTAGATGTGTTTTAGCTGTGCAAGGATCAAAATGACTGAGGGAATGAACTAGACTTCTAAATTATTTTGCGGAAATTAAAACCTGTTCGCCTCATGTGCCTAAATATATATTAAAGAGTGTGACTATTGCTACTCGTACAAATTTTTTGCAACCTAGTTCTAACCCTATTTTAGCATGATGATTCTAGGCAAAAATAAATTGCGAAATGTGAAGAGAGAGTTAGAGGACCGGAGTTTTTCCTAAGGTATCGAAGAACCGGCACTCTCCGTCTCTCCCCTAGTACTCGTTGGAGCACCCACACGAGGGCGTTGCTCTCCCCTTGATCCAACACAAGGATCAAGTGGTCTCTAATGGATGTCGCTTGTCCCCTATAAAACGGTAGACTCCAAACTGCGTACACCTTCTTGGGCCTCTCATAAGACGCCTTCTTGGGAGATCACCAAGCACAACACCACTAAACCATCTAAGCGATACCCGATCATCAAGAGTAGTAGGCAAGAGACCTCACTTGACCTATACAAGACAAGAGAATGGCTCGATGCACACTTTCTACTCTCTATGCACTAATGATGTCCTCAATCTTAAGAATTAAGAATTCCACGATCACTCTAGTGCTTTCGCTTGTCCTTGACCTTCAAATATCATGATGAACCAATTTATGCGAGAGGACCGGCTATTGAGGTTCTGCACAAATGCTCGCACCACAACAATCGGTGCCTCCCTTTTCCACTGACTCCCAATAGTCACTGACACATGAACCGATTGTAGCAAAGGATGAAAAACACTGCACCATCGCCACAATATGTCGAAATAGATGGTTTTCGCCAAAATTAACCAACTGAGAACTAACTATTGCGGTGGTGCAACTTATGCACCGCACTGCAGCAGTCCATTGAAATAGAATGCCCTAGCCAGAAACACCCAGCTACCGAATGTTGCGGCTTAAGGGCAGCCACAATGTGTTCAAAAGCAATCCTTATGAGGTCATATATGTACCCATAAACATTGTGGAGGCAGTCTTTATAGTAGTCTATAGTTGCAGCTACCCATAAGCTTAAAGACCACCCATAAGCAATAAAATAATAAATGCATATCTCATTTCTCTCCCCTCTTTTTCTCTTCTTGCTACCTCCTTATGTTATAAACATTCAGTACGGGAAATCCCAAGGTTGCCGAGTGTTAAGTTGTTTGCCGAGTGTTTTTTTCGAAAAACACTCGGCAAAGATATTCTTTGCCGAGTGTCAAAAAAAAAACACGGCAAACAATTACCGAGTGGCCTTTGCCATGGGCCAAAGGGCCTTTGCCGAGTGCCTGTGGCACTCGGCAAATAGGCGATTTCCCATAGTGCAAGTGAGCTAAACGAACCTTTTTGCATTTTCTGTCGCAAGTATACCTATGTCTATGTTGGATCGGAATTGACTTTGAGCGTTATTACATATAGCTATAAATACAGTGCAACTATTAGCAAATACATTTATTACTCCTTTAATTGTTCAAATGAATTGTAAAAGTATGCAAATAATGTATTATATAATACATTTCTACAAAATCACATTAAGCACAACAGTGTGATAGTATATACAGATGATCTTCGCTGTAGCAATGGACGGGCATATTTGTTAGTTAGACTTAAAAGACCATGACTCATTAAGAAAAATCCTAAAGAAGAGCAATAAAACCACCGGCCATTAGGGCATCCCCAACCCTTCTAGTAGGATAGTTTCCATAGCATTAATGAGGGTGCTATATAAGCATTGTGGTGATGTGGCAAGAGAATTAAAGAGGAAAGAGAATGAAATGGTTTCTCATGCAATAAACTATATCTACACAAAAACCAAGAAAAAAAAGAGGGATTGAATGAGGAAAGGAGAGAGAAGAGAGAAGATTGGACAATGATTTATTTTGAAGAAACTAAGTATTAGGAGAGTAGTTTCCATGATAGTATCTATATGATATGGCAATCATAGAAACTACTTGGTAGTTTCTTGGGTTGGATGGCCTTATGAAAACAACAATAGGACATTTTTTTAAGTCTCGTAGTCATCACTCATTATCTAGAGGAACCCTCCTGGCCTCCTGGGGCACACACAAACAACATAAGTCCCAAAAAATTCGAACCTACTGCTCATATGATGATAATCATCCTCTTTCGTAACCCAAAAACCGGCCACATTGGACTAGAAATTTTTTGGGAGAAACAAATTCGGGTTTTGGTAATGGGAGTGCCATGAGAGCCCAACAGTGGCAGTGGGTTCCTCTCTGGAGCAACACGGCCCTGCGCTCTCTCTCATTAACTACCTCACCTCGCCGTTGCTTGAGCCTCTACAGGAAGTCCATGCAGTGGCTAGGACAAACGGCGCGGGGATGATTTCTTCCCCTACGCTGCTCCTGGTGGCATGGTGGAGGGGCTCCCGGTGTAGAAGAAAAAGTAGGACCGTTCATCGAACCGGTAGGGTTGCTGGTTCGATGGTTTAGTGGTTCAATGGATCAACAATAGTTCATATATCTTTTTACTCCTTTTATGTTGTTTCTTTTGGTCCAGAAGGTAGAAGAGTAAGTGTCATCACCTGGCCATTCAAGTCTGACTTGAACCAAGTAAAGATATAGCAAGCTAAGGAAAAGCATTATGCAAAGCATTCATTTTGATGGTTGATCCATTCTAGTAAAACTGGAACGGTACGGATGAGACATGGTGCGATAGACATTTCCATATAATGGGCGTGTTTGTATCCGTTTCTCTCAGCTATGATTAGAGCCTTAGAGGAGGTACACTCGAAGTAAGAGGTCACATGTTCGAAGCATGGAGGTGTTTGGTTTTAGTTCTTTAAAAAATTCTGTAACATTTCATATAGTCAGATTGAGACTATATGAAAATTGTAGGTTTTGAAAAAGTACATGACTTTCTAGTTGATTTTTTTTATAAAAGTCATTTAGATGTCAAAATATTTGACCAAGTCTATGAATAAAGGGTCAAAAAGGAACAAAATTCCTGGTTGCTACCAGCAATAATGAATTACAGTTGAGAAGTAAGGAGGGATCGTACAACACGGGAGAGGTTAATGGGTTTGAAACATGTAAACCACACACACGTATTCGAGAAAACGTGTGACAACTTCTAATCGACTTGCTTAGGTTTGGTATGTGCAACCATGAACCATGTATCTATTAGAGCCGCGCGCGCTTATAAAACCGGTAGATTTGAGAGTTAAGGGCCAGTATATATGCACGGTTGTTCTGCAGCAAAGAAGAAAAGAACAAGGTGTTCGAGGAGGATTTCAGTAGACAAGATCAACATCTGGTGGTAGGGTCAATTTGGGTTATTGCGCTGTGCTACAGAGTCTTGTTTGACTGAAATTAGAACGCGCCTTTGGAATTCAATTGGATCGCAGATGTGGTTGTGATAAATCTACCATTATTTTCCAACATTTGTTCCGGCAAGTGTCCGAACAAATAGACCGGCGTTATTTCCAGAGTCTTCATTGACTCCTCGATTGGCCTACAACGGCGCATAATTTTCCAAGTCTTTGTGTGGACCTCGGAGATTTGCCAATATCTCGATCGATCGACACCAACAGCTAGCCATATATGTCCATTTCTGCAGCTTTGGCAGAACCTTGCTTCATTCTTCACCCCTTCTTCTTGATCACCTATCCCAACCCCATTTGGTTAGATCTTCAGAGTGTGATCGGCCATGGCTTCCAAAGCCAAAGCAACCTCGCCATGCCTCTCCTTCCTAAAGGACGCCTTGCTCCTTCCCACACGGAACGCCAAGCTCTTCGTCCCCGTCCTCCTCCTCATCGCCGTTCCCACCTTCCTTCTCCCAATCAGTGTTATTAAGTCATCCGACTAATCACGATTAGTCGTGATTAGTCGTCCTTATCGCTCCTCTGCCACCGATAATGTCCACCGATGCGATTTGGCCGACTAGAAAGCTGGTCGTCCGACTAATCGACGACTAATCACGATTAGTCATCCGATTAAGTCGTGGACGACTAGTTTGGTTGGTTCTTGGAGAAGTCTAAAGAGCATATGGACTTGAAAAGTTTTGGGATTTCAATTCCACCCATTAGATTTTAGGTACTCCCTCTGTTTCAAATGTTAGTTATTCTAATTTTCTTGGGTCAAAACGTCTCAAGATTTTATAAATTTATACAATAAAATACCAATAATTGTAATACCAAATAAGTAACATTAGATTTGTCGGTGTGCGAAATAACCAACAAGTAAATTAGTGGATTGCGCGTTTGGGCTCCGGATGGTTCGCGAGAGGACACAAGGGATTATACTGGTTCGGGCACGAACGCCCTACGTCCAGTTCGAGGCTGCTCGTGTTACTCGCGTTGCTCGTAGTAGGGGTTACAAGCGGTCGAGAGAGGGAGGGGCTCCCAAGTCTCTGGTGCGTCTGAGAGTGAGTGTTCTGGTGTGTGTGTGTGTCGTGTGTTCTTCTTCGTCGTCCAAGTCTGTAGTAGGGGTGTACAAACTAGTCGGGAGAGGGAGAAGATCCCAAGTCCCTGAGCGGTGTGAGTGAGCGTGTTGCGTGCGGTGTCCGAGTGTTCCACTAGTGTCCGAAAGAAAATCCCCCCCCCCACTGATGTCCCCTTGTCCCCTTTTATAGCCTCAAGGGGAGAAGGGAGTGGGGGGTAAAAAGGAGAAAATTACAAGGGGAGTTACTGCTCCCGAGAGCTTCCAGCTGCGTCGCTCGCCGAGCCGTACAGGGGGCAGGTGTTGACGGAGTGGGCATCCCGCCGGACCCGGAACCGTACATCCCGAGTGGTTGGAGTCGATGCCTTCCTGGGTAAGCTCCCGGGTGGTTCCCGGGTCGTGGTTGACTTGCTCGAGGTCCTCGGGCGCTCCAGGTGTCCTGCTCGGGTTCCAGGTGTCGCCCGAGGACGCCTGGGGTCGTACTTGAGTGCCTGGTGTAGCGCATGCATTCCTTCTCCAGGCTGTAGCGTTCCTGTTCGGATGGGACGGGCGCCACTGTGGCTGCCGTGGCGAAGGACGGACACCCATTATGTTCTGACGCGGCAAGTACCAAGTGGGTACGGCGCCGGAAGGGCCGAGGCGTGGCCGGGTAGTTTTACCCGAGGAGCTGGAGACCACTCGGGAGCGGAGAACCCCTCGGGCGAACCGGAGACTCGTCGGGCGGCCTCCGATGGGAAATGGCTTGGGCGTATGGTGACACATTCTTACGCCGGGTCTTCCGGACGCTCCACTTCGTCTCGGGCCCACGCCGACTCGGGCGAGACGAAGAGGGGTCGGGCGAGATAGTGACAGGAGTGGTTCGGCCGAGGCGGACCAGGGTCGGCCGAGGCGGACGCGGGTCGGCCGAGGCGGACGAGGGTCGGCCGAGGCGGACGGGGGTCGGCCGAGTCAGGGGAAAACCGATCCCCCCTTAATCCGATGCTCTTCGGGTTTTCTTATGCCCATCTTCTTCCTGAAACTGCGTGGTCCCACCCGTCGGTGAGAGGGTCGGATATTGATATCCGACAAGATTCTTTATTAAATATATTTTCATAGTATATATATTCGGTGGTATAAATCTTAGTAATCCTTTCCACGATATTGGTCAAACTGAAAATGGTTTGACTCTTCAAGAAAGTTGTAATGCTTTGAATTAGATGAATCTTTACTTGGTTAAGCTTTAGATGACTGATGTTATTTTCATTTAATATTGAGACGTTATTATTTATGTACTAAATTTGCTTAATTATGTCCCTGTTAGCATATTATTATGTGCAAAAAAATGCATATATTGTTTTCTGTTATCATTGTTCAATATACGACTATATATACATAATGTGTACTGGCTAGGACGACTAGATCACGATCAGCCTCGACTAGGTTCGACTAATTTGCCTGATTGACGACTAATCACGACTAATCATCTTATCGGTAGTCTTACGACTAGGTTCGATTATACGATTTGAAAACATTGCTCCCAATCACCAATATCTTCTTCATCGAGCCTCTCACCACTGGCTTCCTCCGCCGCGTCGACGAGATCAATAACACCGATCCCTCGAGTCCCGATTACGCCAAGCTCGGGATGGAGTTTTTAAAGGAAGGCAGCTACCTTGCCCTCGTCACCATGGCAGTCAGCATCACCTTCTTCCTGTGCGGCTCCGCCAATCAGATCGTAGCCTCCTTCGCCGCCTCCACCACCTACTCCGGCGACCGCTACTCGCTCTACGAGCTCTTCTCCAAGGTGATCATGAAGGGGCGCCGCCTCAGGGGCCCTCTCGTAACCGTCGCCATGGTGGGCGTGCTCCACATCGCATGCATGATGGTCCTCCTCGTCCTCGACGCGCTGCTGCTCCAGCTCATCCCGACGCCACACTGGGGGCCGCTCTACCAGGCGGGCCATTTCGTCTTGCAGAAGCTCGCGTTCCTCTACCTCACCGTCGTCTTCGCTGTGGCCGTGGCCGCGTCGGTGGCCGACACCGAGTGCCGTGGCGTGGGCGCGCTCCGGCAGGCGTGGCGGCTGATGACGCGGGTGCGGAGGAAGAGGGTTGCGTGCTGGTCGTCGGGGTCCTCCTCCGGGCGATGGTCCCGTCCCCACTCGAAGCGGTTGCTCTTGGGTACTCGAAGAAGAGCATGCCCATGGGGCTGGCTCTGCGCTTCGTGGACGCGCAGCTCTCAGCCTTGGTGGAGCTCTTCTACTTGGCTGCAGTGATGGTGTACTACCACCATGCCATGGAGAGCAAGGAGGTAACGGCCCAAGGTGGTAACTACGCCATGGTGCCGACCGGCGAAGCAACCGTGTGATTGATTGGCGCCGTAATACTAATTAAGTAAGGCAGTACAAAAAAACTTCTGCGTGGTGTGTATACTAGTCTCTGGGGCTCTATATAGTCTGATCTGTGAGTAGCCAATAGCCATGCATGAATAATGTATAGTTATGTCCTATGCTGAGAGTCCGAGACTTCTAAGCAAGATACTACTATTGTATATTTATGCAGGTTTCGCTAAAATAGAATTAATCGCAAGTGAGCTAAACGAACCGTTTGTATTTTCTGTCGCAAGTATACCTATGTTGGATCCAAATTGACTTTGAGCGTTATTTAGACTATCTGCAATGATGGCCTCTATATTTCACCCTCCAAAGCAAAATTTAGAGGCCCTATAAATTTTTTCCTCCTCTAAATCTAATTCCAATTGCAACGGTGCCCTGTATATCCATCCGCTGCCGGCCCCTCCTCCCCGGCCTGTTCCCGTGGCCCACCAGAACGCGTCGAGCTCATGGAAGTTGCGCTCCAGCCGCCTCCGCAGGCCCCGGAGCGCGTCCAGCCACCCGAGCCACGGCATGTAGTCAGCCACGAAGAAAGCGCCCAGGAGCTTCTGCGTCTCGTCGAGGACGGTGCCGGCATGGATGCTCTCCTCGCCGCCGCCGTTGCCGAACGCGACGCGCCGCAGGATCTTGTAGCGTCGCCATGAGCATCTCGCTCAGGTTCACGGGAGACCCGGTCCTGGACGCGTCCGCTACGGCGGCGACGAGCGCGGCGGCCTCGCCCTCGCGGACGTCGCGGAAGCCGCGCACGCGCGGCGCGCTCAGCAGCTCCGACAGGCACGCGCGCCGCGCCGCGCGCCAGAAGGCGCCGTCGGGCGGCGAGAACACGACGTCCTGCAGGCCGTAGGTGATCCTGGAGGCGGCGTACAGCGCCGGGCGGCCGGACATGGCGCGGTCGTTGGGCTGGAACGCGGCGCGCAGCGCGGCGGCGGTGGAGACAACGAGCGTGGGCACGGAGCCCAGGCGGAGCAGCATGAGCGGCGCCGCTTCCCTGGCTGCCAGCGCGGCGAGGGAGTCGTGCGGGACCGCGCCGAGCTGGTGGAGGTTGCCGATGAGCGGGAGGCCCCTCGGGCACGGCAGGGACGGCGAGGTCGAGCTGCTGCTGCCGGCGGCGGAGAAGACGAGGAGCGCGACCTCGGCGTCGCAGAGCAGCGAGAGCTCGAAGGCCTTCTTGAGGAGGCCCGCGCGGCGCTTGGAGAAGCGCACCTGCCGGCTCACCCGGTCCTCGATCCGCCGCAGCTGCACACGCCCGCGCCGCGGCATCGCTCGCTCCCTCGGGGATCCGCCGGGGCCTCTTGCTCTCGGACAATCGCTTGCTTCTTCTCGCCGCCGCTGGGAGCAGCCGGAGCAGCAGATGGAAGGGGCGGCGACGGGAGAGGGAAGCAGCGACGGCGAGAGGGAGGGGGAGTTGGCGACGGGAGAGGGGGAGGATCCCCGAAATTTGGGGGAGAGGGCAGCGGCCCTGAAGAATGGAGGATAAGATAGAGGGTGCTGCTGCGGGCGATTTTTGGGAAGAAAACCTCTATATTTAGAGGAGAGGCTTGTTTAGGGGACACCGTTGCAAATAGTCTTACATAGCTATAAATACAGTGCAACTATTACTAGCAAATACATTTATTACTTCTTTAATTGTTCAAAAGAGTCATAAAAATATGCAAATAATGTATTATGTAATACGTTTCTGCAAAATCACATTAAGCACAACAATGATAGTATATACATATATATCTTCGCCGTATAATGGCCGGTGGTTATGGTTTTTCTGGTCAGATCGGTGCCTCGGTTTGGTTTTTGTTATATGACTCTCGATCTTACCGTAGCAGCTAAATCCATTCGTATCTTGATCGTATCTGTGTTGGGACATAGTAGGTTGCGGAGGATATATTCCCGCATAGAGTTGTGCCAACAATTTGGGTGGGATGATTCTGGGTACCGAGCTCTTTACGGCCACCGGTAGCCAATTTGAGACAATGTAGGCAGGGCCTTTAAGATCTACATTTGGTCGCCCTAGCCAAGTGGCATTGGCGGCTACATGCAACTTTAGCAGGTGGTTTGGTTCTTCTCTAGCATAGGTAGGGCCGCGGGGGTGCTGCTGGATCCAGCCTGGGTCATATGTAGAGGCTGGATCCATCCCTAGCGGACGAGGCAATACTTGACATGGTGGTGACATTTGTGCAACTACTTATTATGTTGATTTCTTGAGTATTTACTCTATTTCTTCTCATTTGGATTCTTTTTACTCCTTTTTTGTTCTGTTTCTTTTGGTCCAGAAGGTAGAAGAGTAAGTGTCATCACCTGGCCTTTCAAGTGTGACTTGAACCAAGTAAAGATATATCAAGCTAAGGAAAAGCATTATGCAAAACATTCATTTTGGTGGTTGATCCATTCTAGTAAAATTAGAACGGATACGGATGAGATATGAGTGCGATAAGCCCTTCAATATAATGGGCATATTTATTACTCCTTTAATTGTTCAAATGAGTCGTAAAAATATGCAAATAATGTATTATATATTACATTTCTACAAAATCACATTAAGCACAACAGTGTGATAGTATATACAAATGATCTTCGCCGTGGCAATGCACGGGCATATTTGTTAGACTTAAAAGACCATGACTTTTTAAGGAAAAAAATCATAAATAATAGCAATAAAACCACACTAGGACGTTTTTTTTAGTCTTGTAGTCATCACTCAATATCTAGAGGAACCCTCCTGGGGCACACACAAACAATATCAAGTCCCAAAAAATTCGAACCTACTGCTCATATGACGATAATCATCCTCTTTAGTAACCCAAAAACCACATTGGACTAGAAACTTTTTTGGGAGAAACAAATTCGGGTTTTGGTAATGGGAGTGCCATGAGAGCCCAACAGTGGCAGTGGGTTCCTCTCTGGAGCAACACGTGGCCCTGCGCCCCTTCTCATTAACTACCTCGATCACCTCGCCGGAAGTCCATGCAGTGGCTAGGACAAACGGCGCAGGGATGATTTTTTCCCCTACGTTGCTCCTGATGGCATGGTGGAGGGGCTCCCCGCGTAGAAGAGAAGGCCGGACTGCTCATTGGTTCGATGGTTTACTGGTCAGGTGCGGAGCGGCCGGTTGAATCGCAGTTCGATAACGATGATACTATCACACGTGAACACGTGAAGTACTACCGTCTACCGAGATGGTCAGCAGATGCTATCTTCAGCCTGCACCAGGGTTCGAGCCCTTCCTGCACTTTTTCTTCTTGTTTTCATGTATATTCTAGCTTGGGCATTCGTATCGCAGCCCAATATGCACACATTCTCTAGGTCGCGGCTCAATTAGCGTAGATTGCATCCCAACATGGGCAAAATATGCTCTAATATATGTTTTTTTCTTTAACCGATCTTTTACATGAACCGAACCAGCAAGATCGTTGATTCATGGTTTTTCTGGTCAAATCGGTGCCCGGGTTTGGTTTTTGTTATATGGCTCTTGATCTTACCGTAACAGCCAATTCCACTAGTATCTTGATCGTATCCATGCTGGGACGGGACATAGTAGGTCGTGGAGGATATATTCCGGCATAGAGTTGTGCCAACAAATTGTGTAGGATGATTCTGGATGCCGAGCTTTTTGTAGCCACCGGTGGCCAATCTGAGACAATGTCGGCAAAACCTCTAAGATCTACATTTGGTCGCCCTAGCCAGGTGGCACTGGCGGCTACATGCAATTTCAGCAGGTGGTGAGGTTCTTCTCTAGCACAAGTGGGACCGTGGGGGTGCCGCCAGATCCCCTGGGTCAGATGTAGAGGGACCGTGGGGGTGCTGCCAGATCCAGCCTGGGTCAGATGTAGAGGCCAGATCCGTCCCTAGTGGACGAGGCAACACTTGACATGGTGGTGACATTTGTGCAACTACTTAATTATTGTGTTGATTTCTTGAGTATCTACTCTATTTCTTCTCATTTGGATTCTTTTTACTCCTTTTTTTGTATATTTCTTTTGGTCCAAAAGGTAGAAGTGTAAGTGTCATCACCTGGCCATTCAAGTCTGACTTGAACCAAGTAAAGATATAGCAAGCTAAGGAAAAGCATTATGCAAAACATTCATTTCGATGGTTGATCCATTCTAGTAAAATTGGAACGGATACGGATGAGACATGAGTGTGATAAGCCCTTCAATATAATGGGCATGTTTGTATCCGCTTCTCTCAGCTGTGATTAGATTCTAAGGTAAGCAAAGATTTTCTCGACTCCCGTTTTTCGCTTATTGTAGTTCACTACTACATTATTGATTTTTCTAAACACCATTTTCACAGTCTTTTTAAAAAAGTGGCACCGATACATTTTCATAGCTGGGTTGTAAGTAGAGTGCCTGTGAAAATCAACTCTATTTTCACAGTCTTTTTGAAAAAGTGGCACCGATACATTTTCATAGCTGGGTTGTAAGTAGAGTGCCTGTGAAAATCAACTCCATTTTCACAGCCGGTTCCAGCCATAAATTGATTGTGAATACAATTTTCATAGCCGGTTCGAAGCTATACGATACATCAATTTTTTATTTTATTTCTAATATTTTTTCTTGAACTAGGAGCACATAAGCGACAACCAAAAAATATTTCAGCCCACTGGATCTAAGGTGTGGTTTATAGAAAACATGAAAGATTCAAAAAATTTAATATGAAAAAGTGCAACACCCACTAGTTTACACACCGTAAAATGTTATTTTTCTTCATATTACATAGACATATTTCTTACATGTCATACTACATATAAGTTGCCATGGAGGAGCTTTGGATTTGCTAATGATTAAATGAATTTCTATGTACTTATTATCAATAATTCTAATTTGAATTACAAGTATCTCAAATATTTGTAATTCAATGCATTCCAGGCTCTAGCTTTGACCGGGTGAGTGGATAGATCATATCGAGAGAGCGTTCAGGAAGAGAGAAGGAAAGTTAGCGATAGAGGAAGATGACGATGCTTCTCGTGTACGACCCATGGGTCCAATGGGTCTAACCCATATCCAGTTATCCACCCAATCCATGTAACAATCTCTCTCACGGTTTGGGTGGGCCTGGGAACGGGTGGGTTGCATAACCCATGAACATCCCTATAAGTTTTCACGAAGGAGTTTAGAATTTTTTTAAAATGATTTGCTATTTTTATGAATTAAATAAATTTTCAGCACTTACAAATCAATATTTTGTACACCTATTTTTTATTTATCTTTTATATTTATCATATTTTCTGGAACCAAGAGCATATGAGGAACAACCATAAAAATTTGCAACCTAATTGGATCAAAGGTGTGGCCTCTAGAAATTTATAAATATTCAAAAAAGTTAATATAAAAGGATTGCATCCCTCAATTATTAGTCACAATTGATGGTCTGGTGTAGAGTAGTGGTAAGGGGAGGTACATTCGAAGTAAGAGGTCACAGCTGGTTCGAAGCATGGAGGTGTTTGGTTTTAGTTCTTTAAAAAATTTCGTAACATTTCATATAGTCAGATTGAGACTATACGAAAATTGGAGGTTTGAAAAAGTACATGACTTTCTAGTTGATTTTTTTTTTATAAAAGTCATTTAGATGTCAAAAAGGGTCAAAAAGGAACAAAACTCCTGGTTGCTACCAGCAATAATGAATTACAGTTGAGAAGTAAGGAGGGATTGTACAACACGAGAGAGGTTATTGGGTTTGAAACATGTAAACCACACACACGTATTCGAGAAAACGTGTGACAACTTCTAATCGACTTGCTAGGTTTGGTGTGTGCAACCATGAATCATGTATCTATTAGAGCCGCACTTAAAAAACCTGTAGATTTGAGAGTTAAGAGCTAGTATGCACGGTTGTTCTGCAGCAAAGAAGAAAAGAACAAGGTGTTCGAGGAGGATTTCGGTAGACAAGATCAACATCTGGTGGTAGGGTCAATTTGGGTTATTGCGCTGTGCTACAGAATCTTGTTTGACTGAAATTAGAACGCGCCTTTGGAATTCAATTGGATCGCAGACGTGGTTGTGATAAATCTACCATTATTTTCCAACATTTGTTCCGGCCAGTGTCCGAACAAATAGACCGGCGTTATTTCCAGAGTCTTCATTGACTCCTCGATTGGCCTACAACGGCGCATAATTTTCCAAGTCTTTGTGTGGACCTCGGAGGTTTGCCAATGGCACCGTTTGATTTTCCAGTGCTAGAAACTGTTCACAACTTTGATCACAAATTAAAAGTATTAAATAAAGGTATTTTACAAAACTAACTCCAGAACCTCTGCACTAGGAAGAATCTAATGAGGCCTTTGACTGCAGGATTAGAGGATGATTAGAGAATGGTTACTGTAGCATCACTGTAGCCAATCATCGATTAATTAGGCTCATTAGATTCGTCTCCAAAAGTTACGCTCATCCGTGAAGAGGTTTTGCAAATAGACTTCATCTAGTACTCCATGCAAAAAAAATTCCCTCCGTGCTAGATGCTAGACTAGAAAACCAAACGGGGCCAATATCTCGATCGATCGACACCAAAAGCTAGCCATGCTTTGGCAGAACCTTGCTTCATTCTTCACCCCTTCTTCTTGATCACCTATCCCAACCCCATTTGGTTAGATCTTCAGAGTGTGATCGGCCATGGCTACCAAAGCCAAAGCAACATCGCCATGCCTCTCCTTCCTAAAGGACGCCTTGCTCCTTCCCACACGGAACGCCAAGCTCTTCGTCCCCGTCCTCCTCCTCATCGCCGTTCCCACCTTCCTTCTCCAAATCACCAATATCTTCTGCATCGAGCCTCTCACCACTGGCATCCTCCTCCGCGTCGACGAGATGAATAACAAGGATCCCTCGAGCCCCGATTATGCCAAGCTCGTGATGGAGTTTTCAAAGGAAGGCAGCTACCTTGCCGTCGTCTTCGTCGCAGTCAGGATCGTCTCCTTCCTGTGCAGCTTCGCCAATCAGATAGTGGCCTCCTTCGCCGCCTCCACCACCTACTCCGGCGACCGCTACTCGCTCTCCGAGCTCTTCTCCGAGGTGATCATGAAGGAGCGTCGCCTGAGGGGCCCTCTCATAACCGTCGCCACTGTGATGGTCCTCGACATCGCATGCATGGTGCTCCTCTTCGTCCTCGACACGGTGCTGCTGCTGCTGCTCCAGCTCGCGACGCGACACTCGGGGCCGCTCTACCGGGCGGGCCACTTCGTCTTCCACAAGCACGCGTTCCTCTACCTCACCGTCGTCTTCGCTGTGGCCGTAGCCGCGTCGGTGGCCGACACGGACTGCCGTGGCGTGGGCGCACTCCGGCAGGCGCGGCAGCTGATGACGCGGGTGCGGAGGAAGGAGGGCTTTGTCCTGGCCGTCGCGGTGCTCTTGCTGAGGATGGTTCCGTCGTCCCCTCTCGAAGCGGTTGCTCTTGGGTACTCGAAGAAGAGCATGGCGATGGGGCTGGCTCTGCGCTTCGTGGACGCGATGCTGTCAGCCATGGTGGAGCTCTTCTACCTGGTTGCAGTGATGGTGTACTACTACAGGCCATGGAGAGCAAGGATGCCCACCGGAGAAGCAACCCTGTGATGTGTAGTGAATACTCCCTCCGTTGCAAATTAAGTTCACAATTGACTTTTCTAATGCATATTTGACCCTTCGCCATATTCAAAAAATTTACATTAGTATATTTATTTTATTATTACTTATTTTATTATTAAAATTACTTTAAGTACGACTCATATTTCTATTTATTATACTATTTTTTGAATAAGACGAATGGTCAAAATTGTATTTTAAAAGTCAATAATAAACTACATTTTGAAACGGAGCGAGTATATATTTATAGTGTTTACTGGGTCCATGCCTATGTAATATGTATTGCTATGGGCAAAGCAAATATCAAATCTCATCGCATCATGTAAAGGGACGACCCAAAATCAGTCAATATCTAAATAAAAACTAAATATATTACACGAATGTGCTTTGTAGATCATTGAAAAAGTACTATCAACTAGAATTATCACTATTCAAGAAGTATGAATAGGGAGCCACACCATAAACAATAGTCTTTTAGAGATGATCCAATGTTCAGTTCCAACGAGAGAGAAATATACAGAAGACACGCAGAATATTTCAATCGTTGTCACGTGGTTCAAGCAATAACTACTACAGATTTTGTCTTTCCCAGCGGCATCATCACTGCTGGTTTTGGCCAAACCATTGGTGAAACGTCTTCACCACCGGATCCACTTTCGGCATCACTTTCACCGCTGGTTTGCAATACGAACACATGGTGAAGGTCACTTTCACCATCGGTTTGTAACGAACCGGTGGTGAAAATCAGCACCACTTTCACAGTTGGTTTGTAAGACAAACCGGTGGTAAAAATCAGCACCACTTTCATTGCCGGTTTGTGATACGAACCGGTGGTGAAAATCAGCACCACTTTCACTGCCAATTTGTAAGATGAATTTTTTATTTTTCTTTTATTTTTTAAAAATATTTCTTGAACTAGTAGCATGGATGGAGTGACCATAAAATTTTTTAGTATAATCAGACTTATGGCCTGGACTCTAGAAATTCATGAAGCTTTAATATATTATAAGAAAAATATTAAATATAAAGGACTGCATCCAAAAATTATGAAAATTGGCATGGAGTCTTTTTATAGGTGTATAACCTTCTCATAAAAAATTCAACACATTTTTAGAAAATTAGACTAATCATTGTTAATAAACACATACATCTCTCACACTCTTTCATATTTTCAAAGAAAAACTTCAGTCTTTCACAACCTAAAATATTATTTTTACTTATATTACATGGAAATATTTTTTTCATGTGTTATGCTACATATAAGTTGCCATGGAGGAGCTTTGAATTTTTTGAAATGATTTGCTACTTTTTATAGATTAAATGAATTTTTAGTACTTATAAATTAATTTTTAGTACACATATTTTTTATTTTTATATTATTTTTCTATTAGAATCAGAGGATTCCCCTCCCCCGCTTCGGAGGAGAAGTACCTCTTTTGTGTATCTTTCATAGTTGGAAGTTCTCCAAAAGTATGAAAGGGTGGAGGGCTTTGTACCAACCATTCTAGTGTGGTTGGATTCTGTTCAATAGCCCAAGGACTTTCTGCACATCTTTTGTTCTTTCCACTGCTTGAAGTGATTGCGACAATGAAGAAACGACGAATTCCAACCACTGATATATAAGAACCGCTAAAAATGGAAGTAGCTTGATTCTAGTATCAAGGAAAATGGGTTGTAGAAATCTTCTTTGAGAAAAAGTTAAACACTAGGAAAAAATAATATTTTGAGTAATACTTTATAAGCATGGAAGACACTAGAGTAGTGAATGCTTTGGTTTGAGGGAATAGAAAGGAGTAGTTCCTCTTAGTGTTGTATTCTCGTAAATATTTTTTTCTTGAGTTGGGACCATGTAAGGGATAATCACAAAAAGTTGCAGTGTGATCGGACTTTAGTTGTGGCCTCTACAAATTTATAAAGATTCAGAGATGTTAAAATAAAAGAACTGCATCCTCTATTCAATCATAGGTACTAGTGTGGTGCAGTGGTTAGGTGGGAATCGCGCAAAGACAAGGTCGTGAGTTCGCATCCCATAAAATGCAATGAGTGCAAAAATAGTGGCTTTGAGGGAGAAGGGTAGCTGGTTCATGGGGTTGGCTTCCCACTAGAATATAATTTTTTTGTACCTTTTGATATTTTTATGCAATTTTTAATGCGGTTTTTGAAATTACTTTCACCGCCGGTTTGTAATGCGGTTCGTAAACCATTTGAATCCCATAAAATGCAACGAGTGCAAAAAATAGTGGCTTTGAGGGAGTAGGGTAGCCGGTTTATAATGCGGTTCGTAAATCGGTGGTGAAGACCTATATTCTCACCTCCGCTTTTTCCAGCAGCGCTTCCAAAATCGGCGGTGATGGGGGGTTTAGAACCGGCGGTGATGACCTTCATTGGAGTAGTGAATGCTCAATCTTCGTATCAGTCAGCTTAGGCAATGCTCTTTGTGGCTCTTCGTTCCCCACTCATGACAAGGCAATATGCGAGATCAGTGGTGGCTGGACAACATATGAGACAGAACCAAGCCATTTAGGTATGTCTTGTCAATGTAAGAAAATCAACATTTACTTAACAACATATGGAAAACTTGAAAATAGGCATGAATCTACACAATCAATTAGATTATAGAAGGCTTGAAAGCTTTATGTAGATACATGAACAGAAGGACCTAACAGTGCAATGGCCACAAACTTAATTCTAAACAAATACCAATACTTTGCAGATCCAAATTATGCATCAAAAAGAAACTTTTTTAAGCAAATGACATCATATTTGTGAGTTGCCACCCTAGATTCCAGCCTTGTAGATGTTAGAAATACCTCCCTACAACACCATAGATCAATAAAAAACTTACTTCATGTTGATAACATATACCTGTGGCAGACCGCCCCAATTAACCTGGCTCAAACGCATGTGACCACTTCCACTGCGGTGCTCCGCACACTTGAACCGAACTAATCGTGCAATCCGTCGGATACCTTCCCGATTAAACCACCATTTCTCATGATCGAAACGAAATAGCAGCAAGTCCCACTCGATGATGGGCTCAGGCAATACAACTCATCACAAATTTTATAGCACAAGGTTCACACTGATAATTATACAAAGCAGTGCATAAGTTTTAGTTATTACAAGCCAGAGTTCTATAATAGCGGAAGTCTAAACATCGATCACATAACATTATGCGGAGCCCACGCATAACATTCAAGCACCGCGGCCTGAGTCGGACTCAGACGGCACCCGCTCCACGGTCCAACCATCAGGCAAAACACACGGCCAGGTCAAAGCAGCAACAGGGTCAAAGCCAGCAGCATCCATATCTAAAAAACAAGCCACAAGCAAGGCTAAGTATACTAATACTCAGCAAGACTTACCTGACAAAGTTAAATTCTAGACATGCAAGGCTTTATGGCTGAGGGGATTGTTTTGCCAAAAAGCATCTATTAGTTGATCCCTATTTTCAATATTTTAGCCAAGTTAAAGTGAGACTAACCATTACTAAATTTGCCAAACTATCCAACAACATTCAGTGTCGAAAAACAGTTGATTAACCATATATCATCTTTACTCAACCAATAACATCTCTAACCATTGCCCAAGTACACTGATGTGTGACGAGAGATCAAGCAGCTTCATGTAACCGCGAAGGACGGACAACTCGAGTTGATTTTACCATGCATGGGACAACCTAATCGTACGACCCGTGAGAGACACCCAGGACCTCATGAGGCAACCGTTCCCATCTCTCCCTGCCATCTGCCATCAGGGCCCACTCCATCCGAGTGCACGCCCCAACGGACCCCAGGTGCACAAAGCAACCCTGTGCCGCGGCCACTGCTACACTCGCCATCAACCCTTCGCCCAACGGAGTAGGAAGACCAGTCAGACGTCAGTTTGAATCAAGTACTAGGTTTACCGGTTTACCATATTTCCCAGCATACGATTAGTACCTTCAAAAGCTTGACCAACTGACCACACCATCAATGCCTTAGCCAATAACCATCTGGGCAAGCGGGACGTTCAAGCAAACAGGAATATCGCACAAGCCCCGCCTGCCGAACTTCATAAACTGATATAAAGTAAAAGCCTATATCTCGCGAGTGACAAGGTAATCACTCGACTTCTAACGATTCTAATTAAGCATGGCAGTCTAAATGACCTACACATACTAGTATTAGGACATAGATACCTAGGGATCATGCAACTAGGGTTTCAAACAACTCCTTAAACTTAAATGCGTAAAGTAAGGCTCAAACAACCCATTGGGGTTTGTTAAAGCTGGGACATGCTCCGGTGCTTGCCTTCCTGCTCAGCAACGGCCTTGGGCCCTTCCGGACTTTGGCACGAGTCTTGTGCAGCAACGAGGTTTAGCTCAACAGCAGGATCAGCCTCCGACTCGACCTCAACCTCGTATACACCATCAACAATGGTGTTCTCTACATGAGATGCAAATGTATGAGATGCATGAATGCATAAACAACTAATCACAGGAATATCTATAGCAACTCAAATATACTGCAGAAATTCATTTATACACGTCACTGGGCAATCATTTACGGAGTATAAACCAATTAAGAAACTCAAAAGGAAAGCTGGGTGGGTTGCTTTTAGTTGCTGATTACTCTCAGTTTAGATCTAGAATAACTCAGAAATTAAATTTACTAATCATTTTATTATGCTAAAAGCAACTTAAATTACTTCATAAATCAAACATAAAACATCTACAAATGACTACAAGTAATACAAAGGTTCCTATAGCTGAATCTGAACACTTAGCAGATCAGGTTGCTATAAATATTTTTAGAATTCATTTTACAGCAAAGAAACTATTTATTTATTAAGCCTTTCCTAGCTAGTTTTCACCAATTAAAGCCTAGAAATTATATTTCTATTAACAAAAATTATGGTGAACATGTTTCTGTATTCGCAGCAGTAAAACCTATTTAACAAGAATTTATAAACATTTTACCTATTTATTTTCTATTTATTTTAACAGCCAACAACTACCAATAGTCAGAAAATCATAAGAAATTTCACAGACACTTTCTGGAGCTAAGATTTTTATTGAAGCTAAATTTCCGTGAAAGAAATTTTCTGTGAATTTTTCATATTTTTTTAAGCCACACAGAATATTTGAGGATTTATCTACACATAATTAGATAGAAACAAAATTAAACCATAACTTAAAAACTATACACTTTCCAAAGCTGATTCTTTTTGTGAGGGTTCCCAAGCTCTAGAGCAGTTCTAACAAAAATTACCACATTTTATTAAGTAGTTTAACTATTTATCCTATTTTCCACTTCATTAACTCAAATAAATCTATATCTATTAAAAACATGCATAGGCTCTGTCCACCAAGCACTCAAATCCACTCTACAGAGCATATACACCAGCAACATAGTTGAAATAACCCAAAAGGAATATGCAAATCATTTATGAAATAATACATACACTCTTATGCACATAAACATACATAATGCTACACAGATCTCAAACCATACTTTTCATGAGTGTATGTTACACTACTAGACAGACCATTTCACAAGGATTCCAAAACATCTGGATTTGTGATTTTACGATTTTTTGTGGTTTATAGCGATTTTCTAAATTTGCAGCCTATTTACACAAAAACAATTACGAAAAAGAAAAGCACTTTTGCATGTTAGCCCCTAGATTTCTGAGTTCTCGCAAAAGAGCCCCAGCAAATTTCCCCACAACCCCCTGAAGTTCTATTTCTTTGGACCCATACCCTTCTTCTTCCTTACGATGGATGCAGGCTCGGTTCGTTCGGAAGACAGGCCGGTGGCTGGCGACTTCGGCCTGGGGGGCCTCCTTCCGGCGGGATTGGACGGCGTGACCGGCTTGGGGGCGGCCGGTGCAGCTGGTATGGCCTAGCCCCGGCCCGGCTCGGCCATTCCCTAACCAGGAAAGGCCGTCCACGCGCAGCTCGGCGACGACGTACTGCCGGCGGTGGCGAGGCTCAATGGAGAGGGGAAAACGAGGGAAAGAGGTCGGGGAGCATCACGGAGTCATGAGGAACTCGTTTTTGGCTGTTGGATTGGATGGAAAAGGAGTGTATGTGGCTATCCACGTTCGGGGGTGGAGCTCGGGAGGCAACAATGGCGCTGGCGGTCAAAAAACTCGAATTCTCGGTGAGAGAAGCTGGGGAGAGGGCAAGGGATGGGTCGGGGGCGGAGAGGGCGAGGTGGGTGAGTGCTCTGAGCGGTGAATCGATGGAAGAGTGAATGAGGGCGGTGAATTTGGCCTGCGCTCTTTACTGAGCTCCAGCGTTCATGGAGGTGATGTGGCGGCTCTGTTTTCCTCGCGTGCATGTGGCTTGACACCGGGGCAAGCACACCCAGTGGCGAATGTAGGATTTAGAATTAGGGGGGCTTAGATCATTTATTCCTCTTCTATTTCCTATTTTCTTCATTTTTTTCTCTTTTCTACTAATTCTCTTCTCTCATAATTCTTCATTGTTGCATCATTGTAGGGGGGCTGGAGCCCCCTCAGCCCCCCCTGTGCCTCCGCCCCTGAGCACACCTGGCCTGGCTCAAATGGCACAAGGGAAACGAAGACGCGTGTCCGAGAAGCTGGAGGCGTGGCGCGTGGTGTCGACGGCGTCGAGGCCGTCGAGGTCAGCTTCCTGGCCGGCGCTTTGGCGAACTGAATCGACCGAGTCGATTCAGTCGTCCGGCCATCCAACCGCCCGACTTCCACATGATTTTTCTCCAGATTTCTCTTGCAAACATACTGATCGGCCAGTGTAAAAGTTGTAGAGGATTCATAGGGCTACAATTCCTACAAAGGGTCCCATAGTATTCGAGCAATAGTTTGAGAGATAAATCGTGGTGAAAACAGGCCAAAAATCTGTGAAAACTGACTAGGATGAAAACTTCCAAGTGCTAGATCGATTGGTTTTGACCCAAATTTGATTGTATTTTACTCGAACATTCACATATAAACATTGAGATCGGCCAATACAAAAGTTGGAGAGGGTACATTAGGCTACAAATTCTACAAAGGTTGTCACCATTTTTGAGCAACGGTTTGAAAGTTACAGGGCTGTGAAATCGGGCAAAAATCCCGTTTTTCAGGGGACAGACCATTCAGCCAAGTGCTGAAAATTCAGTGGTTTGACTTGGTTTTGACCAATGTTTTGACTGACCAATCCAAGTTTTCCTTGATCCATATCACCACCATTGTAAAGATGATACTTTGTACTCCAACTTTTATATTGGTGGAATTTCAAGTGCTTAGGCAAAAAGAATTGTTTGGGGCCTCTCAAAAAAGATAAAAAGAATTTGCTCATTTACATGAAATGAGAATCAAAGGAGTTCAAATTTAAATTTTGAATTTTTGTTTGAAACTTCCATGCTCATAAGAGTTCATGAACATGTAATTGACATTATTTGTGACATTTTGGTATAATTTTTATATTTTGACTATTTTTGCTTAAATGGGTTGACTAGGTCAACACATATACACAAATGCACCAACAATATGATTATGAAATGATGCATGTCATGATTGGTTTAATTATGAAAGTGCATCTATGATCCTTTTTGGTTTTGGTTGATTAATGACAACACACTTTAGTATCTAATGTTTGCAATGAGGCATGCACACAGGTGACAGGTGAAAACAATAAATAACATATGGAGAAATGTGGCACTCAAAAAGAGAAATGAATGCATGGATGAAGCTTACACGAAGATTAATTTTTGTTCTCTTGAATATTGAGTTTAGAAAAACCGTACTATCAAGAGGGATGCCGAAAAACTAGCTTGGTGATGACAAGGTGCTCAAAATATCAACTAACTTAACCATGAGAGACACCTTGCACTTGCACTTCACTTGGGAAATTTATTTAGAGTGCTTCACCTGTGAAGTTTCGGAGGTTCCGAACATTTGTTCGGAGGTTCCGGACATTGGTGTCTGGAGAAAGGTGTTTCTCCGGAATGTTCGGAGTCTCCGGAGATTTTTGCGGAAACTCCGGAACTTAACAGGTCTAACGGCTATTTCGGCTGAAGGGGTATTTATACCCCTCCGGTCCCCTCCTTTCTGCTCTCTCTGACTCCTTTTCGAACTGAAGCTTCCAAAGGCGATTCCAAAGCCCCTTTTCACTCCCTCTTGCTTTCCAAGGTTGATTTGGTGAGGGATTGAGTGAGGGATTGAGCGGAGTTCAAGAGATTGTGCTTGTGAGCTGATTCCCCATCATTTGAGCACCTCGGTCGCCCTCAAGCCGGTGATCCGCGTTCTTTACTCTTGGAGCTTCAAGCTCCTAGACGGCTAGGCGTCACTCAAGAGCAATCAATCCGCTGTGGTTGCCTTGAGAAGTTTGTATTACCCCTGCAGCTGAGTAAGTTCTTCATTTGACCTTTGGGTTGAGTGAAGAAGAGGAAAGTGGTTTGTTGGATAAACCCGCCCTTCATGGGCTCCTCAACGGAGACGTAGGTTCCTTGTGTGGGACTAAACTCCGGGAATCAAATCCCCGTGTCTCCTTGTGATTGTTCTTGTTCTTGTGCTACTTGTTGCTATTGTGTTATATTCTAGGGTTTGGTCCCGATCTATCATCTGTGAAGGTTCCTGCTGCAAGTGACACTTGAATTGAGTTGTATACATCCCAAGGTTGTATGGAAATTAGGCGATTTGATTTCCAGTGAGGTTTGATCTGTCATATCTCAATTCAGCATTATTTCCGGACTCTCCGGAGAAATCTTCGGAGTATCCGAACTTGTTCGGAACCTCCGGACATTTCTTCGGAGGCTCCGCACTTTCTGGACTGACAGCTGTTTTTGAGCGAAAATTTTCAGTTTCAACTATTCACCCCCTCTAGTTGACATCCTAGATCCTTTCAATTGGTATCAGAGCAAGGCTCTCCATATTAGAGCTTAACCGCTCGGAGATTAAAGATGTCAACTCCGGAGGAACAACCGATCCTTCCCACAGGTGGTGAGGTTGACCCTCAAGCTAGAAGGGAGACTAGCGGACCCTCTACCAAGGACATCCACTCTCAAAGACGAACAGGTGATGATCATGAAGAATCATCCGAAGATGAGGACTCCGACGATGATAACAAGTCCTTCAAGTCCGTAAGAAATGATCATGTTAACCAAGTTCCATTTGATTATTCTCGTTTGAGCAACTCTATTCCGTCTCAATCGGTAAACCTTGGTAAACCACCTTGCTTTGACGGGAACGGTTATAACCAATGGTCTCGCTTGATGGAGGCGTATTTGATAGGGGTCAATCTGGCCCTTTGGAAGATTGTGTGTGTAGGTGTCACAATGCCCAAAGGAAGAGGACCGTTGAGTCAAGATCAAGAGTTTGAAATCCAACGCAATGCACAAGCCATGACCTTACTCTTTAGTGCCTTGAACCCCGAAGAATACAACAAGGTTGAGTGTTTGCGCACCGCCAAAGATGTTTGGGACACACTTCAAATCAACCATCAAGGGACAAGGAAAGTAAGGGAAAGTAGAATAAGAGTGTTGGAAGCCGAACTCAACCGGTTCTCTATCAAGGATGATGAAGGCCCACAAGAGATGTATGATAGGTTGAACAAGATTATCAACAAGATAAGATCTCTTGGAAGCACCAAATGGGATGATAGAGAGGTTGTTGACAAGATTCTTACGGCTTACATGGCTAGAGATGTGAACTTACCCATCTTGATTAGAGAGAAGAGAGGATTCAAGAAGTTCTCTCCCGCAAATGTGATTGGGAGAATGGAAGAGCATCTCATGACCGTCAAGGAAGCAAAACTTTCTCATGAACTTTCCAAACTTCATGAGCAACTTGAGAAGGGAAGTGGAGTTGCCCTCAAGGCAAGCAACAAAGGCAAAGAAAAGGGAGTCCAAAAGACTACAAATAATGATGATGAAGACTCGGATGACTCCGAAGAGGCAGCTTTGTTCATGAGAAGATTGAGAAAAGCCATGAAGAAAGAAGGATATGTCAAAGGGAAGTACAAGAAGAGTACAACCAAGAGAAACTCAAAGAGAGCTTGCTTTAGGTGTGTCAAGGAAGGTCATTTCATTGTTGATTGTCCACGTGAGAAGGAAGATCATAAGGAAGACAAGGACAACAAAGAATACAAGAACAAGAGTCACTACAAGAAGAAGCACACCGGAGAAGCTCACCTTGGCATTGAGTGGGATTCTAATGAAGAGAGCTCCGACTTCGATGATGAGGAAGTTGCAACCATTGCCATACAAGCATCCTCAACTTCATCAACATTATTTGGCTACATACCGATGATGAAGATGATGCTCCACCAACTTGCCTCATGGTTAAAGGACCCAAGGTGATATCCGATTCCTCTTCTATTGATAGTGACCATGATAGTGAAGATGATGATAGCACAATGAACTTTGATAAAAAGGCCACATCTAAAATAATAAAACTTTTAGAGGAAATAGATAACCGGGATGATGCTCTTGAGGAGCAAGAAGAATTGATTAGACTTGAGCGAGAGAAAACCGTCTCTCTTGAGGAATCTCTTGCCGAACAAAGGGAGAGTTTCAAGAGGCAAGAGGACTTGCTCAAAGTCAAAATTGATAACCTTCTTGCTCTTGAAAAGTCTTATGCTAAAGAGAAAGAAAAGGTTGATGAGTTGCGCAAGAAACTAGACTTAGCCAATAATGAATCAAATAGCTTAAAGAGTATGAATGAGAAACTTCAAGAAAACTTCTCATGTTTAAATGCCAAACACACGGCTCTTGAAGTTCAATTTAATACTCTTTGGGAAAGCACCTCGTCTAACTCTAAGGATGCAACCCAAACATCTATTCCCTCCACTAGTAATGGTTGTGATAAATGCTTCAATATTGATGTTAAAGCCTATGCTACTAACCTTGCCGAGATACATGCTATAAAGAAAGAAATTGCAAGGCTTACATCTTTTGTTCAACAAGATTATGCTCCAAAGAAGGACAACATTCGTAAGTTTGAGAACCATACCAAGGGTTTTGGTACTCAATATATACAGAAATTTGGCTTTGTGAAAAGAAAGGGCATTGGTAAGAGTAAGCAAGGAAATGTTGAACCCATTCCTTTCATCAAGAACCAAAGCAAGTCCGGCTTAGGTAAGAATGGTGGTCTATTGGATGGCATGACACATTAAAGGAAGAGACTACAAGCAAAGCCAACTAAGGTAGTGGTCACTTAACCAACTAGACCACAAGAGGTAAGAGCAGCTCCTCCAACAAAGACAAAGAAGACAGCTGCCCAAGGTTCCTATTATGCCGATTATATGTTGACTTGGGACCACAATGGTAAGGTGGTTGCCAAGTATGTGGGGTATCGCACTAGGGACACATTGATTAAAAGAAATGTGTGGTTGCCAAGGTTCTTGTGACTAACACTCTAGGACCCAAACAACATTGGGTACCTAAAACTAGAGCTTAAATTGTTTTGTAGGCCTACTCCTCCGACGGATCAAAATGGGTGCTTGATAGTGGCTGCACCAATCATATGACCGGAGAGAAGAAGATGTTTACTTCCTTTGAGGCAAATAAAAATGCAAGTGACAATATTGTATTTGGTGATGGTAGTCAAGGAAAGGTAATGGGGTTAGGTAAAATTGCTATCTCTACCGATCATTCAATTTCAAATGTCTTTCTTGTTGAATCTTTGGATTACAATTTATTATCCGTATCTCAACTGTGTGAGATGGGTTACAATTGTTTGTTCACTAATGAGGGTGTGACCGTCTCGAGAAGAAATGACAGCTCCATTGCTTTCAAGGGTGTACTCAAAGGAAAGCTTTATCTTGTGAATTTCACTTCGGAGAAAACTCAACTTGATGCTTGCTTGATGGCAAAGTCTAGCATGGGCTGGTTATGGCATCGCCGACTAGCTCATGTGGGAATGAGAAATTTGAACAAGCTTCTCAAAGGTGATCATATTCTTGGACTAACCAATGTGACTTTTGAGAAAAATAGACTTTGCAGTGCATGTCAAGCCGGGAAGCAAGTTGGAAATCCACATCCGTCAACAAGCATCATGAAGATTACAAGGCCACTTGAACTACTACACATGGATCTTTTTGGACCCGTGGCCTACATAAGCATTGGCGGTAACAAATATGGTTTTGTAATTGTTGATGATTATTCTCGTTTCACTTGGGTGTTCTTTTTGCATGACAAAAGTGAGGTACAAGAAGTATTCAAGAAATTTGCAAAGAGAGCCCAAAATGAGTTTGAGAAGACCATCAAGAGGGTGAGAAGTGACAATGGAACCGAGTTCAAGAACACCAACATTGAAATCTACCTTGATGGGGAAGGCATTGGTCATGAGTTCTCGGTCCCATACACACTCAACAAAATGGAATTGTTGAAAGGAAGAATCGTACACTCATTGAGATGACAAGGACAATGCTAGATGAGTACAAGGTTTCAAATTAATTTTGGGCCGAAGCTATCAACACCGCTTGCCATGCCATAAACCGACTCTACCTTCACAAGATTCTACGAAAGACTTCCTATGAACTTCTCACCGGTAAAAAGCCAAATGTGTCTTACTTTAAGGTTTTTGGTTGCAAATGCTTTATTCTTGATAAGAAACCTAGAAGCTCTAAATTTGCTCCTAAATCAAGTGAAGGTTTT
>CM014272.1:69934188-69960751 GCA_004135705.1 Alloteropsis semialata | reverse complement strand
CGTCGACGATTTGGCGCTGCACGTCCCGAGCGCGTTCCCGCGCCGGAGCCGCGTCTCTGTCCTGCAGGAGCTCGCGCTCGATGCGCTCCCGCTCTTGCTCGATCCGCACCCGCTCCTGCTCCAACCGGCGGCGAGCCTGTTGGAGCTCCTCCCGGCGCTGCCGGACGTCGTCGGCTTGGGAGCGTCGTGGCGGTGTAGCCGCTCGTGGCGGGGCTGGCTGTCCTGCCGCTGCCGCGGCTTGGGCTGCAACCGGAGCGGGAGCAACGGGCGCGTCGGCCACCGGGTGACCGTCGTCAGGGCCCGCTGGCCCCGAGCCGCTCTCACTCGCTTCTCCCCCTTCCCCGTCGGGAGGGTCCGCCATGAAGCATTCCCGGGAGGGGTGGTGGCTTTCTCCGACGAGCTGCGTATCGGATGTCTCCGAAACGGGATCGTCCAGCAGGTCGAAAACCGATTCGGAGACATGATCGATCACCCCGACGAACTCGCTGTCCGGCGGGGTGGGGCTCGGGAGGCGTGTCGCCAGGCGGGACACGACTTCAGCCGCGTTGCGCAGACCGTATGGGACCGCATACGGTGGGATGTAGTTCAGCATCTCCGGGGGAGAGGGGCTCCTCCCAGAAGCTGAGTAGCGACGTTCGCCAGGGCGAACCTGGTACAGCGCACGTCTTCCTGCGTGGGTCGTGGCCCCAGGAAGATCTCGTGCTGCTCCCACGGTAGGGCCTCGTTGGCCCTCGAGCGGGGGTTGCCGGCTTCGTCGCCAGGGGCGTTGATGCCGATGTCCGCGAGGGCCTCGGTGGCGGTCGCGATGTCAGCATCAACAGTGTCGACCGGGGGGGTTAGAGCGACTCTCTCCAAGTCCCCAGCGTCGGTGATGACGAAATCCAAACTCCCAAGACGCAGCTGCGTCCCAGGAGTCCAGCTCGATCCGTGGGTGGCCATCCAAAGCCTGGTGATCGCCGAAACACGCAAAGGCCCCTACCTGGCGCGCCAACTGTCGGTGTGCGAAATAACCAACAAGTAAATTAGTGTATTGCGCGTTTGGGCTCTGGATGGTTCGCGAGAGGACACAAGGGATTATACTGGTTCGGGCACGAACGCCCTACGTCCAGTTCGGGGCTGCTCGTGTTACTCGCGCTGCTCGTAGTAGGGGTTACAAGCGGTCGAGAGAGGGAGGGGCTCCCAAGTCTCTGAGTGCGTCTAAGTGTGGGTGTTCGGGTGCGTGTGTGTCGTGTGTTCTTCTTCGTCGTCCTAGTCCGTAGTGGGGGTGTACAAACTAGTCGGGAGAGGGAGAAGATCCCAAGTCCCTGAGCGGCGTGGGTGAGCGTGTTCTACTAGTGTCCGAAGGAGAGCCCCCCCCGCCCGATGTCCCCTTATCCCCTTTTATAGCCTCAAGGGGAGAAGGGAGCGGGGGGTAAAAAGAAGAAAATTACAAGGGGAGTTACTGCTCCCGAGAGCTTCCAGTCGCGTCGCTCGCCGAGCCGTACAGGGAGCAGGTGTTGACGAAGTGGGCGTCCCGCCGGACCCGGAGTCGTACATCCCAAGTGGTTGGAGTCGATGTCTTCCTGGGTAAGCTCCCGGGAGGTTCCCGGGTCGTGGTTGACTTGCTCGAGGTCCTCGGGCGCTCCAGGTGTCCTGCTAGGGTTCCAGGTGTCGCCCGAGGACGCCTGGGGTCGTACTTGGACGCCTGGTGTAGCGCATGCATTCCTCTCCAGACTGTAGCGCTCCTGTTGGGACGAGACGGGCGCCACTGTGGCTGTCGTGGCGTAGGACAGACGCCCATGATGTTCTGACGCGGCAGGTACCAAGTGGGTACGGCGCCGGACGGGACGGGGCGTGGCCGGGTAGTCTTACCCGAGGGGCTGGAGACCACTCGGGAGCGGAGAACCCCTCGGGCGAACCGGAGACTCGTCGGGCGGCCTCCGATGGGAAATGGCTTGGGCGTATGGTGACACATCCTTACGCCGGGTCTTCCGGACGCTCCACTTCGTCTCGGGTCCACGCCGACTCGGGCGAGACGAAAAGAGGTCGGGCGAGATAGTGACAGGAGTGGGTCGGCCGAGGCGGACGGGGGTCGGCCGAGGCGGACGAGGGTCGGCCGAGGCGGACGAGGGCTGAGTCAGGGGGAACCCGATCCTCCCTTAATCCGATGCTCTTCGGGTTTTCTTATGCCCATCTTCTTCCTAAAATTGCGTAGTCCCACCCGTCGGTGAGAGGGTCGGATATTGATATCCGACAAGACCATCAAGAGGGTGAGAAGTGACAATGGAACCGAGTTCAAGAACACCAACATTGAAATCTACCTTGATGGGGAAGGCATTGGTCATGAGTTCTCGGTCCCATACACACTCAACAAAATGGAATTGTTGAAAGGAAGAATCGTACACTCATTGAGATGACAAGGACAATGCTAGATGAGTACAAGGTTTCAAATTAATTTTGGGCCGAAGCTATCAACACCGCTTGCCATGCCATAAACCGACTCTACCTTCACAAGATTCTACGAAAGACTTCCTATGAACTTCTCACCGGTAAAAAGCCAAATGTGTCTTACTTTAAGGTTTTTGGTTGCAAATGCTTTATTCTTGATAAGAAACCTAGAAGCTCTAAATTTGCTCCTAAATCAAGTGAAGGTTTTCTTCTTGGTTATGCCTCAAACTCTCATGCCTATTGCCTTTTCAACAAGGCCACCGGCTGTGTTGAAATTGCGAGTGACGTGAAGTTTGATGAGACTAATGGCTCTCAAAGTAGAGCAAGTTGATCCACATGTTTTAGGTCAAGAAGAACCATCTCATAGGGCAATTTAGAGGATGGCAATTGGTGAGATCAGACCTCAGGAAAATGAAGATGAAGAAGATCAAGTGGCAGGGACAAATGAACCTGCTGCAGTAAGAAATGCGGACATTTCCGGAGACTCCGGACAAATCTTCGGAGGCTCCGCAGGTTCCGGAGACTCCGGAGATTCTGGAAGAAATGCCCCTGATCTGATTCAAGACTCTGGAGCTGAAGTAGAAGATGCAGAAGATGGAAATATTCAGCACCATACTCAAGTCCCACATCCAAGAGTGCATCAGAGTGTTCAACGGGACCATCCCGTTGACAACATACTTCGGAGCATTCAAAGAGAGGTAACTACTCGGTCTAGATTGGCTAATTTTTGTGAACATTACTCGTTTGTTTCCTCTTTGGAACCCCTAAAGGTAGAAAAAGCCCTGGATGATCCGGATTGGGTGGTGGCCATGCAAGAGGAGTTAAACAACTTCACTCGGAATGAAGTCTGGTCCTTGGTTGAAAGACCAAAGCATAATATTATTGGCACTAAATGGGTCTTCCGAAACAAACAAGACGAACATGGTGTGGTAACAAGGAACAAAGCTAGATTGGTGGCTCAAGGCTTCACACAAATAGAAGGTTTGGACTTTGGTGAGACTTATGCTCTCGTAGCTAGGCTTGAGTCAATTCGTATTTTACTTGCCTATGCTACTCACCATGATTTCAAGCTATATCAAATGGACGTGAAGAGTGCATTTCTAAATGGACCAATCTCCGAATTGGTACATGTTGAGCAACCACCTGGCTTTGAAGACCCAAAGTATCCTAATCATGTCTTCAAGCTCCATAAGGCGCTCTATGGGCTCAAGCAAGCCCCTAGAGCATGGTATGAATGCCTTAAGGATTTTCTCATAAAGAAGAACTTTGAAATAGGCAAAGCTGACCCCACTCTATTTACTCGCAAAGTTGATAAAGATATATTTGTGTGTCAAATATATGTCGATGACATCATATTTGGTTCTACTAACAAAGATTGGTGCGAGGAATTTAGTAAGATAATGACCAAGAGATTTGAGATGTCAATGATGGGTGAGTTGAAGTTCTTCCTTGGATTTCAAATCAAGCAACTCAAGGATGGCACCTTCATAAGTCAAACCAAGTACACTAAAGATATGCTCAAGAAGTTTGACATGGAGAATGCCAAGCCCATCAAGACTCTAATGCCAACAAATGGACATCTTGATCTCAACGAAGAAGGTAAGGCCGTCGATCAAAAGGTATATTGCTCCATGATTGGTTCTCTCTTTTACCTTTGTGCATCTAGGCCCGATGTCATGCTTAGTGTGTGCATGTGTGCTAGATTTCAAGCCAATCCTAAGGAATGACATCTTGTGGCTGTTAAGAAAATCTTGAGATATTTGGTATACACTCCTAACCTTGGCTTGTGGTATCCCAAAGGCTCCACTTTCGGTTTGCTTGGCTATTCGGATTCCGATTACGCTGGTTGCAAAGTGGATCGAAAGAGTACAACGGGAACGTGTCAATTTCTTGGCCGGTCTCTAGTATCTTGGAGTTCTAAGAAACAAAATTCGGTTGCCCTATCCACCGCCGAGGCTGAATATGTCGCGGCGGGAGCGTGTTGTGCTCAACTCTTATGGATGAGGCAAACCTTGAGTGACTTTGGTTGTGAGTTTAGTAAGATTCCGCTCTTGTGTGACAATGAGAGTACAATCAAGCTAGCTAACAACCCGGTGCAACACTCCCCAACAAAGCACATAGATATAAGACATCATTTCTTACGGGATCATGAGATTAAGGGAGATATTGCTTTACAACATGTAAGCACCGAACGGCAACTTGCCGATACCTTCACTAAGCCTCTAGATGAGCAAAGGTTTTGTGCTTTGAGAAGTGAACTAAATATCTTGGATTCTCGTAACTTGGCTTGAAACCTTGAACACAAAATTGAAAGTGCATTAGATAGGTGTTCAAAAGAAAACCCTGCTTTTGAAAAGGATTGTGTGCCTTTTGGTTTTGAAAATGTTGATTCTTCACTCAACTACTCACTTGGATTTATTGTTCCCATTGCTTGTTAGTTGGCTAAATCCAAGTGAATAGTTGTCTCAGGCCCTTAAGACTATATCACAAGTATTTCTTTCAAAATCCTCTGTCCAAATCTATCTATATGGAAGCAAAGACTTAGGGGGAGCGGACTCTCCGGATATTTCTTCGAAACCTCCGGAGGTTTCGGACTCTCCGGAACTTTTTCCGGAGACTCCGGAACTGAGCGGGTATTTACCCATGGAGGCTCGGTCAACTGGTCACTTTTACCCACTCAATTTTTTTTCACCGCCGCCGCTCCTGCTCTCTTCCCCTCTCCCAAATCCGGCGATTCTCGAATCCAACCAAGGGAAAGGCAAGAAAAGTTGTGAATCCTCCACTCCAAGGCGTGAAAACTCCGAAGGACCCTTGGATTCAAGTTTGAAATCCATCCCCATCTCTATCCAAGGTACTCTTTCAAGTTTTTGCCCGATCTACCAATGTGGCCCATGGATTTGGATTTCCTTTGAGGAATAGACTCTCTAGGACCCCTGCAATGTTTCCCAATGATCTTGTTCGATTCCCATGGCTAAATCTTTGGATCCCAAATTCTAGGGTTTGTACTGTTCAGTTCCGGACTCTCCGGATTTTTCTCCGGAGTCTCCGAAACTTTCAGTCCAAATCCCTTGTTTATCTATCAAAATTGTTCACAATCACTGGCTTATCTTGGTGAATTTATCTCTATGATTAGGCCATGGGGAGAAAGTGAATCACTCAGGGTCCGGATGCCAACCGTCGCATCAAATTGAGGCATGACCCAAGACGGGCTCAAGAAATTGAGGAAGAAGAGCAAGAGGTGATTCCTCCACCTCGTCCTCGAAGGACACGTGCCGCTGCTGCTGCTGAAGCTGGAGCTTCTTCTAGTACTCCTTAGTATGCTCCTCATCCAGCCTCTTCACCTTTGATGGCACCATCTGTCATGCGTTCAAGGGCTGCTCCAACTCCTCCACCACCTAAGAATTTTAGAAGAAGGGGAGGTGCTAATCAGGTCTGTCCTAACACTCCTGTGCACATCAATGTTGAGTTTGGACCTGACCAAGAAAAGGTAGAGTACTTTCCTAGAATGCATAGTCCCCAACCTAAGCCTGGCTTTGCTATCTCTATGCCAAGAGACTATAAGGGTCAGAAACTTGTAGTGCAACAGGAAAGGAAGAAAAATCCCTATGAATATCAGCAGCTTGAGAGCATGGACTATAGGTTTTGGAATGAGTTTCATAGAGATTTCTATATGACTGTGATTAGAAGGAAGCACAAGGCACCAATTAATGCTATGCAATGGGTAGATTGGCAGTATTATGAGCAAACTAATGATCCACATTTTGCTCAAGTTGTGGCCAAGTGTACGGAGTTTGGTTTGTATGAGCTAATGGGATTTAGGTATAACTGGAATGAGGATATCATTGCTCAGTTTCATGCCAGTTATTATCATGAGCCCGAGGATAACTCCATTCATTGGACTACAGAGGGCCTTCACTACTGCATTGACTATGTGAACTTCTCTAGACTTTTCGGACTTGGGTAAAAGGATAACATAAGGCCATGTATTCATGAGGAGAAGAAGCTCAAGCCCATTGATGTGCCCTACATGTTCTACAATCCCATCTTGGCCCATGAAGGAAAGAGCAACAATCTTTTGCCATACTTTCATCATCTCAACAATATGTTCAGGGTGACAATTGATCCAAAGAGTGGTGATTCTACAGGGCTGCATGCCAATGCTCCAAATCTGCTCCATCACATGGGTGAGCTTGATGTGCCCTTTTGCATCTTTGATTACATGTGGAATGAATTGAAGAGGGCCACATATGATGCAAGAATTGGCTTCCTGTATGCAGCTTATGTGATGTATATGATTGAGAAGGTCACCAAGATCACCTTCCCTAAGGATGTGATGCATGAGCCTCTCCCGTGGTGGTCCTTCTCCTATGCCCGTGCCATCTCGTGATTCATATGTTGCACCATCTGATGCTCCTACTCCTGCTCCTGCTGCTCCTAGCTCATCAAGGCAAAAAAAGGGTTCTATGGTTAAGAAAGTGCTTAAGTCTATCTTTTGCTTGTGCAAGCAAATTGCTAAAGATACAAATGAGAACCGTAGGGACATCATTGAGATCAAGAGTCACTTGGGACTGCCCACAGATAATTATCATGAGATGCCTGAGATTGTTGATCCATTTGAAGAATGGGATGCCGAGGACAATGCTCCTGGTGTGACTGATGTGCCAACCACTCCTTCGTTTACAGCTCCACCTTCTTTCACTGATCAGTTCTATACCGCTCCTAGTACCTCGGCTGGCCCCTCCAAGATCGCTGACTATGATGCTGAAACTTCAGAGGAGGAGCCACCCAACTATCATGAACATGATGATGATGAAGAGGACGAGGACACGAGCGAGGAAGAGCCTGCGGATGATGATGAGTAGCTGTTGCTACTGCCTGCCTTTTTCATTCCCTTTTTGGTGCTTGATGCCAAAGGGGGAGTGAAAATCTATCTATTTATGTAATGGACTTGGTTGTGTAATAATCTTAGTACTTGTGTGTAGAACTTGGGGCCTGAACCTTGTTTGTGTGCTTTGTGGTGAACTTGAACTGCTACTGCTTTCCTAGATTTAATTCTGTGATTTTCTGTGTAAAATTTGAACGTTTGATGTGGTGTTTGTGCTCTGGCAGCAGGATCTTCGGAGTATCCGAAGAATTCTTCAGAGTCTCCGGACCTGTTCGGACACTCCGGACATTTCTCCGGACACTCCGGATTTCATGGCTGCTCTCTCATTTCTGTTGTAGATTGTTGTGCATAACTGCCATATGCATTGCTCTAGTATATTTGGCTTATATTCTTGAGTATTTATTGATGTTGAAGACATAAGTTGATATCTTGTCCTTCTTGTTGTGCAAAATTGACATTGTCATGGTCGATTCTTGAATTCAATTCAATGCACATATTAAGGGGGAGTTCATTTACTGCTATTCACTTGTGCTTAATGATTATCTTGTAAAGAGTGTTGTCATCAATCACCAAAAAGGGGGAGATTGAAAGTGCATCTATGATCCTTTTTGGTTTTGGTTGATTAATGACAACACACTTTAGTATCTAATGTTTGCAATGAGGCATGCACACAGGTGACAGGTGAAAACAATAAATAACATATGGAGAAATGTGGCACTCAAAAAGGGAAATGAATGCATGGATGAAGCTTACACGAAGATTAATTTTTGTTCTCTTGAATATTGAGTTTAGAAAACCGTACTATCAAGAGGGATGCCGAAAAACTAGCTTGGTGATGACAAGGTGCTCAAAATATCAACTAACTTAACCATGAGAGACACCTTGCACTTGCACTTCACTTGGAAAATTAATTTAGAGTGCTTTACCTGTGAAGTTTCGGAGGTTCCGAACATTTGTTCGGAGGTTCCGGACATTGGTGTCTGGAGAGAGGTGTTTCTCCGGAATGTTCGGAGTCTCCGGAGATTTTTGCAGAAATTCCGGAACTTAACAGGTCTAACGGCTATTTCGGCTGAAGGGGTATTTATACCCCTCCGGTCCCCTCCTTTCTGCTCTCTCTGACTCCTTTTCGAACTGAAGCTTCCAAAGGCGATTCCAAAGCCCCTTTTCACTCCCTCTTGCTTTCCAAGGTTGATTTGGTGAGGGATTGAGTGGAGTTCAAGAGATTGTGCTTGTGAGCTGATTCCCCATCATTTGAGCACCTCGGTCGCCCTCAAGCCGGTGATTCGCGTTCTTTACTCTTAGAGCTTCAAGCTCCTAGACGGCTAGGCGTCACTCAAGAGCAATTAATCCGCTGTGGTTGCCTTGAGAAGTTTGTATTACCCCTGCAGCTGAGTAAGTTCTTCATTTGACCTTTGGGTTGAGTGAAGAAGAGGAAAGTGGTTTGGTGGATAAACCCGCCCTTCGTGGGCTCCTCAATGGAGACGTAGGTTCCTTGTGTGGGACTGAACTCCGGGAATCAAATCCCCGTGTCTCCTTGTGATTGTTCTTGTTATTGTGCTACTTGTTGCTATTGTGTTATATTCTAGGGTTTGGTCCCGATCTATCATCTGTGAAGGTTTCTGCTGCAAGTGACACTTGAATTGAGTTGTACACATCTCAAGGTTGTATGGAAATTAGGCGATTTGATTTCCAGTGAGGTTTGATCTGTCATATCTCAATTCAGCATTATTTCCGGACTCTCCGGAGAAATCTTCGGAGTATCCGAACTTGTTCGGAACCTCCGGACATTTCTTCGGAGGCTCCGCACTTTCTGGACTGACAGCTGTTTTTGAGCGAAAATTTTCAGTTTCAACTATTCACCCCCCCTCTAGTTGACATCCTAGATCCTTTCAAATTAAGTTCATTATGTTTCTTAATTACTATAGTGACACCAAGGGTGTCACAATACCAAGAACACGGCAAAAGGCATACAATATTTTTGACAAGCTACGTTTATTATGTACTAATCTAGCTTCATAATTAGGTCCCACTGGGATAATTTGGTAGAACATGAGATTTTTGGTTGTCAATTTCTTACACATATAGTATCCTTTTATCGCAAAAAAAGAATGCTACTCCATTTATTCCAAATAACTATTCACTCTAGATTTGTTCTAAGTTCTATTTTCACTAACTTTTGTAGAAAATATAATGACATCGGATACCAAATTTGTTTCATTCAATTCACCGTGGGATATGTTAGTGGATTTATTGGTATAATAGACATTATAGTTTTTTCTTTAAATTTGATCAAAATTAGACAAATATGATTTATGACAAATAATTGAGGAGGGAGTAACACTTTAGATGGAACTACGGATTGTCCACCATGAATAAGAGGTAATGTACATATGATAATCATTGTAGCACACATTTTTATCGTGGAGTAAACCAAACCCTTGCTTGACAAATACCCTATCCTACCATTCAAGAAGATGTGTTGTCAAACATCCCTAGTCTTTCGAGACGCAATCTTCTAGAAAGCCATACTCTTAGGAGGATTGCCTTTTCTAATGGAACACATGGAAAGAGCGCAATAGTCGGTTTAGTTTAGTTGTTTTTGGCCCCTCTCCCCGATCGGTTTAGTTGGTTTTTGTTGTTGGTGTCAGGGCTTGGCGCGGTCGGGGAAAGGGGATGGAGTAGTGAGTTGTTTTCTTTCTTTGGTTTTTTAGGCCTTTTGTTTTTTGGCTTGTGTTTTTTTGCTCTTGCTCTTCTAATAAAAGTTACGACAAATCTCTTGCCGTTCCGTTATAAAAGAAGGACTGCTTTTGAGCTTTCTCCTGCTGCAACGAAACTACCTAATATTTAACTATATATGGATATGGCAAATAGAAAGAGGGCTTCGTTGTTGTTGTTTTCTTTTGGCTTCTGGCCGATATTGGACGGTAAGTGAATATTTATGGCCTTGCCCGTTTATTATGTACTAATCTAGCTTCATAATTAAGTCCCACTGGGCTAATTTGGTAGAACATGAGATTTTTGGTTGCCAATTTCTTACACATATAGTATCCTTTTATCGCAAAAAAAGAATGCTACTCCATTTATTCCAAATAACTATTCACTCTAGATTTGTTCTAAGTTCTATTTTCACTAACTTTTGTAGAAAATATAATGACATCGGATACCAAATTTGTTTCATTCAATTCACCGTGGGATATGTTAGTGGATTTATTGGTATAATAGACATTATAGTTTTTTCTTTAAATTTGATCAAAATTAGACAAATATGATTTATGACAAATAATTGAGGAGGGAGTAACACTTTAGATGGAACTACGGATTGTCCACCATGAATAAGAGGTAATGTACATATGATAATCATTGTAGCACACATTTTTATCGTGGAGTAAACCAAACCCTTACTTGACAAATACCCTATCCTACCATTCAAGAAGATGTGTTGTCAAACATCCCTAGTCTTTCGAGACGCAATCTTCTAGAAAGCCATACTCTTAGGAGGATTGCCTTTTCTAATGGAACACGTGGAAAGAGCGCAATAGTCGGTTTAGTTTAGTTGTTTTGGCCCCTCTCCCCGACCGGTTTAGTTGGTTTTTGTTGTTGGTGTCAGGGCTTGGCGCGGTCAGGGAAAGGGGATGGAGTAGTGAGTTGTTTTCTTTCTTTGGTTTTTTAGGCCTTTCGTTTTTTGGCTTGTGTTTTTTTGCTCTTGCTCTTCTAATAAAAGTTACGACAAATCTCTTGCCGTTCCGTTATAAAAGAAGGACTGCTTTTGAGCTTTCTCCTGCTGCAACGAAACTACCTAATATTTAACTATATATGGATATGGCAAATAGAAAGAGGGCTTCGTTGTTGTTGTTTTCTTTTGGCTTCTGGCCGATATTGGACGGTAAGCGAATATTTATGGCCTTGCCCCTGGATTCAAACAGAATTATACTAGAAAGGCGCGCGGCGTTGCCGCGCAGTGCCTGTATTTCGTTGTGGTATTATAGTTGATGTAGGCTTTATTTCATGAATGGAGTAATAGTAATTGTATGGAGGCAAGTGCTAAATTTTTTGTAAGAACGTAGTTCAGATAAATGTTTTGCCTCGTTATTTTTTGCATAGGTATCATGGTTAGTAACATGTTGTTGCCTCTGGTATGTATTTTGGATGTTAAATTGTTGTCGAAGTATTGTTTAAGTGAAATATTATTTTGGGTATTGAAATGGAGTTATTTTTTCCTGTATTTACTGTGGAGAAAGAAGGCATGAAAGTATGTATTAAGGAGGCAATGTATTTGTTACAAAGTGCGGATTTTTTTTCTTCCAATGGTGGGATGTAGATTAATTTTTGTAAAACTGGGGGCTAGTTTGTGACAACACACGGGACTAAAATGTGGATTCCGTGTTGAGAAAGAAGGTGTGAAAGTATTTATTAAAGAGGTGATGCAGTTGTTAGAAAGTGTGGGGTGTTTTTTTTAATGGTGGGTTGTAGATTATTTTTTGTAAAGTCGATGGGCTAGTTCGTGAGAACACACGGGACTCAAATGTGGATTCTGTGTTAGTTTTTTTTAAAAGCGGAGCTTCTTTTTATACTAATGTATGGACTACGGTTTGGTTGTTGTAAGTATATGATGTTTTTTAATAAATTTAGGCTATATGTTGATTTATGGAAAAGTCGGAGGTTTTTTCTTGAAAATCTCAGGCCTACGGGTTGATTGTTGTGAAATGCAGAGGTTTTTTTGTAAACTTATGGGTTGAAGGCATATTTTTTCAAAAGTTTAGGGGCTACTTAGTAAAAATTTATGGACGGCGGGATTAATTTTCACTAAATAGAAGAGTTTTTTTAAAAAAAACCGGTCCTCACTCGATCTGGGCCGTCCACTCGGCCGATCCGACGGCCAGGACAGGCCTGCTACGTGGCCCAACGTGCGCCCGAGAAATGCCCGTTCCAGGGTCAGCTTTCGTCTTTTAGAGATATGGGCTAACTTGGCACAAGGGCTCACTTCACATGGGCATATGGAATGCCAGGCCCAAGCAGCCCACTTTCCCAAATCTCCCCCTCTCCCACCTCGTGCGCGCGGTCGCGCGGATTGGGAGTGTGGTACGCGACGCTCCTCGCTCGTCGCTCAGCGGCTCCGGATGTCCCGGGCTTCTGGTGGCGCTCCTGCGCACGACGACGCACTGCTCCTCCAACAGCGAACGACACTGGTGCCAATAGCTTGTGAGAAATACGACAACCTGGGAACATGGACTGAGGCCAGTGGCGCTCACTTGGCGCAGCGCTAGAATGGCCGAGTGGGAAAGGCGCACACGAGGTGCTCGACGAAATGGCCATGATCACTCATGGGCCCGCAGGCCAAAATGTGTGCATGTTTCGAAGGTTGGGCGATGCAGAATGGTCCAGCCCGGCAGTCGGTTCACGGCACCTCAGCCGAGAGTTTACTTCAGGATATGCCAGAGGTGGGTTTGTCAATGGGCAATAGCCAAGAGGCAAGAGCAGAGGATATTTCTAAGAGATTACTATTGGTCTATTGCTGATGGGATGTAGTTGCTTTCAATATCTCGGTGGGTGATATATTTGTGTTTGCACTTTGCAGTAAGATCAGTGAGAAGATGTCATGGGAAATTCCCCTTCCATTTCATAAACCATAACGCTGTGGCACATGTACGGATGCACCTCTATTCCACGTCAGTTTTACGTGTCGTCTTTAGAATATGCAGACACGGATAATGTAATGCAATTTTATGTCAAGTGGAACTGTGGAAGTGCTGGCCAAGACTATTTATCGCCGTCAGGCCCCGAGGCCCCAACTGCAGGAGAGTAGAACTGGTTTCATGTAATCCTGACCTATGTGATCCTTTGTGCAATTACTCTCTATAGCAATGCTCTGTCAAACAAAATTACTGAAAAAGGTTTCAAATGAGCTCACTTGTTTCTTTGGATGCTACTGTTGGGCAGGTTGTTTCTGACGGAGCCAGCTAGAATGATTTTAAGCATGATTCCTGTACTACAGTAGCACGATTCCGGCTCGGAGACTATATGAAAATTGTAGGTTTTGACAAAGTATATGGCTTTCTAGTTGATTTTTTTATAAAGTCATTTAGATGTCAAAATATTTGACCAAAACAACAAAGGGTAAAAAAGGAACGAAATTCCTGGTTGCGACCAGCAATAATGAAGTAGTGTTGAGAAGTAAGGAGGCATGCAGCACAGAGAGATCATGGGTTTGAAGCATGCGAACCACACACACACGTATTCGAGAAAACGTGTGACGACTTCTAATGATTTGATAGGTTTGCTGTGTGCAACCATGAAGCATGTACCATGAGAAAACACTTGAGGAAACTGTGGCTCAAACATGTTTAGAGAAGGTTTGCACCGCATATTCCCCAGCTTGGAGAGATAAGTTGCTTGTTAACTAGGAAAACAAGACGTCATGTATATACTTTGCATGTATTGTTGCTTGTGGAGAAGCTAGAAAGATATGACAACATATAGGACAAGGGCACAAGGAACAGGAACGGAAAGGAACAGCGATCCTTCTTCTGTTCTTCACGTCAACCATATTCAACGATATGAGTCATAATTTTACTCTCGACTAGTTCCTAACAACATGAAAGAAAACCGTAAACAGGCATTGCCGGCATTGACTTTACTTTTCCTTTTCCCTTTGAGAACGACAATGTCTTACTTGTAGCAAAGATGTGTGGATTGAGGATCTTCTGATAGAAACTGGAAAACTTGTCTACATCATAATGGTACCAAATTTTGTTACATCAATACACACCAGTTGCTCTGCTGCAGTTGATCTATTGGCTAAAATAATTAGTCTAAGGTTACCTAACTACTGATGTTGTCAGCAAAGATTTTCTAAACGATGTTGTCAGCAAAGATTGGGATGAGTGCTGAGTCAAGCAGCTAGGCCCATATTCTTTGTGAACTTCATTGATGAGAAACGACAAGGTGCTAATTGTATATCAAACTATGGATGCTTGTTTGACAAGCTTTATTCAGTTAAAAAGCAGGGACTGCCTTCATTTATGATTGAAAGCATCTTTACCTGACGATACACTGAACATATTGTTGGTGATATGGTTATTAATCACGGTAGCATTTAGGGTTTGCAATACTTGGGGTTTTTTCCATTCGAGAGCACTTAGGGACCACCTTGGTGAACTGGATTTAACAAGTTTCTGGTACATATGATCCATTGATTAGGTTATCATAACCTAAACGACTCTTACCTGCACGATACTAGATGCCTTCCATCTTTATCGCCTTAATCTTCGGGCATATTTGGATAAGGAAGGTATATGCCTTGCGCATTTTCTGAATTCTACTAGTTGATAGCCGATATTGACAGTTTGAAAAGATTTTGCAGAACTAACAACAACTTTTCGTTTCATTAATCATATGTGAGCATACATATTTGCATAGAACAGAAACATTTGGCACGGTCGCACAGATCCATTTCTTCCTCACGATCAAACTCCATGAACAAATGAACATCAAAGTAACTTTGGACAGACTACAAGAGTGATCACGTCGTCCTTTTTCTTCAGTCATCTAGGTTGTTCTTTCTCCCTGTCCCTGTAAGGCTGTAACAAGCAAAGCTACCAAGCTAATCTGCTGCTCCTTACTTATTGCAATATCACAAAATCCACACAATGGACATCACCGTGCACACTGCACACACATCGGCTACACTGACAAGTCATTTAGCTTGCAGCTACTCCAGCGAAACCTGAAGAACCTGAAGATCCGGCGACAACAGGACGAACGTCGGCGGCGGTACGAGCGGGGTTGATGACCCTGCAGTTGCGCCTGATCTCTCCATCCGTACCGGTCAGCACGCCGACCTGCCCCATCTTGAGCATTGACCTGGCGAACTTGGTCTTCCATGTCCCCTCGCTGCGCACGAAGGAATCGACCAGCGTCTTCATTGTCGCGTTGGTCAGCAGCGCCGCGTCCGATATGAAGAGGCCCAGGTTGTTCTGCAGGCCGACGTAGTACTTGTTGTCGAACTTGGCCGGCGTGATGAGGTCCATGGACGTCGTCGTGTTGGGGAAGAACTGGCTGCTGTTGGACGGGCAGATGCTCTTGAGCAGAAATGCGTAGGCCTTGCTCAGTGCCGGATCAATCTGTACACCACAGCAATATATGGTGGGTAAAAACGATTTCACTTGATGCATACAATTCGTTTCTGACACATTTCAAGGCCTCCAATAAAATTTGGTAAAATGTGCGGAAAGTGTTATGCTTACCTTGTCAGGCGAGCTGAAGTTGTAGAGGCGGTCGGCGGGGTTGTCGGGGACACCGGCGAAGCTGCTGCAGTGCGAGACGCCGATGGTGTGGGCGCCGGAGAGGACGACCACGTCCTCGAGGGTGAGGTTCTTGGCGGCGAACATTTGTACCAGTGTGGCGGCGTCGGAAAACGGCGGGGGCAGGTCGATCGTCTCGTTGGCACGGGATATCCGGCCGTCGCGGCGCCCGGCCGGCACCTGGTAGCCGAGGCCACCGGCGAGCACGACGCTGTCTCGCGCCGCGAAGGCGAGGATGTCGGCGCAGGAGACCACGCCGGGGCACTGCGCCTCCAGGGCCAACTTGGCGCGGTCGACCACGTCGAAGAACCGGAGGCTGGGGTTGTTGGGGGGCGCGTCCTTCTCCGCCGTGTTGCTCGGATTCGTCGTCGAGTCGATCAGGACCGAGCCGTCGCAGCCCTGCAAGAAGGTTGGAGCGTCACTCAGGTGAAGTCCTCACTTCCTCTACTCTAGCTGAACTGAATAATAGTAAGCTTTATGACATGGTAATCAGATATATAGATTTGTCATGGAAAAAGCTTTTATATTTTTATTTGGTTATCTTTTAAAAACTCTTCTAATAGGATTTCTAAAAGATAACATATCGACATGTATAGATAAAAAAAAGGAAAAGGCAGTAGTTCAAAAGAAATTTCAAAACACGGCATAATGTATTTTTCGAAAGACAAAATTCTGCACGCGACACTACATCGTTGTGCATGTATACTTACTCTGACGAAGCAGTCATGGAAGTGCATCCGGATCAGTGCCGGAGCGACGCCGGAGTCGTTCCTGAACACGTTGGCGACGGTCTGCTGCACGATGGTCTCGGCGGCGGGGCACGTCGTGTCATAGAAGCCGAAGTCGAGGCAGGCGGTGGCCGAGAGCAGCGCCGCCAGGAGCGTGGCGAACCGTAGGCCGCAGCGCTTCGTCGACATGGCTGTATGTCAGCTCTCGTTCTCCCTGTCTGTCTGGGCTCCGGGTGTGGTGGCCACGGGGTAGTTTTTATAGGATGTTGGGATGCTTGCTGGCCGGCCGGCCCGCGGAAAACGGAGGGGCAATTCTGTCACGGTGGAAGGCACTTGGATGCTTCGTGGTGAGGGCTTCTGCAAGTCGTCGGACCAAGAACCAGTACTCTGAATATGCCACCTTTGTTTGATCAAACAATGTGGCATATTGAAATCCAATAGGTATTTTTTTTTCTAATTTGATCAAACAAGTACTCGAGCCCCTCCGTTTTAGGGGGGTGAAACCTATGTATATTCCTTCAGTGTGGAAAATTAAAGTGCCTCCCAGAGTCCAAATGTTCTTTTGGCTGCTTTCAAATAAAACTCATGACAGTTGATAACTTGAGAAAGAGAGGTAATTAAACCTGAGGACTGTAGGTTTTGTAAAGAGTCTGAATCTATCCATCACCTTTTCTTTGAGTGCGCAGTAGCCAGATGCATGTGGGGATATGTGTTTAACTATACTGGAAAAAGAATTGATTGATTTCTTGATATGGCTAAGTACTGCCCGTGTAACAAAAATATGGAACTGCTCAATTGCCTCACTGCTGGTGTGGCTTGGGGGCTGTGGCTGAATAGAAATGACTTTGTTTTTCAGGGGACAAACTGGCAAGATACCAAGATGGTGGTGAGGAAGGTGTGGAGGTGCTTTCTGAATTGGAAACCAATGTTCTCAGGAGTGTTGGTAGAGGGGATCAACCAATGGTGCAATTACTTGGCGGAGATCCTCAAGGCCCCTTTGGGGATCGCCTCTTCGTGAAGAAGATCAAGTTGGCCAAAGTCCAAATGATGTATCACCTGTGTGCAAGTCCCTGAAAAGCTATTGAAGTGCAATGCCCAAATCTGATTCTGCTGAAGTTTTAGTTTTGTTTTGGCTCTGTTGAGTCCAAATTCTATCTGGGTCTCTGAACTGTAATGCGATCTGTTCTGTGCGGCCTCCAGGCCCTGCGTGGCTGTTGGTGTGACTGGGTCTGGCGGTGGCGGTTGGCCAAAATAGACACTATGCTGAAAACATTTTGCCTTGATCTAATGAAATTGGGGCAGGGTTTGGCCTGTTCCTCTAAAAAAAAGTACTTGACCCCCGTGTGTGTGTGTGTGTTTTTTTGGTTCAGTTATTTTGAGAGTCTATTGCTTTCTCTTGTTGGTTATCCTTTGGGTCGTTGGAGCCTTGGAGGACCTACCTTTACATCTCTCTGTCATCCAGTTTGGTGGCTCAGCGTTGCGTGTGGAACTTGCATAGGTTGACAATGGCTTAAAGATCTAATCCTTGTTCAGATAGTGGATGTCATAGGAAGCCCTCACGTGAGTGAAGCCACGAAAGCTTTGACTGGAAGAATGTTGTAGCTGTCTTTATTTCATTTCATTTTATTGCCTTTTATACATAGCTTTGTTGATTTGTGTTTGTGTAAGGAACAAACTTGCTAGATAATTTATCGCCTTGGAATTTGAAAAATGGATGTGTAGATTTGGCTAGATAATTTATTTAGCCGTGGATAACTGTTGAAAAAATCAATTTGCAACCGTTAGCTATGAACAAAGTCTAGTTTTCAACTCTGAATTATGATAACCTTGTTTCTAAAGTCTCAACTATTAAAGCTGTGATTTTTCAACCTCAAACCAAATTTAGAGTGATTTTAGGTGGTGTGGTGCTGACTTGGGAAAGTGGCCTAATGCTAACATAGTTTTGAATTTCGGAAATCCTTTAATGGCAATCTCTTAGTTTTAAATATAATACCGCAATGCGCATCTAATTTGGGCCAAGTTTGAAAAGCGAATGGCGGTTTTCATAGTAGAGTATTGTAAAGTAAAAGGGTTTATGAACTTCTTACACAATTTACCAATAATCACAATGCGGTGCTGTCAAATCAAGGTAACTGGATTTAATGCTTGTTTTTCCCTTTTGACCAAGAAGTCTTGAGGCATGGAACGGGTAATGATCCTGACATGCATGGAAAATCTTGAAGAACGACCAGAGATGTTCTTCTTTTCTTCTCATCTCCGATTTGTTATATAATCATGAGCAACGTACAGGAAGAAAAAAAGATCAAACAAGTGGTGATCAGTTCCGGTGAAAGAAACTTCAATATTGACAAATACAAAAGTAACAGATGGTCCTTTTTGCCAAGTGGGAATGAGCAGTTGTAGCTTCAATTTGTTCAACTGTTCTTTGTCACTACCTTGACTGATTCCGAAGGTTGCATGTGTGTATAGTACTACTCGGTGACGCCTCCTCTCAGGACATCCACTGTCCCATTAACCATTGTAGCCTGACAGTAACCCAGTGTCTGTTTTCAGTTCCAAGTTGCCAGCCTTAGCTTGATCAATATGTTCCACCTCCTGGACCATGCTAAGACCTTGATACCACACTTCGGCACATGCATAGTCATTGATTTCTCTTCCATCTTCTCCTGGACCTTGATGAGCACTCACCATCCTGACTTGTCACTTGTGTAGGCTTCTGGAGACGGCAGGCCCCAGCATGGTCATAGCTCTCCTGTAGCCTGATTCTCCAGTGAAGTTATATAACTCTATCAACTTGCCTTTTGGGCCAAGAACTCTCCAGTTATACAACATACCTAATACAGTATTATATTGAACTGTTGAAAAAAACCCTTTTCATTCTTCAGTTATAAAAAACATGTAAAAGAATGACAATGGTGATGATTTTCCTCTTGCCCTTACTGAATTCTCAACTAGATAGTTGGTAGTACTACTAGTACTAGTAGTCCTCATTGAATCCTAGTTTGTATATTTATGAATTTTTGAACCCCGATTTCTCAGTGCTGTTCTTGTACTTGGTTCAGTTGGTTGGTAGTTGGTATACTCTGTTTGACTTGCGATTTGTCCTAAAAATGATTGGTTTTTTAGTTTATTTTCTCGTGCTTCTAGTGAATCCGCTATCACAACAAACCAGAACGAAAAAACAAAAAGAAAAGAAAAGAGATTGTCCCGTGAAGTTGAGGAAAGATCACCATATATAGAGCCATAGAGCACAAGAAAAAGAAAGCATTCCAATGCAATACCACCATCATGCATTATCTAGAGCAACCCTCTTACACAAGATTGGTGCAGACAAGAGCAGTCAAACCGTATGAATATTGCATGAAAACATTATCATTACCTAACACTGATATCGACCCCCTCACCAGAAAAAAGAGAAAAATCCAGTCTATTGTGACATTAGGGTTAACAACAACTGAAGCCTCACATTGCTAAATTCATTTTCTTTCACCATCATTCCATCGGGATATTTTAAATTTAGCAATTTCCTTTTCTTTTCTTTTCTTAAATTTCTAGTAATATGTAATTCTGTGTATATCCTTTTGAATGAAAAACGAAGCCCGGGGGGGGTCCCCCACAGTTTTTCTTCAAACAAAATGGAAAGCCAATTTCCTAGTCATCATCTTTCAGTTAATGTTTTAATGACAAGGTAAGCCGTGACGTGTACATCATAAACTGTCAGTTAACTAGAATTCCCCGGTGGAAAAGGATAACAAAATGGGTCGGCTGGCGGAATAATTCTCTTAGTATCAGGATTGCCATTCAATTAATAGTGCAGCCGCGCCTGTAAATCGCCTCGTACATACATGCTCGGGCCTTGTCTAATAACTTCAATTTGACAAAGTTGTTGTTGCAGTGTCAATTCAAAGCTCGCATGATGCAGGACGGACGGTATCTGTAGGCCATGTTGATTCAGCACTTGGTTTCACACGGGATAAGAGCGATGACTTGCCTCTGGGTCTGACTATTCACTCCTCTTGCGGATGAGAGATATTATTTGTTCTTCTTACTTGTACGATGGGATTTGTAATAATTAAATTATGCACACCTCTATTTTCCATCATATTGATTTATTTATTGATATAAATCTTACCATGCCTTTGGCCCATGGGTGCTTACCATGCCTTTGCTCCACCGTATTGGGCCTGTTTGGTACAGCGGTATAAAGAAACGCTTCTCAGATAAGTTGCAGAAATATAGAAAAACCGTTTATTTAAGAAGGCATGAAGGAGATGGAGAAACACGGCTAGAAAAAAACTGTAATAAAATATACCATTTGATCGCTAGTTTCGGCTTATTTCGGACGGTTTTATCGGGCACGGCGATTTGGATGCCCCAATTGGACACGACGCGCTGCCCATTTTCAGTCATAGTCCGCACAGGCCAGACGGGCTTGGGCCAAACGCACAACGCCTAGTGAGTACTGATCTTGGGCCAAACGCACAGCGCCTAGTGAGTACTGATCTTGGACCAGGCCCAGTAACTTCATTCAGACTTGCACCTTTTTTTTATCAGATTCTCATGCTCTTTGCTTCCTCTCGAGTCTCGGCGCGCGCTGCTGGCATTTCTTCTCACTGGCACCGTGTCATGGCATTCCTTCCCCGCTTGAATCGCAGCTTGGCCCCAAGCTGCAGCACTGGGATAACAATGGCCACGCAGATCTTGCTCGTCTCGACCGGACAGTTCTTAGTCTTGACCGGAGACACTATGGCATCAAGCAATTCCCAATGCACAACCACATGAAGAACAATTATGAGATAGGAGATCAATGGATTGCTTCAATGACTCGACTATAACAAAAACGGGAGGGAGCAAGCTAATTCCTTAGATAAGACAGAAAGCGCATTAATAGTTAAGACACCTCGTAGTGACTTGGACATGCAACGACCGCATAGCGCAGTGGATTAGCGCGTCTGACTTCGGATCAGAAGGTCGTGGGTTCGACTCCCACTGTGGTCGAAATTTTTCTTTTTTTACTTATTTTATTTACGCATACACTTCTTTATTTTATTTATGCATACACATACACCACTTCTTTATTTTTCTTTCTTCTAGGCATACAACTTTTATTTTTCTTTATATTATTTATTATGTATACACATACAACACTTCTTTATTTTTCTGTCTTTTATACATACAACCATTTAGTCTTGCACCACTTTGTTTTCATTTTTCTTTTTTATGCATACACCTTTTTGCAACTTCGAACACATCTCTAAACGGTTAGCATTACGGGATACCATATTCCCATGAATTTCCTAGTATGCAATAATAGGCTACTAGGCATCTTCCCTATCCCTAGTGAATTTCCTAGGGCCGCAACAGGATTTACGTGGAGTCCTGATTTTTTAAAAAAAAAATACTTACGTCGGGTCCTGATTGATTCAGGCATGCGAAATGTAGGTGATAAATCTCAAACCCAACAGGCCAAAGAAGGTTATAAAAGATAGGAAATTTGCCAAATGTTCAAATGTTTGTATTCTGCATTTACAGCTGTTACAACGGTGTTCAGTGTACATGTATAATAAAACATATTCATGGCAAGTGCAAACAAATATCATATGCCTTGCCCAGGTTACACACAGCAGCCCGCATCTCCTAAAACAGTGACAAACTGACAGTGCAATAATACAACCAAACAGCATTATATACACATCAACCAGTGCCTTTTTATGAGAAATAATACATGTCAGTGAAGCAAACTGAATCGAAGTGTTATCTATTGGTCGATGGTGATGTCAACTCTTCAGATCCTCTTCGAGCTCGTCAAACTCCCACCCGCTGATCTCCTCACCTGAGTATTCTTTGTCCTCTTTCCCCAGCTCTGATCCCAGGGTTGCAAGCTCTGCATCTGAATCAAAATGCTGCTCGGGTTTCATGGGAGATTTCGGTGAGTCTACATGCGCAGCTTTCGGGGTAGAAGGTGCCTGAAGGGGTGAAGGACTCAGTTTGGATCCCTCAACAGGTAGTGGCTTCGCTTTCTCCGATTCTATGCTTAGTGTTGGCCTTTCTATAGATTCAAATGACTCCCTCAGTTTCTCAATCTCATCGGTTAAGTTCTTGACCTCTGGGTCATCTCTCCTGAAGAAATATGTGAACTCCCAAGGGGTAAAGATCATGTAGATGCAAACTTGAAAATAACCCACCAAATATAGAACACCAGATGGTACCTTGAATTTGCCCCTTGCTCAGAATAAAACAATTTCTTTATGTGGTCAACGATGCTGAAAGCAATTATAATCTGAAAAAAAAATATTGTTAACATAATCTCACAGTTTGGTCTAGTTTTTTGAGGAGGAAAAACCAACAGGTTTAGAAGCTACAAAACTAAGAGTAACAATAAATAATACTTCCAAGTATGTTAAATCATGCTATGTAAAGCAGTGAGAAAGCATGCAGAAGAAATAAACTGGTAAAAGAAATGTGGCACTTGGACTGTGAAACCACGTTAAAGCAAGGTGACTGAGTAGAACCTTCTTTTCTGTTTCCAGATATTCCTCTTCAAGGGATTTACGCGGAGTTGTCCTCTCAGATGCTTCATCCCCATGTTCTTTTGCCTCTTCCCTACAAGTCAAGTAAAACCAGTAACCAAACCAACTGGACATATCAAAGTACATGACAGAAAAAAAAAAAATCGAAGTACCTTGAGTTTAGGACAGTCAAGTTATCCACATATGTTTTGATACTCTCGATCAATGGGCTTAGGACTTCCTGATAAATACAAAAAAACGTAATTGGGACAACACAAGATGGAGACAGATATACATGAAATGCCTCCAGCAGACATGATTGACAAGTTCACTTACCTTAAATGCTGAAAGATGATGCTGTGTCAACTTCAGAAATTCACTCACGCATTTCTCCAGCTCATCACTGAGAAGGCCACAACATATCACAAAGGTAAAACAAGGTGAGCATACAGATTCATCAGGGTAGTTTTCATAATGGAACTGTTCAATTAAAAGACAATAGCATATAGAACAAATAATCAGGAACCAAAATACAATTACCATACCATGTTTTCTTTTCCTTCTGTTCATTGTATGAGGACTGGAGCTTCCACGAGTCCTCGAGGAAACTGATCCAGATCTTAACTACATTGGATTCCACATTACACAAGGCGATGGATTTCGAGAGGTCATCCTCCTAAGTTGATTCAAAACAAAATGAGGCAAGAACCACCTTGAGCAACATATATGATGGAAAAGAATCGATGAATCGACAAGTTGATTTAAAATATCATGTGAGAAAGATAGGAGTTCGCTGCTCTTAGAAATATTATTCAAATAATAAAACTGAATCAACCACAAAAAGCAAAGCCACCACCTTCTTTTTCAAGCTAAATATGATTTGGTTGTTTGCTTCATCAAATTGGTCCCTCTCTTCCCTAGTTTGCTTGAGGCGGCCAGTAGCAGCATTTAGTGATATATTGACCTGCAAATGAGGAATATCTTTACAAAAGAACATAGTTCCACAGAATTAGGAATGAAGAGTGAACTTGTCAAATTTCGCAGAGCATGCTAAGGAGAAACAACACATGTTTCTGGTGTGATTTTTGCAACCTCTGCAGAAAGTGTGGGCCAATGCTTAATGCCAGGTACAGTACAATGGACTGACCTATCATGAGGGCATTCCTATTTTCAAGTGTCATGGCTCTTCTGCTTAGAAAAGAACAGGATTTTTTTTAGATAGAGAAAACAAGAGAACAGCACTCCTCCGCCCAGATTATCTAATTTCATGTCACCAATTAAAGGTCCAGGCAATCCCCTGAAGCTTGCAATTCAGAACAGGGCTTATTCCAGGGTCCTCTCATTACCAAAATGAATCTTTATAATCAGACCAATAGATGGGTGAGTTGTTCAAATTTCAGACAACGAGATTTCATACCACAATATGTGCCCAATATTCTGAACAAGATATTAGATACTAGTAGATTACAGATGGCAAGACATTTGAATAACCCTAGACAATGAAGGTACCTTTTTCAGCTGCGCCTCAAGCTCATCTCTTTGTTTCTCCAATTCAGTAATCTCGTCAAGCAATTCCTTTATAAGGCCATATAAAAGAAAGTAAGACAAGGATGTCTTATCTGATTACAAAATAAGCAGGTTGGGAGGCTGAAATACACAGTAAACACATGCATATCTGTTTCATAGTACTCATAGAACCGTATGCAAAGAAAAGTTGATATCCTATGGGTACATGTATGTCCACAGAGAACAAAAATAAGTGTGCATAACTGCATTTCTATTACCCTATAGCATAAAATGGGGACAAGGAGCTACAGATATAATTCAACAGATGCATGGCACTTTGACATATCTAAACCAATGTCCTGTTTTGAAAGTTTTAAAAAAATCATTTTCAGTGAATGTGTCATTTCCTATGAAATTCCACATTAGTAGAGAATCCTATGTTCCATAAGGGACTTCAGTTTCTTTCCACTCTTTTTGAAGTCCCAAAAGTGCATCACTACCTTCCACGTCTTTATGTACGCTAGCTACCACTCACCTTTTCAGCAGCACTGACTTCATTCTCTTTTTTCACGCGAAAGTTGAGAGCATCTTCTTTCTGACGCCTGGTGCAAGATCAAATGAAAAAATAGCATTAAGTTGGCTGGTACATGGTAAAAAATTGGTTATCTCAGGCTTCCAAAGAAAAATTGGTCGATAAAATATAAAAAATGGAACCACATAAGGGCACATTTTCATAGCAACAGACAAAAATGGCAAAGAGATTACATATGATATGCAAACTAACATATTGATAAATACAAGTTGTTAAGTGGAAGTACTAAGTGTTGAAAAGGTGGCTATTCAGTACTACCAGAAGCCAGAAAACAAAGAATGTGCTAGCTCTGATACCCAGGTCAGACATTAGAGAATGTGAACATTACAATGTCAAAGCAAACATAATGTGGTAGTTTTTCTCATCATGCTGCTTGGACGAGCATAAAATTTTTAACTGATTTCCATTCCGAATCCTTAATGACAAAAGGAAATTGCAAACATGTATATATGACAATGGAGCAAGAGTCAGCCAAATAATAACTGTTCATATGGAATTTTATGTTATAACAAATATTTCGTACAGGTAAAACAGTTTCAGAAGCAAGACCTGTGCTCCAAAATACGCTGTTCTGCTTTGGAGGATGAACTTGCCAATGAATCTGCCAAGACCTTTAGTTTATCCACCTGATGATTTGTGAATGCTGTTAGTGTTTCAGGCCATGGATATGCAGCTATAAACTGAGTATGTGATGAGGAGCTACTAGAATAACTATTTGAATGTAGACCTGAAAGTCTTACAGCAATCAACAATCACCAAAAGAAAAACTAGACAAAGCTACGAGCCACGTAAATTCTACCCATAGCTTCAGGGACGGAGACAGGTGGGGGCCGGCAGGGGCCATGGCCCCCCCTATAGTTGATGAAACTCTATAGAATATATGCTTGCAATAGCATAATCAAACATGCATAAGCTATAAATTATGCTTAAGGTTCTACTAATGGCCCCGTTAATTGTTACATCCTGGCTCCGTCCCTGCATAGCTTCCTAAGAATAGATCTTAGAATATAAAAGTTCAGAGCTGTCTATAAGAATCAGTTCACGCTCACAAACGAGCCACTACCAAAACACAGACTAAACAGGACCTAAACATGTCTATCCAGCTAGCAGCTCCCGACGATGCTTAGCTTCTGTAGCTTCCCAAAGTATCCCTCATCCGCTGATCTAACTATCGAGACCAGACTAAGGATAGCTCCGTCGAAGATGCAAGTGTGTTTTTTATCAATCTTTTAAGTCTGCCAACTGTGTCCATAAAAGTAGGGAGTCATGACATAATCAATCAAAGTGTCAGCAGGAAAATCCATACTCCTATTATTATTAGTTCTTATATGGAGTCCTGAACTCCATTTCTTAAGAAGTAAGTTTCTGAGAAGATGATTGAACATCTACAGCTAACAGTCCAGAGCCTAGCAACGAAAGTAAAGGGGGGTGCTCAGTGCTCTTACACACTCAACAATTGAAAACATAGGATAAGCCAAAGAAAGTTCAAATAAATGTGATATAATCATCAACGTCCCAATGCTTGCCGTGATTATAATAGCCTAAATTACACTACATGACAATTCAAGGGATTGCAAGTCAAAACTGAAAGAATCTAAAGATAAAATACAAGCATG
>CM014272.1:69908958-69933188 GCA_004135705.1 Alloteropsis semialata | reverse complement strand
CTGGCCACACTCATCCCATGGTGACACGGCGGGCGGCGGGCGTTCTCCGACCGGCGGCTCTCTCCGCCACCGAAGCTGAGCCGGGGGTCTCTCCGCTACCCTCCTCCGTCCGTGAGGCTCTGGCTGATCCTCACTGGCGTCGGGCGATGGAGGAGGAGTACACGGCCCTTCTTGCCAACCAGACGTGGGACCTCGTGCCGCGTCCGTCTGGTGGCAATGTGGTCACGGGCAAGTGGATCTGGACGCATAAGCGTCGTGCTGACGGCTCACTGGATCGCTACAAGGCTCGCTGGGTTCTCCGGGGTTTCACGCAGCGGCCTGGTGTGGACTATGATGAGACCTTCAGTCCAGTGGTGAAGCCTGCTACAGTGCGCACGGTCCTCTCCATTGCTCTCTCTCGCTCCTGGCCCGTGCATCAGCTGGATGTGAAGAATGCCTTTCTCCATGGCACTCTGTCAGAGACAGTCTACTGCAGCCAGCCAGCGGGATTTGTGGATTCCAGTCGTCCGGACCTGGTCTGCCGCCTCAACAAGTCTCTCTATGGTCTGAAGCAGGCTCCTCGGGCTTGGTACTCTCGGTTTGCCTCCTTCTTGGTCACGTTGGGGTTCTCTGAGTGCAAGTCTGACACCTCTCTGTTCGTCTACCGCCGGGGCTCTGAGACTGCATATCTGCTTCTGTATGTGGATGACATCATTCTCACCGCCTCCAGTCAGGCCTTGCTTCAGCGCATCGTTGAGTCACTGCAGCAGGAGTTTGCCATGAAGGATCTAGGTGTGCTCCACCACTTCTTGGGTGTCACTATTGAGCCTCGTCCTTCTGGCCTCTTTCTTCACCAGCGGCAGTATGCACTTGATATTCTGGAGCGGGCCGGGATGACTGACTGCAAGCCGTGTTCCACTCCGGTTGACACTCAGGCCAAGCTCTCTGCAGATATGGGTGATCCTGTTGCTGACCCGACTGCCCACCGGAGTCTTGCTGGTGCTTTGCAGTACCTCACCTTCACCAGGCCGCACATCGCATATGCCGTTCAGCAGGTCTGTCTCCACATGCATGATCCACGGGAGTCACATCTCACGGCTCTGAAGCGTCTCCTTCGCTACATCCGTGGCACTGTTGACTACGGCCTGCTACTCCACCGGTCTCCTGACACTGAGCTCGTCGTCTACACCGACGCTGACTGGGCTGGCTGTCCTGACACTCGTCGCTCCACCTCAGGCTACGCCGTCTTCCTCGGCGGCAACCTTGTCTCCTGGTCGTCCAAGCGACAGCCGGTTGTCTCCCGCTCCAGTGCCGAGGTGGAGTACCGGGCCGTTGCTAACGGCGTGGCTGAGGCGTCCTGGCTACGACAGCTCTTGGCGGAGCTTGACAGCCCGCTCGCCAAGAGCACACTCGTCTACTGCGACAACGTCAGCGCCGTGTACCTCTCCACCAACCCAGTTCAGCATCAGCGGACGAAGCATGTGGAGATCGACCTTCACTTCGTTCGCGACCGGGTCGCTATTGGCGATGTTCGGGTTCTCCATGTCCCGACCACCTCCCAGTTCGCTGACATCTTCACCAAGGGTCTCCCCTCCTCGACCTTCTCGGAGTTTCGCTCCAGTCTCAACATAGCCGGTGGCTAGTTGTGACTGCGGGGGGGTGTGTGTACTTCTTTTCCTGTCCAGTCCTGAACTCCGCTGCGCCGGTAGTTCAGACTGCGGGGGGGTGTTGGTGTATATATGTGGCCCTTATGGCCCATGTAGTTAGGCCCATCTAGAGGCCCATGTACAGCTACTATATTACCCACCCTTCTAGGGTTTGGAGGAATCAATTGAGGCATTATTGTCCAATAGAGAGTAACTGAGAGCTCCAAATCTAGACCAAAACAATCACAGAACTAAGTATAAACTAATAGAAAATAATCATAAAATATCCTAGAAACCAGAGCATCTATTAGTTAGTCTTGGCCAAAATCAATATGGTACTAAACCTTAACTAGTGTGACCATATCCTAACACTGACTTCGACTTCAAGAAAAGGTTAGTGTAAGCATGCATGGTGTAAGAGTAAGCAAACACTTACTGGATTTTTGAAGTAATATAGTTAGGCAGCTATTTTTAAACACAAACACACAGAGAGGTTGCCACTCCCACATTTTGAGACTCATAAACATAGTTGACAGAAATGGACCAAAAAAAGAAAACTCAGGTCTTAAGAGAAAAGCTCCATCTAGTGGTTGTATCCAACAATAGTAAAGTTAGGTAAAGATTCCACCAAAAAGAAACCAGTTAATGATGTGACCTTTTCTAAAGAAAACAGATATGCCTAAAGGCAAACCAAAAGCATACCAGGACTTCGTCTTTATATTCTGAAAATGCCTTAGCCAATTCTTGTACATTGGTCATAATTTCCTTGTTCACTACTTTCCCACCAGTAAGACATATGCTGCAGGAATCAAAAGAGTTGAGATTTTCAACACAGTAAATTACAAAATATTCAAATGATAAGAGAAGATTCGAAAGAGAAGTAAGGTGCAATAAGTAGTTGAGATTGTAGTGGTATAAATTCTTGGAAAAAACTATAAGCATTAGTAAATGTAACTGAGTATTACTTCAATAAATAAGGGCAGCATATATAAATTCGTAGAGGGCAGAGAAAAAAGTTGCCAATGCGAATGAAACAATGTCTATCAGGATATGGAATTGCAAATACATAGATGTGTAAGTCTTTTATGTTTCTTGAATCTCATGAAAATAATATTAAATATCGGTCTTCCATGCTATCCTTAAAATGTATCAATCTTTCATTTAGAAATTAATTAATACTTTGAACATAGAAATATATGAATATTGTCGCTTTTGGAAAATAATAACAAAGACAAGTACATATCAAGCATGTGATTTCATAAGCATACTCACCCGAATATTTCCAAAAGCAATGAAACTTCCTCCTCAGAAGGAGCTTCAAGAATCTTGATATAGAAAAGATAATTAGTCCTTAGCATTAACCTAACTACCAACAAACAGTAGCAATGTACCTAGGAGAGCATGGTTCAACTAACTCACCATGGACAGTGTAATACCTTCAAGTGCTTGGCTGTACAAGAATACATCACGGAAGTTCATTGGTGCTCCGTCAATATCAGCATCATAGAACAAAACCTACTTCCAAAATTTCATTTTAAGAATAATGTATGCACTTGAGAAAGTCTATGATAACTATGATACATACAAACAATTTAACTAAACTCAGCAGTATCAAACAACTATATGAAACAAACAACATGAGATTAAATTTTTGAGCATGTAAACTCACCATTGGTGCTTTCGAGGTGTCCATTTCACCAGAAGGATCATGCTCTTCAGAAGCCTTTAGATCCGAACCTCCAAGTTCAGCATCAACATCTTGCAATGCTCCCAACCAACGTTTTAACAATTCAACTCTTTCACCCCCACGGCATGAAACTGCTGCCTCTTCCAATCGAGCCACTGTTTTCTTGAAACTTTTATAATTCTGAGCACCCTGTGGATCACGCAGTATACCAGAACCAACTTAGGCCCTGTTTAGATTCGCGAAAAGGCACCAATTCAATCAAAAGGCAACGTATTGAACTACGTGCCCCCTCTCTACTTTTTCAATTCCCAATGCATCTCCAATCATTGAATTCAATCGAATTCATCCAATCTAAACAAGGCCTTAGACCAAATGAGGCAGTCAAGCACTGTGCAATGGTCCATTCATACTAAACTAGGTCTAGAAATCTTAACTTTTACTCTCCCTTGGTATGTCAATGATTCGGTGTCTCACAGCACAAGAACAGGAAATTACAGTGTACCCATAAAATGGTCTCACTCATGCATATTGGAGAGTCAAGTAGAAAAAATCGATCTGTGAATGGACCATTATGATTCACAAGTTCAGATTCTTAAACTAAACTTAACCGTAATAAAACTAGGCCAAGAAATGTTAATTTATCATTTCAATCTTATATGTGATCTTCCACTCATACATGAAGGAGTTTAAATGACACACCGCCTCAGCAAGAACCTAAGTAAAACAAGCAAGAAAGGGACATTTTCGACTTTGAAGCACCCAACCTTAAGCTTTGAGCAACACAAGCTCGAGGCACTAGCCGGAATAGCCATACTGCACAAGTTATAGCTCCAATTTGCATCTGATTGTTATGAGCAACGCATTCGCGTGCAGATGCAACGAATTCACCCCTCAAAGGGAATAACACATCGTGTTCGACTGGGGCCCTAGACCAACACCGCATTCAGACTCGGACGAGCCGAAGGGGACGCCCAATCGGAGCGTTAAGGAAGGAGAGGGGAGCAAGCTCACCATGCGGTCGTGGAGGATGTCCGCGACGGCCTGGCCGGCGTGGTGCGCGACGGCGTCGGCGTACCCCTTGACGGCGCGGGCGACGCCGCTGCGGCCGCCGGCCTCCACTGCCCGGCTCACCGCGCTGCGCAGCCACGACGACATCTCCGGCGACCCGGCGGAAGGGGGCTAGGGTTTTTGGATTTGGACGGCACCGACCACGGCGGCACGGACGTAAGGCGAAGACCAGCGGAGTGGAGAATGCGGCGAAAGAGAGGGAGGTGGTGTGTCAGCGACGTCTACGATAGTACGATTTGGATGTCGTGCGGGGCCCGCTGGCGGTGAACCCTACTATCTTCACTTGGTCAAGGTGTCAAGCGATACAGTTGACTATTGACTTTTTCTTTTTTTTTTCCCTCGATCGAGTTAAGTTGCAGACTAATAATAAACTTTATGAAATATCAAATGTTCTGTGTTTCAAAATGAAACGAATGTTGTCAGTTCAATCTTTGTGATATACAGTACAAATTTTACAGGACAGTTGTTGCTCAATCTTTGCATAAAGCCATCTTCTTTCCAAATTAGATAGGTACCCTTTTCTTAATTGATGTCCTTCTTGACGATTCATCCAAGCAAAATAAGAGTGTGTAGGCCAATTTTTTATGAGTTAGGAGTCACTTTTTAATAAATATAAACACGCAATTTATCTATTTGGCGCTACTCTGGCAATGTTTTAGAGCTTTCTATATAGTTATCTGACATTGTTCCATTTTAAAATAGAATCGTTACATAACTAGAAAACGCAGTTATCATCCACATCCACCTTATATAGGAGTATGCTGTTATCCTCCCTGCTGGCATCACTCAAACTTAGAAATGTGTGTTATCGTCCGATCATTGTAAAGGGAATCAATCTTGTACCATTGCATTTGCATGTCCTCTATTTGCACATGCCATCCTGATTTTCATTAAGGTGAATTTGCCCCTATAGCTTACAATGCCAAGACGAAGCGCTGCCTGGGTCCTTTTGAGAAATCAACTAATCCGGTCTTTTGATGGAGTAGGCCATCATAGGTCGACCCCGTAATTTTGGTGAGATGACATTGGGATATCCCCTTTGCATTGCTAATTCAAACGTAACTATGGCCCTGTTTAGATTTCTCACACTTTTCAAACTTTACTATTCATCAAAGAGAATCTTACATGCATGGAGTATTAAATGTGTGTTAATGACAAAACCCATTCCATAACCCCCTGGTAACTTTGCGAGACGAATCTAATGAGCCTAATTTGGCCATGATTAGACAACGTCGTGCTACAGTAAACAATCTCTAATGATAGATTAATTAGGCTTAATAGATTCGTCTCGCGATTTTCCGTCCATCCGTATATTTAGTTTTATAATTAGATCATGTTTAGTCCTCCTAATCTTCGATTTAGAATTGCTACAGTAAATTTCGCAGACTTTCTTTTCAAACTAAACAGGCTCTATGGCACGGAAGGTCATGTTTGACTTTCTTATCCATTTGGCTCTACCTCTGCAAAATCCATGAAACTTACTGCGTCATTTCATGATTCCATCATAAAACCTTCCGTAGTACTTCTTTCATCCCAATTCATATTTTGTTCAACCATTATTCTATATAAGAAAAGGGAGCCATGTAGCTGATGCCATTGGATTCGCATCTTGGAGAACAAGTGACAATATATATTTTTCTTTTGAGAAACAAGTAACAATCTCTACTCCTATAAAGAACGGAGGAGTTAGTCGTTTGCCGTTGTTGGTGATCTTTTTTTTCTTCGTAGGGTTTTCCCACGCAACCCCCGCATGCCCGCCCGCGTCGTCCCACGAGCGATTCTCGCGGCATCCCACCGTAGATGGCTGCGATCTCTCCGTCCATTCCAAATCTCCGCATTGCTTTCCTACGCAACCCCCGCACGCCCGCCCCGCGTCGTCCCACGAGCGATTCTCGTGGCATCCCACCGTAGATGGCTGCGATCTCTCCGTCCATTCCAAATCTCCGCATTGCTTTCCTTTCAAAGACAACCATCCAGCCGCGGCTGACGATTCCTTCCTAACGTACGAATATCCCGTCTCAAACCTTCCTTCCTATTTGCCGTGGTGGACGCCGCCTCCACCATCGACCCGCACCGCCGCCTCCACCGTAGAACCCTCCACCATCAACCCGCCGTGCTCGCTGCCGTCTGCACCGTATAACCACCAGCCTTCGTATCCGCCTCCTCTTCGCTCGCTGTCCGCCGTGATCGACGTCGCCTTCATCATCGACCGGTCGTGGTCTGCGGCGCGTCCACCAACGACCCTTCCTCCCCTTGCCTCGCGTCCTCCGTCTCACGCCAGGGCTTCCGGGCCGCCAGGGTCGTCGAGGTTGTGTCGGCGGCCGTGACCGACGAGGGGCTGTCGCCGTCGTCGTGGTCGACGCCCCTGCCGTGTACATCGAGGCGGCGCCAGGTACGGTCCCCGATCCGATCCTTCCCTTCATGCAAGGATGCACTTAAAATCATCAGAAGTGCTCCATCCCCGTCCCACGCCAAGCAGAGCCTGATGCAAATGCCCATTACTACAGCACTACCGTGCTCTTCTACGTAACGTCCTCTAAAATAATTTCTCTGCTTCCTTTCCTCCCCTAATCTTCTTCGTCCCAGTTACGTCAGACCATCCCAAATTCTGTTGCCGATTCATCTCTCTCACTGGTTATGTTGGGTCACTTGCAATTGTGGGAGTACAAACTACACTGCGGTGCTGATGCGTTGCAGACCTGGGGCCATGCCATGCTGCTAAGGTGTTTGACGGATTGCCTACACCAGGGGAGTCGGTAATGAGCCACAGGTATAGGAAAAATAAATATTGCATCATTCCATTTAATACCTATCCATCTATTGTAAGATGTAGAAGTTGAAATGTTTTACTTCTGCAATGTTCATAATGTCATTAAGGCTTCTGGCTTCTCTCACAGGACAAACATATTGCTACAAAATAAAGAGCAGTGTCATTCGCACGCTCGAAGAATTGTTGATGATTAAGAGGTAAATGATCATCTTTCTGCTCTACTAATCTGTATAATTCTTTGTGTAGTGTCTACGTGTTTCCATGGTTTGATTCAATTCAATGCAAAATTAAGACATTTATCTGTAGATCCCTTTTAATGTATGTAAAACTATTCTTGAAATCATTTCCTAAGGCTCTAACTATAAGGATCAGATAAGTATCACGACATAGTTTCTCTATGGCTATGAGTAGCAGATAACTATTATGTGAAATCTCCAATCCAATGATAGGTGCAACTACACTGCAAATAAGAGGGCATCTCTATGGCTATGGAGAATATTTTTTGTAGATCTTTTGGTAGTGCTCTGATATGGACCAGAGAGACCCTTGAATGATGTTTTTGTTTAATCATGGCCAACTATTATGATTTTGATTGCACTTATTTTTGGATTGTGCCTGCCTTTGCATAGTCATCTATGGTTTTTCTTTTCATTGCTTATACGGTTTGGAGTGAAAAACCTGTTAGTGTCATGAGCAACTTGTGGAAACTGGTATTTCCAAGGAGCTGTTTTGGAAAAAATATAAAGACGGCTATTGGCATGTGCTATCCATACAAATCCAAGGTAAGTGAACAACTGCCTCTCTGAAAGGTTGAGGTTATGGGAACTTGGTTGCAACTATAATCTGAAATGGTATTTCTTTTCTTGAAGACTTTTGGTGGCTACATTTGTCCCATTTGCTTCTGAGAGGGTAATCTTGCACATAATTGTAAACTTAAGTGGGTCATAGTTCTTTTATCTATAGCATATGCTGAAAATTTGGTGCATTGTGTAGATAATATCTTAATGTATTTTAGATCTGCATCAACCAATTTAGACAAGGGGTATACTGATCTGGATCATATTTGTTATAATATATAACATGGCAAATTGTGTGCATTTTTCCTTGTGTTTTTGGTTTGTTCTCTGAAATTTCAGATGTCCATGAATATACAAAGTCTATGTGTACAGAATATCTGCATGCTGAGATAGGAAATTTTGGAGTGTCCATCTAGGTGCTATTTAGCTTCTTTTTAAAAAAAAATTGAACTTAGAAGGTAAGTACTGTGCGAAAATTGGGATTTGATGTGCATTCAAAATTTGAATAGGGGCACAGCTGCAGGAGTTCGAGCTGCAGCCTGACAAGGCTATGGCAATGCTGGCTCAAAGATAAACGGTGTCTTGCCAATTCTGTTTTTGTGTGAATCATGAATGTATCTTATTTTGTGTTCATATATATTCTGGAATTTGAATTGCTAGGGATTCCATATTGCATTTGATAAGTTTAAACTCTGTATGTTGTAATTAGAACTTGATCCAACTTTGTACATTTTCAATTGTCGATGGACTCTAGAAGGATGTGATGTTCTTTTTGGAATGGAGGGAGTATGCCATTCAAAACATATGGTCGCGCCATCATGCGGATTCACACAAAGTATATGTTTGCAATGAATGGTACTTATCTCTAGCTGGAACCATGATGTTTATGATTGGCCTTTCAACCGTGCAAAAGACGTTGTAAATGACACAGATAGTTAAAGTACTTAATTAATCCTATTCACTTAGGCATAAATTTATAATAGATATGATTTAATATTTTTTGTCAATCCGCCATGCTGCAGGTTTTCAAGTGGCTACCCGGTTCTTCAATACATGACTGCGATGTGCACTACTAGGGCATGCCATTAATTAATGTGAGTTCAATACTTTTACTTTAAGAGATTTTTAAATTTTTCAAAGACTATGCTACCTATGACCTCCGAGATATTTACGTGTAAATTCATCTAATAGACAGGATGGTCAAACAATGCGACGTGATTTTGTGATCGATGTATTGTCATCTGAAGTAAATGTGTATAGGATGGTCAAACTATTTTGAATTATTGATGAGCTGTTTGAATCATATATTATTCAACCCATTTATATTATTGTGTATTCGTTTGAATTAAAAATATATGAGTGTCTATACGTGTCCTGTCACGCATATTTGGTAATCTAAATAAGCATAGTTTTTTGTCGCCTCAATTTCATCATTTTTACAATTATGTTTCCTTCCCGTAGCAACGCACGGGCACGAATCTAGTATAAATAACTAGTGGTGACAATATATATTTTTCTTTTGTGAATCTCTACTTCCGACGATATGTCAGGGTCTGGCCAGGCCTGGCCCGTCGAACCGTTTAGAAGCTATGTGGCCCATATCAGGCATGCCCTCCATGGGCCACTTCCAAAACAAAAGCACGACCATGATCGGCCGAATGCACGGCTACATCCTCTCCTCTGCCACATCCTACGTCTTCCCCGTTAGCCTCCGCTTGAAGATTGAGAACAAAACTAGTCGCGTTGGCACCTCATGCGCGTCTCTATCAAAGCCATTAGTATACAATTATGATAAAATAAATATTTATTATCTCACTAATCTGCAAATTATGCTAAAATGTAAATACATTTGATATTATCCATAAATACAGTTGCAAACAACAAGAAAAAAACCACCATCGATATTTATTTCTAAAATATATTGCGGGTCCCATATAAATAGTATATAGACCTATGTTAATATTTTATATCGTGGGTCGCATATAAATAGTACATAGGCCTATATTAATATTTTATATCACGAGTCCCACATGAGTAGTATATGGGCCTACGTGGGTCCCATATGAAACCATCGCGGGTCCCACACAAATAGGACCGTGAGGCTCACATAAACAACCATGAGACCCACATAAACAGTACCATAGATCCCACCTAAATGTGTGTGGGTCCCATATGGACCCCACCTAAATATGGATGCCGAGTCGATCCCTCTCAATGGCCTGCACCCCACACCTAAATTATTGGCCTCGCCGGTCACCACTACCCGTCAACTAGGGTGGGCATTAATAACTGAGAATCAAGAACGAGCTAATCGAAACTGAAAAAAATCAGTTCCCGTCTTGATTCCAGACAACATGGAACCAAACCTTTTATCTTTATTTCGGTTCCGACTCTTAATTAACCGAAAGAACCGAATTACATAAGCTTGTACTCACATATTGTGTTACTGTATTGTTATTATTCTCTTGTCAATTATTGTTATCTAAAGTAAAGGAATCATAGCCCAAATTTGCTTTAAAACTAGCACATTTTTTTGTTGTCTTAGTCTCTGTTGATAATATTTGGCTAGTTCGGTTAGAACCGAAAGCGAACCAAAAACCAGAATTTTTCAGGACCGATCGGTTTTCATTTTCTAGTAACCTACTCTCTCCATTCTCTTTTGATGGTACTATCTCCAAAATTGAAATATTCTTTTTTGATAGTCCCATTTGAGTTGTGGTCGCAGATCTGACATAAGTAACTGTTTTGGGTTCCGTGCAGAGTAACTTCTCTAGAAAAGTGATTGGTGGATACATATAATTACATTTTTGATACCGAGGAGTTCTCGCGGGAAAACAAGGAGGGTATGATGACATAATTAATTGAATGATAAGAAAACTTCCTTCTTGTTGATCATTGTGTCAAAATAAAATAGGGCTATCAAAAGAGAATGAATGAAATAATTTTGTCAAAAACCGAGCAACCAAACAAGAACCGAAGGCGCACCTGTACTGTCAACCGCCAACTGCCACGGGCTCGTATGTGACTTCTGGAAGCGAGATAGGATTTTTGGATTGGACGGCCCATCTGGCCTATCTCCTCAGCTGCCATCCTCTCCTCTGCCACATCCTACGTCTTCCCCGTTAGCCTCCGCTCGAAGATTGAGAACAAAACTAGTCGTGTTAGACGCGTCATGCGCGTCTCTATCAAAGCCAATAATATAAAATTATGATAAAATAAATATTTATTATCTCACTAATCTGCAATTATGCTAAAATGTAAATACATTTTATATTAGCCATGAATGCAGTTGCAAACAGCAGGAAAAAAACCACCATCGATACTTATTTCTAAAATATATTGTGGGTCTCGTATAAATAGTACATAAACTTATGTTAATATTTTATATCGTGGGTCGCATATAAATAGTACATAGGCCTATATTAATATTTTATATCATGGGTCCCACATAAGTAAGTATATGGGCCTACATGGGTCCCATATGAAACCATTATGGGTCCCACACAAATAGTACCGTGGGGCCACGGTGCACGAGGAGCCTTCAAATATTGGAGTTCTAGTAGAGTTTATTATAGAATTTTTTTTAGAAACAGTAGTTTATTATAGATGGATAAATAAAGGGGTGAAACCACGCACTACTCTTCACTCCTTGCTTTCCAAATGGGCCGGCCCACGTACCAATCAAAGCGACATACGGAGTAACATCCTTGCCGTCGCGCGCGCTGCAGATAACAGCGCCCCCTTTTGTACCATATCGCTTACAAAATCAAAGCATGTTGATAAGCCGGTTTCTGGACTCGGTGGGCAAGCGCTGTTAGCCGTCTATGCAACAGCAAAACGGTGTGGTCTGCCGACACGGTCTTTTCCGGGCACACACAGGTTTTGATTGGTGATGAGCCGACATTGTAGCTCTAATTAAATTAAAAAATAATAATTAAGTTAAAAAAGCACACGAGACTAATGTGCTTTAGCTTTTTTTTATGTGTCTGCTGGATTCCCCATAGACAATGATGAAAAAATGTAGGGTATTTACCCGATTCATATAGATATATGGACCATTCATCCATACCTTTTTATATTCGACACATTTGACACTAACCATATTCGAGTTTAATCAAGAAAAATAGCTATTATATATGTATTTGAACACATCCGTTCGAATCCGATCGGTTTACCTCCCATAATGATGCCGCCATCAACATGCTTGTCTTTACTAAACTAGCAATCTTGCCTGTTTGTTGCTATGGGCGAAGGCCATTTACTTTTCTAAAGGAGTTAAAGTAACTTGTTTTTTCTAATAAGACCGGGAGACGAGATGAAGCATAACTAATTCAATCGGACAACATATATCATGGACTACTCCTAATTCAATCAGGGGACAAGGTGAAGCATGGCTAGTCCGATTGCGACGTATGTGACGGACTGCTGAAACGTTATTCGCTTTAGAAATAGGTTAAGATTTTTTTAGTTTTTTTTTACCAAATTTTCTTAGTACAATTGTATCTACTAAAAATTCTTAGTGCAGCTCTAATAGTTTCGAAGTCATCTAGATCGTTCCTTGTGGTGGAATCTGTCTATTCGGGCTCGAGTCCTTGACTCAGCATGGGTACTTGTATTTTTCTGGATTTATCCAAATATTGACCGAAGCTATTCTTTCAGTGGTAGGCGCTATGACAGTCGATAGCGAGGCGCCTGTGGTGACTCGTCAATCTCAAAATTGGAACAGCCGGCCCAATCTCTGGGATTGGCTTATAGGGGTAGGGTTTGCATGTCTGTATTCATAGGGTGAATGTATGAGCATTTGCATACTGGTATTTCGCAAAAAAAGTCTCAAAGTCAATTAAGTACAATATATATAATCTATAAGTTTAATATTTAATGATTGGTGATATTAGACCTGGTCATTTTGTTCAAAAAAAATGAGATGAGTCTGTATTTTGGTGCGTTCTAGTCTTCATTTGTGTTTCCAAATGGCAAAATAGGTGTTTTGGTCCCCAACGTTGCTCAAAGGCCAAGCGTATCCTCAATTTTCAGATTGACTAGTTCCTCAACTTTCGTTATTGTGTGAAAGTCATCCTGGTATTTATAAGACGCTACATGCTGGTGGAAGACTAACAAAGACTAACGCGGAAAGTCATCTTGCCTCCTCCCTCCTAGAAACTTTGGCTTATCTAAAATAAAGATCCTTAAAATGAAGGCAACATAGGATGCTCAAGTCTTTTACGATCTAAAGGTACTATTGTCGCTCTCTCATTATATTATACGTCAAGTGCAGATTAATTAAAATAGGAAAAACGAAACACTAGTTAAATGATGCATAGCTTCACCAAGTATGGACCATAGAGTGGTTCATACAACTTGAATCTCTCCTCAGGTTCATCCACAAATTCAATCGTTGCGAATATTATTTCCTTTAACCGGCTGCTAGAGGTGTAGTCAAATGGAGGACATCTTTTTTCAATTACTTCAAAATAGGTTAGAACTTAGAAGCCACCTGGCCCATATCAGGCATGCCCTCTCTGGAATTTTTTTTAATTTTTTTACGATTTTTCAAAAACAACTCATGGATGCTAGATTTTGCAAATCTGTCAGCTAACTGACGTATCATTTGGCTGCTGCCAAATGATACGGCGGCAAGAGGATGTAACCGCCGGTTGATGAACCGCCGTTTGAACCGGCGGTTCAGCAAACCGCTGAACCATCTGGCGGTTTATTGTCCTAACCACCGAATGGTTTGGCGGTTTGACCAACCGCCAAATGAAACGGCGGTTAGCTGTAAAATAGTTTGAAAATTGTTTAATTGTATAAAAATGTTATTTTCATTATTATAATGGTTGAAAATTGTTTAAATATAGGTTAATAATTTTTTTATTTTAATTATATTATGTCCCACACATGAATCGGCGGTTAGGTCGCACACATGAATTTTTTTTTCATTTTGATATTATTTTAATTACATACACATGTTGTGGTCCTTTTCAAACATACACACGTTTTAAAATTATTGATGAACTGGGTTTGATTTGCATCGATAATATGGTTCTTATACAATATATGGTTCCACAACAACAATATATTAGAACACGATAATATAAAATGGTTCTTACATATGAACATCATAACAGGACGAAGAGGTTATGGTATTAAGTGCATTTTTTGCGAAGGATACGACTACGATACAATGGCATGTGCGGCACACCTTACTAACCTAAAGATGCGTCGTTGCTAATCTTAACATGCCTTAGGGAATTTAGATAGCCGGTTTCAACATGCCTTAGGGAACTAACGCTCTACTGAGTACAACGGGGATATTTCCCCTTCCTGCTGGATTCGGGTGCAGCTTCCTTTGCACGGCGTGTGCCCTCTCTGTTGCGCTCACGATCGGCTTCACGTGCTTTGGCCTCCTGACGCTCCACCTCCTTCATCCTGTTACTTCGTTGCCACAACTCTCTTGCCGAAGCTAAATGTTGCGCTTCTTGATGACGCAGGCGAGACTCCCGAGTTTGGAATTCTCCCTCCCTGAGCTTAAGTGCCGCCTCACGCTTAACAAGGTCTTTCTCAAGACGAAAAAGACGTTCGGCCTCACGTGCGTGTTGTAGTCTAGCAGAGTACTGCTCTTTGGTCTCAATTTGTGATGGTACTCCTTGACTGGGTAGAGCATCCTTGTCGATCCACTGGAAGAAACTACAAGCCTGCATGTGGACAGCTTTTGGTCGTTTACATACACTAACAACAAAAACATGAATTAGCATTGCAACGAACCTTGAAATCATCATCAATGTCAGGACATCTGAAGAACCCCCACTTGGACTTATTTGAAGAATCAATACAGACTTGCAACCAGCATCGGAACCCGCAGTGGCATTTTGGCCGCTCTTCCCATGTCGGCACACCTTTTGGGTCATCTCTCCACGATGACATTGGTATGATCTATATTGATGATGAGTCGTGGGATGGATGAGTTGTGTATCAAACTTGTGCAATATAAAGAGCGCACCCCCCTGTCACTCAGAGGAAGGAGAGGTGGTGGGCCATTGAATCCGTGGCTCGCCTGAATGTGTTTGTTGCTATCATTCAGAGGAAGCACACCCTGTACTGGACTTGTGTTTGTGTTCTGTGGTTTTGAGTTATATAGATGTGGGATATGGGTACCCCTGGGCCCACTACCGACCGGGTAGCCAGTCGGCCTGGTCCCACATCTGATAAGGAGGTGGGCTGATCCCAGGCCGGCCCACGAGGATCCTCGGCTTGATGGACAAGATTGGAGAAGACTTAGCCCGCAAGGCATTTGGCGATATCCTCGGATCCCACCCGGAGATCATGGAGATTATATGGCAACCGACACAGATTAGTTTCCTAGTCAGAGCCGGATACGATTAGAGATAACCGACTTGTAAACCCTAGGCCGCCAGCCTATATAAGACGGCCTAGGTCGACCCCCTTAGATCATTCAATCTCACCTCCACACATCTGATTCCACGCCATCTTTCATCCTATTGTAACCACAAACTCACCGTCGTTCTCCGGAACCTCGCCGAGCGAAGCAATACAAGACCCCCGAGCACAGGACGTAGGGTATTATACCTCCGGGTAGCCCAAACCTGTATAATCCCTGTGTCCCTGTGTTACCTCGAGCTCCCTAGTCCTGCGATTGCCCTTTGCCTACAAATCAACCATCTGGGTACCCCCGGGTGGACTGCCGGACGATAACTCCGACAGTTGGCGCGCCAGGTAGGGGTGATCGCGGGGCAATACAGCTAGCTCGATGGCAGTCTCATCTACAAGAAGATTCCGTCGACGATATCGACGCAGATCAGTTCTGCGTAAGCTACCGACTACAACTCAGCGGACACGGCATCCGGCGGCGGCAACCTTCGCATGATCGCATCTGTCGGCGGTTTAGTCGGATACGCATGCGGCCTCCGCATGCAAGCACAAGGCATGCCTCCCGTGGACTCCTGCGTGCACACGGCCCAACAGGCCCTTGCGTGGCGGCTCTTGCCTGGTCACGCCGGGACGAATCAGGAAGCACATTCCATTCGCATTCTTTCCTTTATTCATGTTTTATTTTCCAACTTTAAATCAGCTTGCCAATTATATTTATGTTTCTTTCAATTCCATGTGTATCTATGCATGTGTACAAGGAAAATCTGGAGCATCTGTACGTACATGAAGGCACGCATACCTTGTGTGTGCATGTGCATCAGGACACGCCGCAAGCCCGGATGCTTGGCTTCCAAGTGGACCATGACGCCGACTCTTCGTCATCACCGACATCCTCGTCCACTCGGCAACGATGCGTGAGGCTTCGTACCAATATTCGACGACGACAACTTCAACTGCAGGGACCTGACCGAATGGCTCGTCCTTGACTGGCCAGCTTGGTCGACAATCTCATCCACCTCGGACACGAATCAAAGCTAAGTATCATTTTCAATTAAATATTTTACGACTTCTGTATATCTTCGTACGCCTCGGCTCTCATATGCCTCCGTGGCTTCCGCCGACCACCTCGGTCGCACTCCGACTACTTGTACAGCCTGGTCTGTCCAGACCGCACCTTACGGCGCGCTGCTCTAGCGCTCGGGAGAGTCCCTGCCGACTCTGACTTCCGAGTCCTTGCCCGACCCTATGTCTCTCTAGTAATTCCTGGGTTAACCCGTACGGTTCAAGTCCCCAATCGTGAAACCCTGAGCTCCATGCTCAACCCGCGCGCCCCCTACACTAAGCCTCCCCGCTGAGCAGTGTAGCAGGATAAGCCATCCTCTCCGTGAGCAGTGGTCAGCGGGTCAAAGAAGGTGCTTAGCGACACAAGGCAAGGGCCGCACGGCGTCCTACTTGGTGTTTTTGCCAGAGGGAAGGGGTTTTACACATATGCACAATGTATTCACAGACCTGTTTTTGTTATGACCTTACGGCAAACATTGTTCACCATTCAGATTATTGAATATTATGCTATATAATATTTGCACTGTCTTCATACAGCCCAGGCATTATTTGGTGTACTTCGACCAACTCGGTCAGTTCCCAGGCTCGGGGGCTGGGCGCCACAGACGACTCGGCGGTTCGCCCTGCACCCAAGCTCGGCGGTTGGGCGCCACAGACGACGACGACTCGACGTGCTTCCTGTTGTCTAACCGACCTCTCTGGCTTGAGGCGGGAGGCAACTTGGTGGCTCGGCCAGCCCTGACGCTGGGGGACTCGGCGCTATGACTCCGGTCAGCGGGTCTCCGTGACTCGGCCGGCTCCGACGCTTGGGGACTCGGCGCTACGACTCCGGTCAACGGGTCTCCGCGACTCGGCCGGCCCCGACGCTCGGGGACTCGGCGCTACGACTCCGGTCAACGGGTCTCCGCGACTCGGCCGGCCCCGACGCTCGAGAACTCGGCGCTACGACTCCGGTCAACGGGTCTCCGCTACTCGGCCGGCCCCGACACTCGGGGACTCGGCTGGCCCCCACGCTCGGGGACTCGGCGCCACGATTTTGGGACAAGCTCCTCTCTTCGAGGCGCCAGACCACCCTATCTTCTAGGCGGCCTGTATGCCCTGAAGCTCGGATGATTTCTCTTTGACCATTGGCTAATCGACCCAATGCTCGGGGACTACTCCATATGGAGGGCTCCTTGCGTCGCCCTCCATATGCCCCATTAGGATGTGTCACTTTCCCCAAGTGGTGCAGCTCCTCGGCGCCCGACTCGGCCACGACTCGGCGCTACGCCACTCGAGGCTCCGCCCCCGGGTTGGCCCAGGGTCATCCCCGGATGGCCTGCGGTTTTCTTTTTTGAGCACCGCCCACCCTTGTGTCGGCCTGCCGACCAAGGCGCTTCAGCCGACCTTGATAGCTTCGCTTCTTCGTCAACAGTCTGACACGCGCCTGCACGTTGCTCGGGGACTTGTGGGATATGGGTACCCTTGGGCCCACTACCGACCGGGTAGCCAGTCGGCCTGGTCCCACATCTGACAAGGAGGTGGGCCGATCCCTGGCCGGCCCACGAGGATCCTCGGCTTGATGGACAAGATTGGAGAAGACTTAGCTCGCAAGGCATTCGGCGATATCCTCGGATCCCACCCGGAGGTCATGGAGATTATATGGCAACCGACACAAATTAGTTTTCTAGTCAGAGCCGGATATGATTAGAGATAATCGACTTGTAAACCCTAGGCCGCCAGCCTATATAAGGCGGCCTAGGTCGACCCCCCTTAGATCATTCAATCTCACCTCCACACATCTGATTCCACGCCATCTTTCATCCTATTGTAACCACAAACTCGCCGTCGTTCTCCGGAACCTCGCCGAGCGAAGCAATACAAGACCCCCGAACACAGGACGTAGGGTATTATACCTCCAGGTAGCCCGAACCTGTATAATCCCTGTGTCCCTGTGTTACCTCGAGCTCCCTAGTCCTGCGATTGCCCTTTGCCTACAAATCAACCATCTGGGTACTCCCGGGTGGATTGCCGGATGATAACTCCGACAATAGAATCTTACACAAGAGATAGTGGTGGCAGTGGAATCCAAAGTGCGTGCAGTGGAATCCAAAGTGCGTGCAGTGGAATTCTCAAAAGTCTATTGTATTCTTCCCCATAATGCCCTTTTATATCTGTATCTTCGCCATCTTCTCCCCCAGAATCAATGTATTCCTCAAAATCTGAATCGGCTGAATCAAAAGTATCAAATGCTCCATTTGAGTTCAAGTTTTCATCAACACCATCTACTAACAAAGTTGTATTTGAACGATCTTCCGCTTTATGACATCTCTTCCTTGGAAGAAACTTCGCCGCTAGGTTCATAAAAGCATGGCTGTTTTTCATGAATAATGTATGAAAAATAAAGGGAAGTGAAAAAAAAGAAAATTAGTTTCAGAAGAAAACATAGAGATATGCTAAAATTGTATTCAATGGCCCACACCATGTCCTTCCTGAGTGACTGCAAAAACACACCTCACGGATTCAATGGCCCACACCATGTCCTTCGTGAGTGACTGTAACAAACACACCTCACGGATTCAATGGCCCACACCATGTCCTTCCTGAGTGACTGCAAAAACACACCTCACAGATTCAATGGCCCACACCATGTCCTTCCTGAGTGACTGCAACAAACACACCTCACGGATTCAATGGCCCACACCATGTCCTTCCTGAGTGACTGCAACAAACACACCTCACGGATTCAATGGCCCACACCATGTCCTTCCTGAGTGACTGCAGCAAACACACCTCCATCCTGAGTGACTGCAACAAACACACCACACGGATCCATTGGCCCACTGCTTGGATATTTGGTGGCCTATTAATATCGCGCTCATTCGTCCCCTTCAACCCACATCACAAAAACCAAAATGGCAACCGACGACGACTTAGAGCCAACCATCTATACTGAACTTCCTCCAGAGTTTGCAGAACATTTTCCAATCGAATCCAAGAGCGATTTCGGCCCGCAGCGTAGCCTCCGACCTTATGAGCGCAGAAAGTCGGTGCAGTGGCCAAGATGTATGCACGGTGAGTACTGTGTTGTGCAGGTTCAGCATTCAGCTTCGGAGAGCGGACGGCGATTCTGGCGATGCCCTAGGGGATATGTAAGTCATAACCCTGGATTTGTATGTTTCCATCCACATTTGTCATCCTAATCGTTTTTCTACAACGTTCAGAGCTCGTTGGCTCCCGACGGCTGTGGATTCGCAAGGTGGGTGGATCCCCCACCAATTCAGCCATATGAAGAGTACATCGCCCACCTCCACCTCGTCATCGATGAGCTACAACAAGAGGTGGACAACACTAGTGTAACGTCCTGGAAAAATCAAAAAAACTCTAAATCAAATTTTACGCATTCGATTTTCAAAACCTTTTATCGATGAGTTTCTAAATCCAATCCATCCCGATCTTTTCCGTTGTTCCAAATTCCAAAAATTCTATCACCCGAAAACTCTCCCCGCCTCCTGTTCTTTTTCTCGATCCACGCGTCGTGCCGACAGGCCGACCGCCGCGCGTGCGTCCTCGCGACGCCGCGAATCCCGGCCCGTCTCCCCTTTTTCCTTTCCCCTTTTCCTAATTTATTTTCTTTCCTTTTTCCTAATTTTTCTTTCTTTCTTTTCTTCCCTTTTCTTTTCTCCTTTTCTTTTTCTTTTTCTTCTTTTCTTTTTTCTCCTCCTTTCTCCTTCTTCCTCCTCCCTCCCTCCTCTGCTTGCTCGCGCCCAAAGCCCCCACCACCACGCGCCGCCCAAGTCTCCACCGCCGGCCGCCCTTCCCCCACTGCGCCACCGCACGCCCGCAATACTTATCCAAAAATTACAACCAGATCCTTCCACTATGAAAAATATTCACAAGAAGGTCCCTGGCCCTTTATAATTATTATAAAGAGGTCCTAAACCCCTCCAATTAAGCTCTAATCATCCCTTAACCCGTCATTTTATGCGCCAAACTTCTCCAGAATTCCACTAAACTCGAACACGTCTCTCTTTCATCTATTCCGGCCGAGCTTTACACAAATCACCCAAAAATAATCTTCCTTCCTATTTTATTTTATTATTTCCTGTTTCCAACTCATCGGTAAAGGATTGTTGTTTTCTTATTGTGTGTTGTTTGTGCGTGCCTAGATGACGGAGTGAACGAGGAGGGACAGTACCGTGAGCCGGAATACGAAGGAGAGTACCGCGAGCCCGAGCCCGAAGAGTTGTACCGCGAGCAGGAACTCCCGGAAGGCTTTGAAGACGGCAAGTCCAATCCCATCCTTTGATGCATGTTTATCCCATGATTTATAAACACAACCTATTAAGCCTTTGATATTGCATTCTGTTTTATTATCAAACCCAATTGGTTAGCCACCCCTTGATTGCTATGATATTCCTTGACAACCTAGTTATCACTAAATATGATATGCTCTGTTTAGATGATAACAAATTTTAGAATGCTTAGGAACTATTGCTCCTTATTCAATCAATCATGACTATACACTTGTTTTATCAAAGAATAAATGTGTGAGTGTGGAAAATGGGTTTTGGGTTTAAAAAGAAAGGAAATGTGTGGATAAGATGGATGGGTGTTTCTTTGTGAAATACCATTAGGAGGCTTGTACCTTTGTGGTTAAGCAAGTTGGGAGATATCCATTTTGTCCGGTTTTAAACCGAGGTGATGTGTCATCTTGCCTAACCCAGTTTATCCCGTACAACCACCCGACTCTTGTATGGTGCAAGGGCTTAGTCTAAATCCCACTAGCTGGACTGTTAGTTGTCTGGAGGCAGGTGTGCAGCGGGAAAACCAAGTGCCGACTTAGTGTCATGGGTGCCGACTTGGTGTCATAAACCCCCTTGGTTACTTTCTCGTGATGGCTAGGCAGTTTTGGCTATGGTGGGTAATGGCTTCGATAGGATCCGCGCTGGCACTAAGGTGATCGAGTTGCGGTACCCTACTTGTGGTGAAAGTGTACACCTCTGCAGAGTTTCCAAACTATTCGAATAGCCGTGCCCACGGTCATGGGCGAGTTATGGCTTGGTCACAATACCGAAGGTTTTGGGATGGGTTGGAGTGTGTTGGTTTTGGAAATGAGTCCGGCTTTGTGCTGGGAAGCTACGGCGGATGGGAAATCCGGTAGCATTTAAAAGATGGATCCTTTGTGGATCAACCCCCACTTAAGGACTTGTTATTAAAAACTTGTTTTGCTAAAATGCTCCTTGATAAACCCTTGCATATGTAAAACTAGCTTTATTGCAAATCAACCTTAGCCTATTCCTTGATATATCCTGTGCATATTCTGTGTTAACCCCTCCGTGGGTGTGGTTGGACTTGCTGAGTACTTTTGTACTCACTCTTGCTTTTGTTGCTTCAGAAGAAGACCCGGATTTTGTTGTTGAGGACGCTGAATAGGTGGTCGCTTCCGCACCCAACTTTGCCTGTGGAGTTTGGTCCCGCCCAAGATGTCTTCGCTGTCGCGTAGCTCTGATCCCTTTGTTGAGCCCGAGTGGTTCTTAGTTTGGCTCGTCGCCATGGTTTACCTTTTGGTAATCTTGGCTTGTATCAAGTGCCCGCTCCCTCGGGGGCTGTAAGTTCTGAACTATCTGTTGAATAAATGTGTATCAGCCTCCTGGGACTGATAATTTGTATCACATTTAGTCTCTGCTTAGGCATGGGCGCTTCAACTAGGCTCCTTCAAGATGACGTTCCTGATGATTCTGAGGAGGCCAGTGCATCAAGCTTTGCGCCACCAGTTTGTTATGACCCTAACTGTCGGTGCTCATGCCACCTAAACAGTAGCCAACCACCACCGCCAGCGCCACCGACCGAGCCTCGCCCTAAGTACTACTTTCCCTCGCAGCACTCGGGTGGATCTTTCTTCTCTTTCGAGCAGTAGAACTGGACGCATCGTCGAAGCGTCAATTTAATTTCCCTAAGGCATTTTAGGATTAGCAACGGAGCATGTTTAGGTTAGAAAGGTGTGCCGTACATGCCATTACAAACTCAAGCTATGTATCTTAGTGCTACTCTTCGTCAAGTTAAATGCAGTTCGGGGTTTAATATTCTTATTTTTAAGCTCGTAATATTGTGTTTGACTCTTCATTGTTCTTATTTTTAAGTTCATAACATTGTGAGCACGAATGCACAGAAAAGACAACACATCACTGCATTCAATTGACTTGGCTTTCAGTGAATTTAAATTGCATGACAGAAAAGGTCATGGTGCACCATTAACCTTTGACTTACACAATCTATTACATTTTGCATTGGCACGTGACGCGACACAATTAACATGACTCGTCCTAAACCTAACATGCCTTAGGGAATTTAGATAGCCTGGCAGATAACTTCAGGGACCTCATGAATCCCTCTTCTCACGAAATTCGTTTCTAATTTCTTCAATCTCCTTTCTGAATTGCTCTCCGGCAAGTCTGTTAGCTTCAGCCCTTTGTGCCGCCTATCGTCCTTCCTCGGCTCTCATCTTCATCTCGTCCCAGCGCATCTGGCCCTTCCAGCTGATGGAGTCGTCGATCCATTCGGTGAAGTGACATGCCCTGGTGTCCGGTGTAGCGGTCCTTCTGCCTCCCTGTGTCAATTAGTAAAAAAAAATTATAACAATATTAGTACTACAAACAATCAACATTTCATATTCTTTAAGGTCATTACCTGCGAACTGTTTGTTATCTCATGGATCCTTTGGCAACACCAGTGCCTCCTCCCATATGTGCCTTCTTCAAATGAGATAGCCATCCCGCTGTTCATGCCACAATAGCACTCGGGAGGGATCTCATCCTTTGACCTCTGGTTGGCAGCAAGGATAGATCTGTCTGGATCATTGCGAGGAGCTCCCTCCATGGCTTCCATCTCCCGGCGCAGATGCATGAACCCACCTTGCCTCCTATACCTAGACCCACTCCCACTCTGGTCAGCCATTTTGGTTTTTGTGATGTGGGTTCAAGTGGATGAATGAGCGTGATATTAATAGGCCACGCCACCAAGTACCCCAGCCAGTGGGCCAATGGATCCGTGTGGTGTGTTTTTGCAGTCACTCAGGAACGACATGGTGTGGGCCATTCAATCTGTGATGTGTGTTTTTTGCAGTCACAGGAAAGAGATGGTGTGGGCCATTGAATCCGTGGGGATGTGTTTGTTGCAGTTAGTCAGAAAAACATAATATAATTAAAATAAAAAAATTGTTAACCTATATTTAAACAATTTTCAACCATTATAATAATAAAAATAACATTTTTATATAATAAACAATTTTGAAACTATTTTACAGCTAACCGCCGTTTCATTTGGCGGTTGGTCAAACCGCCAAACCATTCGGCGGTTAGGATAATAAACCGTCAAATGGTTCAGCGGTTTGCTGAACCGCCGGTTCAAACGGCGGTTCATCAACCGGCGGTTACATCCTCTTGCCGCCGTATCATTTGGCGGCAGCCAAATGATACGGCGGTTGGCTGACAGATTTGCAAAATCTAGCATCCATGAGTTGTTTTTGAAAAATCGTAAAAAAAATTTTAAAAAAAATTCCCCTCACTGGGCCACATACAAATACAAAAGGCCCGACACGACAATGGTCAGCCCGTGATGGGCCCAATGCACGCTCCCACTGCCGGTACGTTTTTTCTGTGTGGGTCGCTCAACCCAACCGTTTGATTAGGTCTTTAGGGGAGGTGCGGATCAATCAATGGATTACCCACAGTGAGACAGTGACTTGTGAGTCGTGACTTAGTGACCGCTGCTAGCGACATCTTTTTTTTCCTCGAACAACGCAGGAGAGCTGCGCGTCATTTCATTAAGGTAGGAAAAAAGGCAAGAATGCCAAA